>JARVLU010001196.1:23739286-23749288 GCA_031762415.1 Simpsonichthys santanae | reverse complement strand
ATTCTCTCAGTTTAAACTTTTGATCTGTGATTTGTGTTCTATTCTGAATAAAATGTTAGATGTTGGCACCTCCACATTATTGCTTTCAGTTTTTATTCACAATTTGTTTAGTGTCCCAACTTTTTGGGGATCTGGTTTGTATAATTACAGTAAAATGAGCTAGTATGGGCTCAAATAAAATTTACTCAAATACGTTTCTGGGCAGTACGGTGGTGCAACTGGTAGAGCTGCTGCCACTCAGCATGAAGGTCTCTGGTTCAAATCCCTGTCTGCCAAATATGGAGATGCTGGAGATGTAATTTTCTTTATTTTTAAGAATGATAAAGACGCTGACTCAGCCACAGTTACACAAGCACAATACCATTGCAAATTTTTTAATAAATCTCTTCAATGCCCATTTATCAGTATGCATGCTCAATAATCCAGGTAGAAAAATCTAAAAAAAAAAAAAAGTTAAGTCTGGTCCTCTGGACATTCAAAAAAAACAAAAACAAACAACAAAAAAAGTAGAAATGTTTCGTAGAAGTCTCTCGGATGAAAGATGAAACGTTTCCACTTTTTTTTTCTTCCTTTGTTTATGAATGTCCAGAGGACCAGACTTCACCTTTTTAGACATTTTGTCAATCTTTATTTGAAAACATGTAAGCATAAATACATTTTCAAGCCAGACGACATGGAAAGTTGATGAATTTAAACATATCTGTGTTTTTAACCACAGTAAAGTAGTTTATTTAACACTAGTTAAAGTGTGGTTGTTTGTTTGTGGCAGATGATGGAAGATACAGACCAAAAAAATGAAAATATCAGAGAGAAAAAAAAACAAAGTGTAAAAAGTGAATCTTTTCTCCTCCTTTTTTTTTCTTTTTTTCTTTTTTTTTTGGCCATTATATGTTCACACAAGTTTCTCAATAATTACAAAAACACTTCTTTAAATAAAAGAGAGGGAGAGAGAGAAAACACAGGATGAGATTTGAAATTGGATCAGAATTGTATCTGGCACTGAACATTTGTGGATCAACCCAAAAGCCCTCAGATCTTCTGCCACGTCATTTGAGGAAGGAAGAAAAATGAAGGACAAAAGATTTTCCATCATCCTGCTCAGCCACCCATCCGTCCATCCCACCTGTGCAAAACTCCCATTCCTCTCTACTTTTTAATTCCTCCATCTGGTTTTCTTCACTTTCCTCTTTTTCTTCTCAGCTGTAACTTGTTTTGAACTTGGATCTTTTTCTTCAGATTAAAAAAACAAAACAAACAAAAACGGAGCCTTTTCCTGTCCTGTCTCTCTCCTCCTTCCACCCTCGGTACCTCATCATCCAATGCACACGCTCACCCAAAGAGGCATTCGCACACTTCATTTCTTTAAATGTTCATTTCCGTCTGTCTGTGATGTGTTTAGAGGAGTTTCCTGTTCCCAGCCCTCCCACTTCCCTGGGAACCACCATGTAGGAAGTGACAGTTCTGGCAATGGTTTCTTGTGCCCTCAGACTGGTCGCACTCCCACCTGACAGAGGCCGACAGACGTGAAAAAAGAAGGGTGGAAAGACACAGTCCTGGCGTGGCGGTTGCAGACCATTTAATAATAATGATGTCTGGATTTTGTTATAAAAACAATGTTTGTTATAGCTTTTTCCCAGACAATATCTCCTTCTTTACGAGACCATCTGCACAATCTGGCTCACCGAGCAGGAGGTTTCCCAGAATTTTTCTAATTATTTTCACAGTAACTAGCAAGTTTGCACTTAGACATGTATGGCTTGTTTAGCCCAACATAAACATATGAAACTGAATGGTTCAGCAAAAATCTAAATACTGTATTTCATTGGAAATGCTAAAGACAGACACAAAAACTACAGCGTTTAACTGCCTGAGTTTCTTCACCCTCGTTGTGTTTTGTCGTCACCATTTCATTTAATTAATAGATCAACAATCGCAAAAACAAACAGTCATTGAAGAAAACAATCTTGAGGTATTTGTGGAAATGTCATGTCATTCACCTTTTTGTATGCTCTTAATTTTTTTTCCTCAGTTTGACCCCTTCCTCCCATCTAAACTAGGGCTGAATGATTTTGGAAAATATTCAAATTACGATTTTTTTTTTTTAACCTCAATATTGTGATTTAACATGCGATTATTTTTAAATGTCTTCTTCTCCGAACACAAGCAACAAATCTGTTTCAGCTGCAAAAAACTCCACTGTTTTCAGCTTCGTTGCAACTCTGTTTCTGCATTTCTTTGTATAGCTCCAGGATAGCAACTTGGCTAAAATGTGTGCGCGAGAGCGTTCTTTATCACTTATCCATTGTGTTTACCAAAGCTGTAAACCCAGGTTTGGTCACTATATTAATGGGCATCTTATCTTTCGCTATGAACTCCGTTATTGCTCGAGTTATATTTCCACGTGATGTTTCGAATTATGTTCATATGGAGTAATACCTTCAAACAGTTCGGTCAGTGATCCCTGTCGGCTGCTACTTTGCTTACTTGAAGTTGAAGCACTGGTCATTGGCATTCTAGCCATGCAACTATCGTAAATGGCTTTGTGGTGTTTTTCTTTTTTTTTTTTAAGTGTTGATAAAGATTTGTGGTGTTAACTCGAGAGGTAGCAACAGCAGCAAGGCAGGTTCTGCACAATACATGTCGTTGTGCAGAGTCTTCTTTTTTATAGACAAAATAATTCCAAACAACAGACTTGCTGCCTCTTTGGTACCAAAATTTCAGATGTATCGGCTTTTGTTGAGTTTGACGTCATTGTGCAACCAGTTAAAGCGCAGTGTTGACTTCTCCCGCTCCCTGCTCTGCTTTGCTCCGCTCACTCACAAGTCACGTAACCAGATCACGTGACCAGTCAAACTGCAGCCTTTGTGATTAGAAAATCTTGTTCAATCATATTGCAACATTATTACAAATGCAATTAATTGTTCAGCCCTAATTTAAACTTCTGGAAATTATGGTTGTGTGTTCATTTCTGTTTAAAAGATCCAGTTGCAGGTTTCAGGCTCTTTCCCTGATGGGTTGAGGTCACGCTCTGGTTTGTGTTTGTGTGCATTATATGTTTGTGTGATTTTGAATTGGGGGGTGGATCAGATACCCTTCTACAGCTTTGATTTTTTTTCCCTCCACATTTTGGCTACAAACAAGCTTGATTTACTGTATTGTGCAGTTGCTTCTGCCAGGACTGAAAGAAGACTGATGGAGTGATAAGGGGATAAACTCAGACATAACACAAGCATAAAGGAAGCCTTCATGGCTTTCTGTAGAATGACAGGTCATAGCAATGTTGAATGATGGTCAGGGTTTTTTAAACCACTTGTATACATATTAAACATTATTATACAGTGACTCAGTAATCCAGATGATTACAGTCATCCAGGGTATGACAAATCCTTGAAGTTTAAAAACAACAACTGGACTTCTTTTATTGTTAAAGACAACTTCTTACTCATCTTATACCTTACTCAGCTTTTGAAATTCAGCTAAAAAGGGAGAGTAAACCCAATGGGAGGTGTGTCATTATTCTTGGCACAAAGTCGAGCTTGTTCTTGGTGCAGGTTGGAATCCACCAGAGTTGTCCTAGTGTCCAATCCTGTTTGTGGTGCTCGGGGACAGAGGTGCTGGAGAGGAGTGTCTGATTGCAGGGTTTCTTCACTGCTTTGTGCAAACTATGTGGTTCTGTTGGCATATTTGGTCCATGATCTTCAGCATGCACTGGGGTGGTCTCACAGCAGTTGGGATGAGAGGCATCTCCTTAAATTCCAAGACCAGGAATTTTAACCAGAAATGGGTGGAATACTAACTCCTGGTTGAGGTTACAGTGTATAGCAGACGTGTTCACGAGTTATGGCTGGATGGAGCAGGTAATTCATCAGTGGATTTGTGCCTCGTCCTCAGTAACGGAGCGTTGCTTCAGTTGGTTGGTGGGAAGAGTTGAGTCCAGTGGTGGATTTTGATATTGGCGATACAGGCATCTGCGCAAGGCGGCAACTTGTCAAGGGTGGCAGGAGCGCCCGTCCCCACCCTTCCCTTCAAAAAAATAAAGCACATTATTTCATATGACCTGTTTAGCCTATATCCATTTCCTATTGCCCATTTGTGGACAATGGGCACCCTCCACCAGGTGCAGGGCATGTAGCTTCTACTGAGGTCTGACAGGCTTTGAGAGAAGGGGAGGATTCTTCAGTCTCCCTTGCTTAGACAGGTATGCATATAATCGCTAAGTAAATCACACCATTGATTGCTCCCAAATAAAGCACATTTCATTCATAATATTGTGAATATAGCCAATAGTTCACAGCCTATTTGTGTGAAATTGTTTAAAAAAATAATATGAAAACAAATTTACACACCGAGGAAGGTGAATTAGTTTAGGCCTGAGTTGTTTAGACTCATGTTTAGGCAGTGATAACCTGCTCCAATGCCAATTAAACACATGAAAGATGGATAAGAACAAGTCGAAGTCATCTGGTGTCCAGTTTAGGGAAAAGACAAAAGAAGAGGATAAATGAGCAAAAGGCAAAGGTTTGCAGCTGTATTATCTCTTGGATCATGAAAGGTATGTTACTGTATGTAGGCTATAAGCTTACTATTAACATACTAATTAAAACACTGATAACATAAGATGCTAACTGTTATTTACGTTTAGCTGCTTAGGAAGACAAAATTGGTTTTCAGCAGAAAATATTATCGTTGGTTGCATAACATTTAGCAACATTGTGCAAGTGTTCAGTTGTGCAGTTTAATTTGTGTTTCTTGTTTGAAAGGTAATAGAGTAGATTCACTTACTGAAAGAAGGGTAAGGCTTTTCATGAGAGTTGTGCAGTTCAAGTTGTTTTTCTTGAAGTACAGCAGTGTAAATTTTCTTTTTTTAAAAAAGGTTCAGACCTTCCTTGACAGTTGTGCAGTAAAATTTGTGTCTTGATAATAGTGCACTTGTTGTTCACATATTTTCTTAAGCCTTCTTCTGTTGGTGCAATTTAGAAATGCCTTATTTTAATTGTGGTTATTTTCTACAGTATTTATTTTTTGTATCTGTATTGTATACCGGTACTTTTAAATTCATGTTGTACAGTATTTATGTTTCTTACTCTGTGTGTTTATAGTTTTATTCTAGTTTCTTCAATTTTTTGTTTTATGAAACATTACAAAATATTTTGAGCCATACCATCACACAGGTACGTCTGGTACATGATAATCTAAAGGATATGTCATGGTGTAGCCATGTTTTTGTGTCCCTGAGGGTGGAGGGGAGTTGGGTGATGCAGGCTAGGGGATGGGGAGCGCCAGAGGGGTTGCTCGCCCAGAGCACCAAAGAGGCTAGGACCGCCCTTAGATGAGTCGAAAGGTAAAGCTCTTGATTTACTGTCAGTCTACATTTAATCCTCATATGATCATGAGGCATGAGTCATGAGTGAGATAAATAGGATCCCGGGTACAAGCGGCCAAACAGCTTTCTTGAAAAGGTGGTCAGGCTCGGCCTTAAAGATGAGTTGAGGATCTCCACCATCTGGAGGCAAGCCTCTGCTCCCTCACATCGAAAGGAGTCAGTTGAGATGATGGGCATCTGAGAAGGACGCCTTCGAGACACCTTTGGAAAATTTCTGGGCACATACCACTAGGAGAAGAACTTAGTGCATGCTCAGAATTCGCTGAAAGGATGATACATCCTCACTGACTTGGGAACGCCTCGGCATAGGAGCTGGAAAGTGTTGAGGGGAGACAGGTGTCTGGATTTCTTCTCTGGACCTTTTGCCTCCACAACCCTACCACTGATAAGTGATAAAAGATGGAGAGAGCATAAGGCACAGTTCAGTTGCTTTTCCTGAATTCTTAGGTTTGCACCAGTGGCTAGGCAAGACCAAGACAACATGGATCACTGCTGTGTTTCAACAACTTGGTTATTTTTTAATGCCTTTGAACCCCAAATTTTGCAACACAACATTTTTCCAGCTGAAATGACATGATAATCTTGGAAGAAGGGTCCCAGGCTGCACCAGATGTGCTACAGCTAGCAAACAGCTAGCTATGATTTTTGCTTGCAATTAACCTCAAAATTCCATAAAAAATGTTAATTTAGTTTAACTGACAGCAATATAAAGGTTCATAACATAGTGTTTGCATTCACTGGTGTGAAATCTTTGAGAGTGGAGTTGTTTTAAGATGACAGCAATCCATTTTGGTTTTGTTCCTGCACAAACAGCTGTTAGCACCTCAATCAGAGCAGAGTTGGTCTTTCTTAAAACAAGTTTAACAGCTAACATCTATCTGATTTGACAAGTGATTATACTTGAGCATAACCTATAAACTGTCTGGTTTATCAAGACAGACGATATAGTCAAAGCACCGAAATATAAGACTGTGACTGTTTAATATAAACGTTCCCATGCTTGCTATTGAATAAACAGTGCTGTTTAAAATGGCGCAGCACTTCTTCAGTTTGAATTTTCTGTGATTGCTGGCGCTCTCGATAAACTTACCATTTCTTGTGCCGTATATGTACTGATATATTGGATATACTCACGCTTCCTCCTGCTGTTGTTACCATTGTTGGTGATTTAATGAAGTCAGCCCTCCCAGCCTTGAGTTCCTGAACGGCTTCCTAAATAAATGAATTCAAATGGACTGAGAGGGATGTTTATAAGACATGTTTTTAGTGTTTCCATCCTGTTACCAAACCTCAATCAGGATGTCTCCCTCTTTTTCCCTCCAACTAAAATATAATACAACTTCATGATAAGTTCAAAATTTGAAAAGAGTTTCACTGCATTTTGTTGCCAGCCTTTTTCAAAATGCTTATGAACACCTGCTAGAGTGCTCACTATTACCGCAGGCTTTGCTGATGTCCCGTAAGCGTTCGAATGGAAATGCTCCATGGCCTCTTGGCTGGCTTTTCTCTGTTTCCTTCCTATTAGTTGTTGTTGCAATCTGCCAAATAGTATCTCCACACACTCAGAAATACACACACATACACACACACACACCTGACGTTGAGTCAGACCTAGTTTTGGGAATCTTCAATACCACGTGGCAGCTTGTTTTTATTTAAAGAAGTGCTTCCAGTCAGTCAGTGACATCTGGATTCAGATATATTCGTCTATAGGAGCTGGATTTTGAATCAAGTGAAGTTTGTGTTATAATAACACGAGAGAAAGGTTGGCATCAACAACAGGGAGGAAAGATACAGCTGCTAAAGAAATAAAACTGGCTAACTAATCTAACAGGCCATAAAATGTATTGCGTTTTAACAACAGTATTATTTTTAGAATGTCCGACCACAACCTAAAATCTGAAAGAATCTGTCGTCTGAACATTGTACTCAAACAAGTAGTCTGTTGTCTTTCTGTATAGGAGACATCACATAGATAATTTCATGTTATTGTGACCCTTATGTAAATACCATGACCCATGGCAAACAGAGAACCGGTAGACATAAAAGTAAATTCTTTGTGATCGTGTTAACATTTTCACAATCATAATGTATAAATGATTTTAAACTACATATCCTATCTGTCTAATATAGTACATGCACTCATACTGTACAAAATTTGCCAGGAAAATAAAAAATTGTTCTATGTTTTGTGGAAAAAGAAACGCTTGAATCACTACTGTTTGAAGTCTTCTGCAGAAGAGCAGAAGTCATTGGACTGAAGAAGGTTTTGTATGAGAAGGGTTCAAACAAGAGTTTAAACGCAAGCCATGATGATTTTTTTTTTAATCACAGAGTGATATTCTAACACAGGTAGCACAGCAGCACAGTTGGTAGAGCTGCTGCCTCTTAGCAAGTAAGTTGTTGGATCAAATCCCAGCCTAGGTCCTTTCTGGGTGGAGTTTGCATGTTCTCTCTGTGCATGCGTGGGTTTCCTCTGTGTACTCCAGTTTTCTCCCACAGACCAAATACATGTATGTTAGGCTGAATGATAACTCTAAATTGTCTCTAGGTGTGAGTGAGAGAATGAATGGTTGTTTGTCTTTATGTGTCCCTGTGATGGACTGGGGACCTGTCCAGGGTGTCCCCTGCCTCTCACACTGCGATAGCTGGACATGGGCACCAGTGACTCCCCACAACTCAAAAAGGAAGAATTGGGCAAAGATAATAGATGGATTAATGGATGGATGGCTGAATGGATGGACATTCTAACACATAAACCTCTTAGTCATTACCTGTAGTTGTTCAAATGTGTGTTTTGTCATACATGCTTTTTAAAAATGACACAGGAAATATTTGGTGAACAACAATGACAAGATCAGTAAATGTCAAACTTTCCTCAAAACATCGTTTGTGATGATGCTTCTCACAAAATAGCAAACAAAACAAACAAACAAAAAACATAAAACAAAACAACCTCCCCACTCCCAACCCCACCCTCGTAGTCGTTCGGCCACTTGTGGGCAGTCTCAGAAATATGCGACTACATCTGTGACTACTCTGGTCCAGCAGTTTATTTTAGAAGACATATGCCATAATGGATGCAAGCTACTTTGTGGCAGTTTAAAACTAATATTAATCTTGGTATTCTGAATGGGTGTTGTGATTATACCTATATCTAAGGAATAAACTTCCTTAGACAGAGAACTTTACTAATTGGCTTTGTATGTGAATGTTTCTGTAAAGTGCCCCGAGACAACTTTGTTGTGATCTGGTGCTATATAAATGAACTGAATTGAACTGAATTTAATGTGGAAGTAAATAATCCTAATTAACTGGTGTGGACTTACTGCTTTGAAACAAAACCTGCTTAAGAAATTTTGCATTTACACCAATTCCTGTATAAAAGCAAAGCATCATTTACTCCAAAACAGGTCAAACCATGAAAACAAACTCAACTAACTTTATTATCAAAATGTAGTTGTCTTATGTCAAAATATTACATTTGCGTGTGCCTTTACAAATAGTAAATAGTGTTTTACTAAATGCAGCTGTGCACATTTTTCTTCTTCTACAGATACACCATTAGACAGTTTGTCCCAACAATTAAACTTTTTGGGATGTCATACAATTCATTAAAACATAAAGGAAGTTCAAATTTGTGGTTCTGATTTGGCATTCTTGTGGTCCCTCAGGTGTTTCAGTACATCTCTTCATTTGTCATCAGAGAAAATAATTGCTTCTCCAGTGGCCCACCAGTAGAGATTAGAGGGTAGGTATCAGTCTTTCCATCGCTTTGTCCTGGTACTGATCCCACCCTTCCTCCCCTTGGAGTTACAGCTGGTGCAGCTGGAATCAAATTTACAGTTAGAGAGGAAAAGAATCCCCCCACCCCCCAATGAGTGCATGATATGATGAGAACAGAATGAAGAAAGATGTATTCCATACCTTTACTTGCCGGGATGACTATTCTGAATGAATATAATAAATGTAGCAAACATAAAATGTTTTGTTGAGAAGGTAGAGGATGAAATGCTGCTCAAAACCTCTTAACATACAAATAAAAAATGCTTTAGATTTTTTCAGTCCTCTCATGAAGTCTACTTTATTACAAGCATGCATAGATAATACTGTATAAAATGCTATCTGTTTTCTACATGCATTTATACATTCAAAGTTAAGTTTGTTAAATTAATCAAACAAACTGACCAACCAATCAGATCAACCAACCAACAAACTAACAAATCAAGACTGCAAACTAGACACATAATCAACCAACCAACCAACCAACCAACTAGATTGATTGACCAACCAATCAACCACACCAGTGAACTAGACAGCCAAGCATCCAACCCAATCATTCATCTAATAAACAAGACCAATCGACCAACCAACTAACCAATGAACTAGATTGATTGACCAACCACACCAACATTCTAGATGACAAACAACTAATGAACTAGACCAACTGAAAAACCACACCAAATATCTAGATGGCCAACAACCTACCAACCCACCAATCAACTAATGAAATAGGCCAACCAACCACACCAAGGATCTAGATTACCAACCAACCAACCAACCAACCAACCAACCAACCAACCAACCAACCAACCAACCAACCAACCAACCAACCAACC
>JARVLU010001196.1:23697697-23710113 GCA_031762415.1 Simpsonichthys santanae | reverse complement strand
TTAAAAACAATTATTTGTTTGCTCTAAATTATAGTAAAGGTGTGTCTCAGTCTAACTTTTGCTTAATAAATGCACTTGGATGGTCAAATCAGCTGCATTTCAAAAGCCGATGCGCGGTTACATGATGTTTGGGGGATGAATGCAGAGGTTATATTAGTTTCTTGAGTTAGCAGCAAACAATTGTTTGTATTGATTAAGAAATTGTAAGCAAATCATTAGTTTTTCCTGTCTATTGCTGATTATTTATAGTTAATGTATTCATTAATTCAATGTTTAATCTTTTAAATACACATGTATGAGTTGTAGAGGTTTCTCAAAATGACAAATCCAGAAAAAATGAACAAATAAATAAAAATAACAGCCCAAGAAAGCCCAACATCTAAAAACCAGGAACCAGAAAGTGTTACTAAAGACACCAAAGATGTGTCAGTTATTAAAAACTCTTGACTAATAGGTTTAATTATTGCCTACTTCCATGAAATATAAATAATCAGGGAATTGTTTTAGTTAGCAAAATATCTCATGAGCAATCAGATGGGTTTTGACGAAATTCTCAGAAACTAATCACTGGATGTACATCTACAAAAGCTTAATATTTGGATTCAATAAAATTCAACATGGCTACCACAACTAATCAGCCATAGTCAACACAAAAATGACATTTTCACAGATATGTGGCTCCGAATGAATCTGGTAGTTGATAGACAATCTCTGCTGTAACAAATCACCTTTGTTTAAAATGTTGTCATGTAAGACGACGAGCAGTATGAATTTGACTATTTAAACTCAGGTTTCCAAACCAGTTTACTATGTGAGATTACTTTTTGCAAAAACCTTAATTGTATATTTTTTAAAATATATACCGTAAATATTTGTGCATTTGAGTCATTATTTAATAGAAATAAACCTATCAAAAGCTAAAAAAATAAAAATAAAATAAATACAGATTGTACATGTGAGGCTTCAAGATGAGCCAGAAGCTTTAAAAAGTTTATTTTAAACCTTTTGAAATGACAAAACAGTTGTAAAACATGTCAAATTCCCAGGTTGGACTCATTGAAACAAAGGGAAACACATGCAGGATTCAGTCACACTGAGCCTCTGCTTTAAATTCCTTCCCAAAAACGAGCGGTAATCCCAGCCTCCAGCTTTCCCATCCTCTGGAAAAGCTCTCGGCTGCCTGTCCCGTTGTCTTCCGGCGGGGGTGGCGAGAAACTTTTAAAGCAATACCTCATCCGCCCTCCTTAACAAGCCGTCCATCCATTCTACATCCCAGCATTCCCACCTCTGTGCTGCTCCATTCCTCCATGGACCCAGTTAATGAGGCCCCATCATGGAAAGAGGAAGAGACGGTATTTTGGATTTATTCCCAGTTCGTCTGCTTCCACTCTTATGTCCTCTTTCAACAAATTATCACACATAATAACTCATCAATCAACTTGATCATCAGTTATTTGGAAGGAGGGAAAAAGGAGTCTAGAGAGAGAAGTGATGACAACACTGGCAGCAGCTCTGAACACGCACACACACACACAGACTTAATGGCAACTACTTACGCATTAAAATTTATGAGCCTCCCATTAATAAACCCAACATCAGAAGCTGAGAACAGTCAAACTTGTTGTTATTAATTTTAATGTGATCTGCTTGAGATCACCAGTTCAGTTCTAAGAATACAGAAAACAAAACAAACAAAAAAAACAGGCTTTATCTAATTATCTCAAGAAAACAAGCTGTGCACGGTGAAAAAACAAACGCTTCTTATTGTACCCCCAGTTTCACAGCATTTCTGTCATGATACGAACGTATAACAGCAATGAGGTGAGACATTTTCAGCTCAGATCTTTTGCTAGCATGAGTCAAAAATAACTTAAAACAGAGAAATTGCATTTCCAGTGAAAATGCATTGTGAATACTTATTGCTGAAGAACTTGCTGAAAAACAGTTGAAAAGTAGCTTAAAAAAAAGGCAGAAAGAAGCTTAAATTAGCAAAAGGAAGTGGAGAGAGCACAGTTGTGCCCAATTAGGCTGAAAGAAGCAGAAATGAGCACAAATGTGGAAGATGTCTGAAAAAAGCAAATATTTGCAAAAACCAAAAAAATGAAAACAGCTGAAAGTTAGCTAAAAATGCATAAAGAAGCTTAAATGACCAAAAGGAAGTGGAGAGAGCACAATTATGCCTAATTAGGATGCAAGAAGCTGGAATGAGCACAAAAAAATGGAAGATATCTGAAAAAAGCAGAAATTTGCATTAAAAAACAACCCCAGATGAATAGTAGCTAAAGAAGCAAAAAGAAACTTAAATTACCGAAGGAAGTGGAAAGAGCACAACTGTGGCTAATTAGGCTGAAAGAAGCAGAAATGAGCACACAAAAGTAGAAGTACAGTATATGAAAAAAACAAAAACAAAAAAAAAACAAAACAAAACAAAAAAAAAAAACCAGAAAATTGCACAAAACAACGTAATAGTAGCTAAAAAAGCAGAAAGTAGCTTAATTTACCAGAAGGAATTGGAGAGAGCACATTTTTGCTTACTTAGGCTGAAAAAAGTTTAAACGAGTGCAAAAAAAAAAAAAAAAATGGAATATACCTGAAAAGGTTAAATTTAGTATAAAACAGCTAAATACTAGCTGACATAACGTGTTCAATCGTCTTGGGCCTTCTTTGTCGCACCTTCCTCTTCCTGAAACTTGCAGAAGTAAGATTGTTGGATGATTTAATCTTTCTTTTAGTAAACCCCCAAAAAACACTTATGCAAACCAAAGAAACTGTTAAACATACATGAATGTGATCATTCTCTGTGCAAATGTTGAGAGTTTGCTTCATTCGTAAAGCTGTTATGTAAATTTTCAACTATAAAGAGTGAAAAATCAGAGTGAGACAGATGAAAATCAGCCTAATGTGACATTTCGTTTACAGAAGGTGTGGAAACAATGGAGTTTAATCATTTCTGTTGTCATCTGTTGCCTTATTAGTTTCCTCCACACAAGAACATAGTCATGAGAGCAAAGCATCAAACATCTAATGTGACTGATGCCTCACCAGAAAATAAAATACATCTAAAGAGCTGGAAAATTGTTCCTAATTTCAACATTGTGTACAATGACTTGATATTGCTTTTTTGCTTCTGAAGAAGAAAAATAAAGATTTAAAGTAAGTTTTTTTCCAGTTACTGCAAACATATTGGCTTGCATCCTGGTAGAAGTTTAAAATTTAAATGTATGTTATTTTTTTATTTTTTTTATTTGTTTTTACAAAAAACAAGACATTATCTTAATTGTCATCTCGTCCGTCATCCATTCTGCTTGACTGCTGGAATTTGCTCTAAAAGGCTTGTCTGAAACAGCCCGTAAACACGAGGGCTGGTGAGTTTCAGCTGCTCTGCTTACAGCTTGCATTATTTATCAACACTTTTTGCAGCCTTGTATATATATACATATATATATGTGTAAATGTATACAGTATACGTATATGTATTGAGGTTCAGGTTAGTTTGAGTTTAACCCCTGAAAGAAACAGAAACCACATTAACTATACAATGAAGGTAAAATGTGTTTTAGATGACAGGTAGCTTGTTGTTGGCTTTAAATATACAATATATTGAAAAAAAAAAAAAAAAAACATAATACATATAAGAAATAAAACCGCATGAGGTCTCTGCAAGTTTCTCTAGGATTCGTTGAAACTGCACTGAGTGAAGCTGACTGTATCTGCTAACAGATCAAATTGCTTCCCATCTCTACTTTCTGTCATGATGAATCAGTATGATTGTCATTTTTAACTATGATAGTTTCTTAAAAACAGACCTCAAGACACTGGAACCAAACAGACTCGAGGACACGGGTAATAAAAGATAAGTGGTTTATTTACACTTTAGGCTAGGCTGCAGTGCAGGAGGATCTACGAGAGATAAGAGATGTGCACATATATTTTCTGTAGATAGATTTGACTAGAACTCTCTGTATATTTCTTACTGTGTTGATGTTTTGCAAGCCATTCCAGGACCAGGTGGGTATCGGGGGTATCCAGGTAAGTAGGTAATTAACCAGTAGGAGAGTGGCAGGTTGAACACAAGAGCGGGGCTGAGTCGATGATGTTGCCAAGTTTGGCTCTTGTATAGTTTGTAGACATGAACCCCAAGGCATGGGTTCTCAGGAGGGATCAACTCCAGGTTGTAGGTGAGGAGACACAAGGAGACTAGGAACTCGGAAGGAGAAGACTCGCAGGTTGAGACAGGAGTCAGTGCTGCGAGGATCACAGAGAAAGCACAAGGTTAGTATCAAGGTCAAAGTTTCTTTTATTGTCATTCTCATCACATGTGGTACATGTGGTGGAATGAAATTGTGTACACAGGGTCCCGATTACATCCAACAAAAGTATAAATTGTAAAAAAAAAAAAAAAGTAATAAGATCTAAGATATGAACTAACAAATATGCTAAACTAAGAATACACTAATACTAATAGTACAAAAACAATATGCCAAACAGCAGCAAAAACATGAGTCTGTGTGAGCAGATGAGTCCAAATGAACTCAGCAGCATGAAATAAATCAGCAGCATGAGATCAGCAACATGGATAGTCAGCAGTACATATCAACAGAGTGGCATCAGTATTTTTTTTTTCACATTGATTATTCTGGTTAGATATTCATGAGTCTAACAGCTTCAGGGTAGAAGCTGTTCCTCAGTCTAGTGGTTCTACACTTAATGCTCCTCAGCCTCCTGCCTGAGGGGAGCAGACAAAAAGTGTGTGTGCTGGGTGAGTGGGGTCCTTCATGATGCATGTGGCCATCTTTTTATCTAATAGATTTCAATTTGTAAATGTTCATTATGAATCTTCTTCATACACCAAAGTTAGTCTTGGAGTTCCTCAGGCTTTAGTGCTTGGACCAATACTCTTTACCTTATACTGTATATGCTTTCATCAGATTCATTAGATCCATTTCATTAAAAAAAATACATATGTATGTATGCCTCTTTTATGATTGTCTATTGTTGTTGCTGTTGTCCATTGTTGTCATCACTCTTTGTTGAAACCAGGTCTCTCTTGTAAATGAGTCCTCGAGGCTAAATGGGATTAACCTGCCTAAATAAAGGTTGAATGAATTAGGAAATGTTATTAAGCACAAGGGATAAATTTTCATTGTTATGCTGATGATACACAATTACATTTGTCCATGAAACCCACTGAATCCAATCAGCTACTTGGACTACAAGCATGTCTTGAAGACATAAAAACCTGGATGACCCTAAATTTTATGCTTTTGAACACAGACAAGACTGAGGTTGTGTGGACCTGAGCTTAGGAATACCTTTTTCAGTCTTGTGCCCTTCTTGGATGGTTTTAATCTGGCCCCCAGTTCTAATGATAAAAATATTGGTGTTATTTTTGATCAGGACATGTCTTTTATCCCCCACATTAAAAATGTTACTAGAACTGACTTCTTCCACCTGTGTAATATCACTAAGATAAGAAACATTTTATTTAAAAATGATGCAGAAAAACTGGCTCATGCATTTGTCACGTCTAGACTGAACTATTGCAATGGTTTATTATCTGGGTGTCCAAATAATTATTTAAAAAGTCTTCAGCTGATCCAAAATGTTGCTGCCAGAGTCTAAACTGGAGTTAGGAAAGATCATATCTCTCCAGTTTTAGCTTCTCTCCATTGGCTCCCTGTTAAATTCAGAATTTAATTCAAAATCTTACTTCTAACCTACAAAGCCCTCTTTTTGATAAATCCTATAATTAGGGTTGGCTTTTTTGCTGCTATAGGCTTAGACTAATGGAGGACAAATTGACCTCATTTCCTTAAATTATTTGTTAAAATTGAATAGTTTTCATTTGATACTATTTCTGTCTTAACGTGATTCTTGACCTGACATTGTGTATCTGTTCCTACCAAACCCAGACGGTCAAAGCAGATGGCCGCTTGTCCTGAGCCTGATTCTGCTAAAGGTTTCTTCCTCATGAGGGAGTTTTTTCTTTCCACTGTCACCTTCATGCTTGCTCAAAATGAAAATTCTGTGATGAAGTTAAACTCAAAGCAGTCTGCTCCTCAGAAAAATAATATTAAATTATTATTTTTATATATGAATGTTTCTGTTCGGTGCCCTGAGATAACTTCTGTTGTGACTTGGTGCTATATAAATAAACTAAACTGAAACTAAACTGAACTGAAATTATTAGTTTGTGTGTTTCCAATAAAATAATAATTTATGTTTTTTCTTTATGATTAGAAAATAATTTTTAGCAACCATTTTTTAAAGATTTTTATTCCATGTTATTTTCGTTTGTCATCTAGTATTTTTTTTTCATTAAAAACAAACAAACATGAATATCCTTTTATATGTATAAAAATTCTAATTGACACGATCATACCTTTGCTTTGCATACAGCTTGGTTTTATTCCAAACTCATGGTAATGTGGGCTGCACACCTAAACTGAAGCAGTTAAAGTCGGCAAAGCCCCAGTAGATGAAATAACTGTAAATTAGCTAATAAAAGAAAAATATAACAGGACAAGATTTTTTTTTAATAACAGGGTTTGTTTAAATTTAGTCCCTCAAAAAAATGTACTGCCGTACCTGTAGAATCATAATTACTTTTGCAAATAAAATTAAAAATGCACGTTCAATCATTTATGCATACTTGTGAAAACTGTATTTATTCACACACAATAGGATTTAAATTAACTTTAAAAAGAGAACACAGAAACGTTGGTTTTACTCAGTCTTATTACATATTCAACTGATGCATGACTTTTTTTTTCTTGCCTTCTCGAGGGAGGCAGGATAGTGGAGCTGGGCGTGTTTCTTTCAACAGTTGTTGAAGGTAGAATCAAGATTCAACTTTTACTGACTGTGTTCCCTTTTCACAGAAGAGTTTGATGTTTCACCTTGACTTTTAAAAGAAACCCCGGCTCTGCAGCGACAGCAGACACTTGTTGGGCCTCTGCTCCTGTGTGGAGAGACTGTGATGAGGCTCATTTGTTCACTGTGTTAGCAAAATATCTGACAAACCAGCAAACACTTTTTTATTGAAACAAAGAAAATACATTTTGGTTGTACATCTACTGAACAATTTGTGGGAGTGGTGGCGTAGAGGTTAGAGGAGGTGGACATGTGATTGGAAGATCGTTGGTTCAACTCCCGGTACTGACAACATCAAAAATGTAGGTGACATATAAGCACCCACCCTCATTTGCTCCACTCTGGGCCCTTGAGCAAGGCCCTTAACCCACACCATCTGCTCCTCTGGGCACCCTAGATATCAGCTCTCTGCTCCACACAGAGGGCTGTGGTAGCTCAGTGGTCTGTAGTTGTGTCAGGAAGGGCATGCAGCAGCCGAAAGAAGAAAAATAGATAAGTAAATAAATGTACTTAACAATTTATTTTAAACATCAAAATTGCTCAATCATCCAGGTACCAAATCCTATAATGCTCAGTCAGGTCATCTGGGTCAGAAACTATTTTATCTCCAGCAAACTGGTTGGAATAAATAAATAAATAAAAAAATAAATAAAATAAAAAAATCTGTATTTCTCTCTTATGATTGTCTATTGTTGATTGTCCAAGGAAAATCTACTGTTGCTGTTGTCATCATTCTTAGTTTGTAGCCAGGTCTCTCTTGTAAATGAGTCCTCGAGGCTCAATGAGAACAACCTGCTTAAATAAAAGATGAATGAATGGTCCACTTAAGGGTGTTTACTGCTTGGTGGGGAAACAGTTTACTTGGGACACCTCAGACTGAAGAAGCCCTCCGGATAGAGGGCGAAACATCTCTACAAAAAATAAACTCTCCAGACGACCTGAATGAACATTATTAGATTTATTTTAAGATTGCCACCACATCAAATTAACCTAAGCCACCACAAAAGTTGCCATAACTTAATCAAATTTATAATTAGTGAGCTAAAGTTTGATGTTGAAGCATATGTTAGCACTCACAGTGATATCTTACAAATTTGCATGAGACTGTGCATAGTCATTACAAGTTTTAACTAAAAGGATTATATCTGTAGAATAATTTTTATTATCAAAACATGATAGTACGTATAAAACTCTGCGATGAAGATGGTGGGGATAAAGCCTTCCTCCAAGGACTGCTAGGCTTTTAATTTTGTTGTTTTTATAACCACTGGTAAAGAGTCTCACACTGAGCCTGACTGATCTAAGGCCACAGAGATATTATGAGTCTTCTTTTAACAATAAAAAGACTTTGTGAAGTTTTATCAAATAGTGTTGGATGAATACCCTCAATTGGGTATTGAGTCCCAGTTACATCCAACAAAAGTATAAAATGTAAAAATAAAACTGTAATAAGATCCAAGATATGAATTAAGAAATATGCTAAAATTAAGAATACACTAAGCACAAATAGTACAAAATACGCCATATGCAACCTCATATTTAAAACTTAACTTTCATTAAAGACGGTCAAAAAACAATAATAAATTCTCATGAAAATTCAGTGATTTTGAGATCATCTCTATAAGTTTGATCCTCTTTTGAGCAGTTCTTGAACAATGAGAAGGTGAAGATTGACATGCTTCTGCAGAAACGCAGGTTTACACAGTCTCAGGGGTACACATCCAAAACCATCTGACAGGTGAGATCAAAGTCTGAACAGCTGGTGGTCTCTCCCCCCTGGAGACAGACAGATGGCACACTAATAATTAGGCAGAAACCACAGTGGACTTGTCCCACCTGAGATTAAACATTTTCCTGCTGACCTTGAAGACAGACTTTTGCGAGTCTGAAGCTGTCATCCCATTCATGACACACACCGTCATGTTTACATCATGTCACATATTATTGACACAGTTAAGTCCTGCGACACGTCGTTTTAAACACTGCTCCTGCTTGTCTTTTCATTGAGAAGATAGTTGTTCTCCAAAATGATCCAAGTAAACAGAGATCAACCCAACTTGATTATTACTGGTGCACACACATGCACACTCACATCTGCATCGTATTGTATTAGCATAATGGAACTTCATATTTCGAAAAACCTGAGAAAAAAATGTGTTTACTGGTACTCACATTTTTTTTTATCAAGTTGTATAACATATGCAATTCTTAGGTTAGACAAAATAAAAATATTTCAATATCTTTGTTTTGATCACCGGTCATTGCACACCTTGTGGTGTTTCTGAGCAGGATACCTTATCCCCAGTTACGTCCTCACCTCACACTTTCCATAGCTCCCCACTGCTCCACCTGGTGGTGGATGGGTTAAATGCAGAAAGCTAATTTCGCCATTGTATGGGAACATACAATGATGACAATACAAACACATTACTGTATTTATTATGTTATTCCTTAGTTTAAAACCAATAATTGAAATGTGCTTTACAAAGCCAAATGCAATTGTTTCCTTAATTAGTTTTTATTTTACATTCAGCCACCACACCAGATTTCAAGGTTGTTTTTACTCAGTGAGGTGTGAACATACATCTCTTTGTTTGTTTGTTTGTTTGTTTGGTGAATGTGTTCCCTGATGCGAGCAGAGACAAGTTGTTTTGGGATCTTAAAGACATTCAATATTACACAGTGGAGTGAGGAATCAACTTCATGTTTATTTTCCTTATCAGAGAATGCGTTTTTCAAAGGGCAACACGGTGGTACAGCGGGTTGAGCTGCCGACTCTCAGTGAAAAGGTTGCAGGATCAAATTCCAGCAAATTCCCAGACCTTTCTGGGTGGAGTTTGTATGTTCTCTCTCTGAATTTGTGGATTTTCTCTGGGTACTTCAGATTCCTCCCACAGACCAAAAACATGCATGTTAGACTGACTGGTAACTCTGGATGGATGGATGGATGGATGGATGGATGGATGGATGGATGGATGGATGGATGTTTTCCAAAAATACAACATGGTTTTACACATTTTGGCAAGCCAAATATAATAAGTGAATTGAGTTTTCATTGTGTCAAACCTGCTCACAGTGGAAATCTGCACTGCCCTCAGAGGAAATTAAATGATTCTTTCATAAATCCCCTACTGTTGGAGATATTTTAATTCTTAAAATATCACAATTGTACAAGTTGTTTCAAACTGAAAATTATGTTTTAGACTTGTGCTGCCACTATTTGATCATGCTTAGTGTTTAGTTGTATTTAGTTTTAACTCTGTTAGAAGAACAGAACAAATCAGCTTCTTCAGGCAGTTCAATTTACGCTTTGGTCAGACTGACTGTCCATCATAGAGTTGAATAATTATCCATAAACCACTCATCAATTTATACTCTTTAATAAACATGACATGCAGGGTTTGGACTGTGGAAGGAACACGTGAATTAAAAGAACAAAGTTCTCACATAAAAATCTAAATGGCTAAGAGCCAAATCTGGGACCGTCCTGATGAGAGGAGCCTGCTAACCACCAGACCACTGTACCATCCTGGTAAAACTTAATCAATCAAAAATGTTTTGTTTTGCATAAACGTATGTTCCAACAATTTCTGGATCATTAAAATTTTATGTGACTTTTTTTCTCACTGAAAACAAGAACTTTTGTTTTCCACTTTGGAAAACATCTCCTCTTTACTTTTATCACACTTGAAAGGCTTGATCAGATTTAAGCTTTTTGTTTAGTTACAAAATAAATTGGAAGCTATTATTAACCTTTACTTAATTAAGTGAATCCCAATGAGATCATTGCAAGGGAGGTCTAGGCCTAAAGCCCACCCAACATGCATGTTTCTGGACTGTGGGAGGAAACCAGAATACCTGGAGAAAACCCAAGCAGACACGAGGAGAACATGCAAACTACACAACTACACGCTGTGAGGCAACACTGTTAACAACTAACCTGTCATGCTGCCCAATATAGATAGCTATCATCTATTATAAATTGTGCTGGAAGTCGTAAAAAAATCCTGCTTACATAAAACAGATTGACTGTCTCAGGTGGTCATTTCTAAACAGCAAGTCATTGGTTTAATTCTCAGCTGGACAGTAATATTGAATGTAAGACTAAATTTCACAAATCCCCAATATATGTCATTTTACATGTAAGTATTTGTTTAAACAAAAAATATGTCAGCCTGCTTTATTGACCTCTGCCCTTAACCAATCTCAAATTGTGCAAACTCCTCAAATTTAAAACAATCAGCACAAACTAGAGAGGTGAACATATGCAGAGCAGTGACAGAGCCTGGGGAGCACTTGGACTGTTCAGTACTTTGCTCAGGGCCAAAGACTGGAGAAGATGAGGTGCTCAACATTCCCTAAACCAGCCCACGGTTTTCCTGTCAGGCCAGAGCTCTGGGCCTCAAGCCATCCTTCTGTTCCTCAGCTGCAATAAATAATTGGTGTATTGTTTGGAGTCAGGGTCAGTGATAAATAATCATCAATGCTGGACCGTATTTACTAGGTCACCCCATATCAGAAACTTGCAACTTCCTAGTGGACCCACCTGCAGGGGTGGAGTTCTGCAGTGTACCGGTCCATGTACCCCCCACCTGCTGTGGATCTGTGTTTGATTCTCCATAGGCCAAACCAGTCATCTCCAAAAGTTTTACGGCATGAACCTGTCTCCTCATGTCAGCTCAGACCTGTGGAGCCCAGCTTGAAGGCTTCACCACTGAATCCCCAAAAACGGTGGGTTTGTGTTGGGGTGGGGGTGGGGGTGAAAATCCAACAGGTTTCTGTACAGACTCCTATCAGGCAGCAACCAATGCATCAAGTGGTGCTCAGCCTGTGTGAGCTGTCAGTCTGGAGTTGATATGTGACCAAAGGTCAGTCCTGAGCTGTTTTCTCGTATCATCACAAAAACAATCTTTCTGGATTGAAGACATCAGTCGCAAAAGAGTATTTATCACGATTTAGCTCAGAGGCCAACATATTTTGGATTATCAAAAGTTAATTTACTCTAGTTTTGTGTTTGTATTTACAGTAAATAGAACATTAAATATGTTTCTTTAAACTGCTAAACTTTAGTGAGGAACATACTTGTTTCATAGACTTCCTCCATGAAGTAACATGGGAACAAAAGTGAAAATGTAAAGAGAAGTAAACACCTCAACAGCTAATTAATTTTTAAAATTAACATTAATTAGAGTCAGAGAATCTTTATTGTCATTTGCACCATATGTGGTACATGTGATGAAACGAGATTATGTACACAGGGTCCCAGTTACATCCAACAATGAAAAGTAAAAGAAAAAAGTAATAAGATCTAAGATATGAATTAAGAAAAACATCAACTAAAAATACACTAAGCACTAATAGCATAAAAAACATCACTTCGAACAGCAGCACAAACATGAATCTGTGTGAGCAGATGAGCACGAATGAACAAAGCAACAAGAAACAGATCAGCACGAACATGAAACCGATCAGCAGCAACATGAAACAGATCAGCAGCAACATGAAACAGATCAACAGCAACATGAAACAGATCAGCAGCAACA
>JARVLU010001196.1:23558674-23569532 GCA_031762415.1 Simpsonichthys santanae | reverse complement strand
CCAGGTCTCTCTTGTAAATGAGTCCTCGAGGCTCAATGGGATTAACCTGCCTAAATAAAGGTTGAATGAAAAAAATCTCAAGAATTTGGCAAATATATGAATATGAAGCCATGATCTCAGGTGACAAGGATACTGTCAAAAATGCACAGATGCTCAAGCAAATCTGTGACACTAATGAATTTATCTCATCTCAGACTCTCGGGAATCTGAGGGAGGCAAAGGTCCACAAATGCCTCCCTTTGCAGAAGATGTGAAAACAATGTTTCTCTTTATCAGTGTCCAGCTGCAGGAGTGTCACACGAAAGTGCAAGAACACCCATATAAAAAGTGTTGGGCAGAGCTTGCTAAAATTTCTGTGTGAAGTCTTAATTTTTAACAGGAGACGAGAAGAAGATTTTAAAATGGCGATCAGAGAGATACCGCAACAGTTCAGTTGTGCAGCCGGCATCAAGTGACCTCCAGAAGAAGCTGTAAGCACTAACAACTCATCAGGGTAAGAGGCAAACAGGGACCAAAAGTTCCCATTTTCCTCACACCTGAAAAGGTAACATCGATGGAGTTAC
Source organism: Simpsonichthys santanae (assembly GCA_031762415.1). Taxonomy (NCBI): domain Eukaryota; kingdom Metazoa; phylum Chordata; class Actinopteri; order Cyprinodontiformes; family Rivulidae; genus Simpsonichthys; species Simpsonichthys santanae. The sequence goes on along the minus strand of JARVLU010001196.1, from coordinate 23,568,969 downwards.
TTGTACAGTACTTGTGATGTTCTGGATGAAAACCCTTGTGTTTGGGTGACCACAAGCACTTTGTCACTTTAGAGCAGGGGCGCCCAAACTTTTTCCCTGAGAGGGACAAATTTTAAATCTTTCAGAGGACTCAGGCCAAATGCAATAAAATAATACATGACATGCAAATACCTCTTTAAGTAAAGTCCATACAGTTATTTAAGCTTCCAATCTGTATAAAGGACATTACAGAACACAAAATAACAAATAAGTCATATGTAAGAAATTAAAACAAAAATTGAAACTTTGGCATTTCAGTATAATTATATGTAGTGCAAAATGTATAAAATAAATAAATAAATAAATAAATAAATAAATAAATAAAAAGCGTGTCCAACAGCAACACAACTTTACAGCAACAATAGTTTGAACATAAATAAACAGTCCCATATGTGGTCAGTGGGCCAACTTTTCCATCTAACATTAAAGTCAATGGGTTGAATGATTGAGTGAAAACCAGTTGATGCAAAAGGAAATTTTAATTTAGTAATGAGGACTGCTTGGTGAGCCAGCTCAAACGGCTTAACGGGCCAACTTTGGCATGCAGGCCCCACTTTGGGCACCTTTGCTTCAGAGGTTCAGATGAAATACATCATATTGTAGTTGTGTAAGTTAGAGACAGATAATGTTCCACCCAAGCAGCAACTTCTGGAGCTGAGAGCATTACACAATAGTGCAAAATACTGTGGTTCAAATATTGTTGAAATAAAATACATATGTGTTAAATGTTTACAGTTTTCCAGATTTGGGACCTGCAGATATTCAGTTATAGCTCAGAGCTTTTAAAGCTTTATGTAATATGTAACGTTGGATCATTTTCATCAATAAATAAATGACTATGCATCATATTTTAGTCTCCTTTGTTTATGACAATGCAGTTTTAATGCACTCTGCAATTGTAATGTATCTACAAAAGCCAAGGAGGTCACACAAAGGTGCTTCAAACATTAGATGATGGTGTGTGGACCATTTATCAGTTCTCAATAATGGTTACACATGAACTTGTTTTGATCCCGTATCTAATCCAAACATGAAGTATGTCACACTGTGCAGCCAAAAATGAGGTCACAAGGGTAAAATACTCAGTGTCTTAATAAAGCAGGTGCGGAAAATAAAGAGAAAATTTTGACCTTAACTCAGTACCTTGCCAATTTAATATTTTGACATTTTTATCGGCTTTGACCAGCATTTTAAGGTTATTTAACCATTTTCTGTATTGAACCTTTTTTGATGTTGTTTAACCAAATTTTAAAAAATATGAAATTAGTTTTAAATGTTTCCTTTTTCACTGGTGGTTTATTGCTGGATGTTTTATTTATTTATTTATTTATTTATTTTTAACTAGTTTTTCGTGTGTTTTTTCCCCCTTACGTGTTGCAGTAAATCAACGATGCACACTGTTTCTGGAATATTCTTCCTTAATAGTGTAAACGAGTAGTTCACCATTTTCACCACAAGAGGGAGACATTTGCTTTTGTTTAAAGCGAACACCATATGAGACTGGTTTCAGTAAAGTATGCTGATTCGAGAGCTCTAAACCAGTCAAGCATTTTTTCTGCTTCAACCAACTTCCTGTTGGTTGTCAGATTAATATTGATGTTTGTTTTCACAGGAAACCTCCTTGCAAATTGTCAATGCAGCTTTTTTAATCAAACACAACATGCTCATTGTTATAATAATGCATATATTTTTCAGGACTGTTTTTTGCAGTCAAGCCCAAAAATTATTATGTTCACTGTATTTGAAACTTTTTTTTTTGTATTTGTATTTGTCTATTTTGTACTTTTTGATAAAATAAACAAAGACTACCACTTCATCAATGTTATATTTTCTGGACATGTTTTAATTAAAAAGCAGTGAAATATTATTCTGCATTATATCTTTTCTTTATTCTTTATTTTAATTGCAGCTGGTTTATTCTGAAAGTCTATCACACGTTGTGTGATTTTTCTAAGCTGTCTCTCTTTTATTTTGTTTTGCTTTGTTTTTTTATATTAAACTTTAGCTTGAAAGCATTGAGCTCAATAAAATAAGTTCCTTTACAGTTGTGTATTGTAACGTCAAATAATGGACATATTCTGTCAGAAAAACATTTTTAGTTAAATCAATTAGCTAAGTCAACAACACCATCAGGTCAGTTATTATCCTAGGATGAGTTGACGGGGCATCATTGGAAGATTTATTATGGTAAACCATTAAATAGATCTTTATGACGAGGAATAAATCATATTTTTTTGTTTATAATGAGAACGATCAACTGTATGAATATAAGTTAGAGATGTGCAGGTGAGCAGCGGCGCTTCTTGTTGTTCCTGCGACTGACTTCAACATCTGACCTGTCTGCAAGTCCAAGGGAACTTTATACGTATGCACACTTTATACTTTATATAGATACAAGGACAATAAATAAGTGGGAGATGTTGCATCTTTAGGAGAGCAGCATAGAGGAACAGTGGTTAGAGTTGTTGCCTCTCATAAAAAAGGTCACAGGTTTGCCTCCAGGACTTAGGGCCTTTCTAGATGTAGTTTCCTTGTACGCTCAGCGCATCCGTGGGTTGTCTCCAGGTACTCCAGTTTCCTCCCACATACCCAAAGCATGCATGTTAGGTTAACTGGTAATTCTAATTGTCCCTATAGGTGAGCGTGTGAGTGGTTGTTTGTATGTCCTTGTGATGGACTTGCATGTTCAGGATGCCCTATGCCTTTTGCATTGACTGCTGGGTAGGCACCAACTCGCCCCGCAGGGAGCTGGGAAATGACAAGCAGGTATGAACGTCTTTAGGAAGTGGAGGGTGGCTGTTATCCAGCTAAGACGTGAAAGATTTATCCTTCAGTTGATCATCTTCTGAGTGTCCAGCTGATGATACCAGAATCAGTGGTGCTAATACATATACAGTTTATCTTTTTTTTTTTTTTTTATGGATTGAAGTAAAGAAATAGAAACAAACTCTGGCTTTGTGACAATTCAAAATAAATTTAAAAACTATGCAAGTTTGGTTCGCTGCTAAATTGTCTGTTATGCGTAAACACAGCACTTGTTTATCCCTTGATTCAAAAACTAAAAAGAAAATAGTCACACACACAAAAAAAATGGAGTAATTCTCTGGAAATAATTAGGTAGTGAACTATAAATGTGTGAGGAAAGTATAGTCATTAAATTACCGAAATGCCCTAGAAAACCACTGCCCCAGGACCACTATTAATATTACTAGAAAGTCTAGTTGATTAGAAACAAAATGGAAAGAAATGAGCATCCATGACTAAAAGGTTTTGCACAATACTGTGTACAGAGCAGGAACTGTGTAAGAACACAATAACACAATGAACATTTGTTGCGCATGACATGTAACTTTGTTGTAATTGCACTTCCTGTGAAAATGCAAACTTGTGTGAATCCTTACTGCTGAATGATTTTTGCTAAAAGCTGCTGAAAACGTTTTCATTGCTAAACTGTTAAAGTGAGTTGAATTTAAACAGCTGATATTTGCTGAAATCTGGAAAATAAAAGTGGAAGGCAGCAGAAAAACAGCAGGAATGTGTAGAAATACAGTAGCTGAATAGAGCAGAAATGAGATTAAGGTGAAATAGGCAGAGAGAGGGTTAGATGATATGGATTCATATGGATAAAGGGCATGGAGGTAGATGGAGTGAGGAGAGAGGATGCAGAGGACAGAGATGGAGGAGGATGACGAGTCGCCGTGGTGACCCCTGAAGAGTGAAAAGCTGAAAGAAGTTAGAGAGAGGCTGAACAGATTACAACAATTCTGCAATCAGGAATAAACAAAGAAACTGAAATTAGCAGGAAAAAAACTACAATTAGCAAAACAGTTGCTAAAAAGCAAAGCCAACCAGCTGAAATTCTTCAAAAGAAGCTGAAAAAAGCAAAAAGTTTATGCTTTAGAAGTATCACAAATGGCACAAAAAATTGCAGAAAAAATACTAATAACAGATAAAAAAAATATATATAAAACTGGACAAGCAGGGAGGAGGGACGGATTTAACAGAAAGAAGCATGAAAAGCAGAGATTCGCAGAAAGAAGTTTAAAAAAAGAAAGCTGGAATTTACGAAGCTAAAAGGAGCAGAAAATAAGTTGAAATAAGCTGAAAGGAGCTGAAATTATCACAAGGAAGCTCAATAAAGCTGAAATGAGCAGTAAAGGTTGTAAACAGCACAAAGGGTTTGAAGGATGCGCATGCTCCATTCGTTTTCAATGAGAAAAACCAAAGGCTAAATATTTTTTTAAAAAGTAACCATTGCACGAATATCAAGAAAGTCCTAGCAAGAATGTCCGAGCTGAACGTTTTCATGTACGAATTGTTGAAATAGCGCACAAACAAAACGAGTCGCGTGTCGACAAACGAGCGGAAGAAAAAATGGATCTCTATGATGATGTAGGACATCCGCGGAGGGATACCGTTTTGACAGACCGACGCACACCTCGGTGTAGCTGCTGGATCGAGGTTTCCGGGCAACTCGGCAACAGCTCGGCACGTCCGCACGCATTCCCTGAACCGTAGATTAATTTTTTATTTTTCTTCGGCGGCCGGATATAGTTTGATTTAAACTGTTTAGCAAAAATAACCCGCTCTTGGGTAAATACATTTTTTGGCATCGTTCGCAGAGTTTAAACAGCCAACTGGACAATGGTGAGTAGCGAGCTAACATCATGTGCGCAGCCATGCTAAAGCTAACAGGCTAATCGCTGCATTCAGTCATACGTGTTGACGTGTATCCTCTGATAGCCTTTTAATAAGCCAAACTAAAACTTAGTTCGACCTGAATTTTTGCTTGTTAATGTTTAAAAGCAAGAGCGAGCGCTCGTGTGGCGTTTTATTTTCACTTTACTTCATTTTGCATCTGCCAGCAGCTAACGGCGGACAACCATTTTCTTCACCGTATAAATAGTTTTCAGCTGTGCAGCAAACGTGACATTTGAGAGGAAACACGCCGCCAGTTTTGTCGATATTCGGCACCAAACATTTGCTGATTTGCAATGCGCGGCTGCAACGTACGCGCTTCGAGGTGTGTAGCATTATTTTTATTTAATTATTCCGTTTTCGTCTGCTTTGTGGGCGTGGCGGTGGTGTTTTGAAAGGGGATGCTGTGTAAAAATAGACCCTCCAGGATGAAACAACCCGCGTCGTTAATCCTACATTAAACACATCAACGCTGCGGGGGAAAATGACCTAACAACCATTTTGTCTTTCCACATAATCGGGGATGGCTTTGACAGTAGTTTTGACATGCGCAACAAGCGCAAAACAAAATGGTTATAATCTCTGCGGAGTGGGATTACATAATAATCCAGCTCGCAGGTAGCAGTTTGCCGCTCAGGTTTAGTTGCAGGAGCTGCAACATTTTTTGCTCATACCATCTCCCCTCGGTTACGTATTGCGCCACAACGTGAAACCCGCATTCTGCTTCTGCTGGATGATCCCCCCTCCACCCACCCCGCATTGAACCAAAACATGCACGGTGCAGCAGCCTGACGTGCACGCAGTGCATCCTCCAAATTGGGCACTGTTAAAATAATGTCTCTCAACTTGGAACATGTTGCAGATGATTAAAAACCTCGTGCAGGAGGACTGTTAAATTAGTGATAACGCCTGTTTTTATGAGCCTTTTTTTTTTTGACAGCACCACATTCGCTCAGACGCTGACACTGCTTGCTTCAGCACCATAAAGATCTTTTGGCTCTTGACAAGATGGGATACTCTGCGGTCTTTCGTACCCCCTCCTCCCCCCTCGCCCCAGCCAACAGGGTGACTCATTGAATTTGAGTCGAAGAACACATGGCGTTACCGACACCTTAGGCGAGAGCGAGCGTTAGCTTTAATAAAATAAAATAAAAAACACAGGGTTGTTGTAAATGTGACCCGTGCTGATGAAATGAGTCACAACGAGGATGCGTTTTCGGTTATTTACAAATTCTCCATCTCGAAAGCTTCGGAATGATACGTCGTTTGCTGAAGTTTGGTGATTTGTCACCTGGCAACAAGATAGTTTTGTTTATGAGCGTGCTGGTTTGAAAACTTACTTTTTATTGGTCTGGAGCAATTTAATATTTTATTTCATTTAATATTTTTAAGGAGTCCTCAGTCTTCATAATGACACCAAACATACAAAGGAATGGAAGAAAATGTGGTCAGTTTCAAAGGAAATTAAGATTAATATTGAACACAGACCTGTCAGACTTTGATTTAAAGACAGATTGTGAAGAATAGGTGCCATTATAGTTATTAAGACAACTACATGGCGTCTTTAAGGACACATTTTTACACAAACCTGAGTTATGGTTAAAAAAAAAAAAAAATCTGCAGCCTGTGATAATTTTGACTCATTTTAATCAGCAGTTTAAGAGGAAATGAACCGACTGCAGTTTTCTGGCTGATCACCGATCTGTAAAACGCCTGAACTGCCTATTCCGATTTTGGCCGATACCGATTTAGTTTAATAAACAACACTGTCAGGTCTCAATGCACCTTGAATTTTCCAATATCATTTTATAGAAAAACATACCCTTGAACAAACTTGTTTTAACTGGCCATGAGGTAGTGTTCTGAAATATAAATGAACTTTAGACAATTGTTGTTAAAACTACAAAAATCGGTTTCTCGTGCGAGTATTGTCCGATTTCCCAAAATTAAGGAAATGGGGGCGATAAATTGTCTGGTTGATTTATCGGTGCACCCCTAGAAAACATTGAATATTAATTTCCTTAATTAAAGAATTATCTTTCCAGATGCAGGAGTTTACTGTAATTTCATCTACAGAATAACCTTGAAATCAGTGTTTTTTTTTTCGTGTTAGCTTGTCTTCATTGTTGGACCAGTATCAGTCCTGAATGGTGCAGACTGTAGTGGGTTTATTTTCTGCAGCAGTTGCCTCACAGTGACCCGAGGCACACAAAGGACCACATAAAGACACAAAGCGACCGTCTTAACAACAGCTGGCCGTTGGCTCGCAGTTTTAACTGAGCCAAACATTTTGTTCAATAAAACAGCCACAAAGAGGTTGTTAGTCGCTGTAATATTCAGTGTGCTACATTGGCGACCCTGTTCGTGTCTCCCTAATTATAGCAGGCATGTGTATTTCAGGCTGCAGAGAATATAAACCCGTCCCTCATCACACTTTCTTTGCAGCCTAAAGTGGGCATGTTGTCAGGCTCAGACAGGCCGACTAAGACTTCACATCCTTACTCAGATATGGGTGACCATGTGTGAAATATTTCTGGTCACATCTTTGCATACAATACATTAGAAAGCTCCAACAAATATTTTGCCCTTTATAGTTTTGCTAATAAAGGTCAGTGGAATTTAATCACATAATGGCTCTGAATGTTTAAACACCCGCTTGTTGGAGAGGTCAGAGCTGATGCTGTCTGCGTGTTTTGAATTAGTTTGCCTGAAGCACATTTGCATCAGTTCAGGTTGTGTACAGAGTGGAGCCTGGTTTTCATTAGGTCTGCAGAGAATTTATCGTATTAAAGATTTAATTTAACCTTTTTTGATGCAGAACTAATTCCTGACAGATGGTCTGGTTGTTGCTTCTTAACAAAAGCAGGAGAATCAACTGATGGCATTCAGCAGATTTATTTCTCTTGACTTATTTTCTTCTGCTGCCATCACACATTACATTTACAAAAACAATCATTTTTATTTTCTGTTTTACATTTTGTCAAAACCAATTTATCAAGTTATTTCAGCTTTGAATTGTTGTTTAAAAACTGATTTTTCTTGAACGTCTGTGCTTCATTGGTGTGTTGTACTTTCAACAGGCCGATCAGCTGACTGAGGAGCAGATTGCTGGTGAGCACATACCTTAACTATGTTTGGGTTGTTGTATCTTTAGCAGCACATTAATTCACCTCCAGATTTGACAAACTGAGACGTTTCAAAGATTAAAGGAACCAGAAGTCAGAGCGGTAGTTGTTGAAGAATGGTTCTGTTACTAGACATAATAAACCATAAATCATTCTTTTAAGTTGTTTAAATAAAACGTCCAATCACATTTAAAAGAATCATGTAAAAAAAAAAAAAAGCCACATTTGAGTAAACAGTTAAAACTTGCGTACTGTTAGAAAATAACATTTGAATGTTTGTGTGCAGCTATAAAACAGTGTCATTTTTATAAGTTTTGACTTTTCATTCATGTCAGGTGACTTAAAAATGTAAATGTTTAATAAAGCTAAGGCTTGTGCTAACTGATGGCATTATTTCTGTTAATGTGCAGAGTTCAAGGAGGCGTTCTCACTGTTCGATAAGGATGGTGATGGTACTATTACCACTAAGGAGCTTGGTACTGTGATGCGCTCTTTGGGTCAGAACCCGACTGAGGCCGAACTGCAGGACATGATCAACGAGGTGGATGCAGACGGTGAGGACAAACAAAATTAATACAAGTACCCATTTATTTATTTTAGTGACCCTTCTAGATGTTCTTTCCACACCAAGCTAAACACAGTTTGTTCTTCTAGTCACACTTTTTGTAAATCAAACTAAAAGTTGCCAAATAAAATGAGTTACTTTGTGTGAAGTTGCATCAATTTAGACTGATACATTTTTTTTATGGTATTGATGACCAAAGTCATATAAACTTCCTAACTTGTTTACATTTGTTGTGACTTTGTAGGAAACGGTACAATTGACTTTCCTGAGTTCTTGACCATGATGGCCAGGAAGATGAAGGATACAGACAGTGAAGAGGAGATCAGAGAAGCTTTCAGGGTCTTTGACAAGGTAAGGAAGATATTAGACCAATTAACGGAACTGGGTACTTTGTTGGCCACAGACTCATTTGTATATTCATAGATACAAATACTTTGTATCGTTGTTATGGCAAGACGAAGCATGTTTACAGATGGTAAATATTTAATTTTAAAATGGTAAGTTATTCTAAACAGATGCTTGATGTTAGACTGATGAAGAGTCTCACCAGAAAATATATTGATTGGACCCTGGCTTTTATTTATAGTCACGTAATGTAATTAGTGTAATCTGTGTATGAGGGGGCTGCGGTAGTTCAGTGATCAGTGACATGGTTTCATAATCCTGAGGCTGCAGGTTTGAGCCCAGGTTGCATCAGGCAGGGCATCCTGTGAGTTTGCTCACTGTGGTGATCGCTGCAGATGAGGGCAGCCAGAAAAAGAAGTAGTCTGACCAGACTTTTGTGTTTGGAGGTGGGGGGTCCAGATTTGTCTTAAAAATAAATCATGTTAATGTTTAAAAGGACTTTATTGTTCTAAAATGAATATTCATAAATATTAGTATTCATAACATAACTGAATGTGTGTATTGGATCTAACTCATGCTAGTGCCATGTTTGATTAAATAGTTTAAATAGGGGTAAGTAAGTTTTCTCTACTTGTCCAGTGACTGAAACTGGGCTGGAAGTGAAAAGTCAAGTCTTAAGTCTTTGACATGGTTCCCATGCCGCTTGGATCCATGTTATCTGTGATGTTATTTTTGGACCAGCCACTTGGGTCATGGGTCTGCTGTTTCACACCCTTGTTCATAAGTGTGCTGCTTTGTCAGTCGTCTGTTTTAGAAGAAATGTTTGAGTGATTTCTGACACCTGACCTCAGTTGTCATGTCCTTTTTTTTAAATGTTTAAATAATAAATTGTACTAACACGGATAATCAAACGTCTTCAATCAATTCCTCTTCAAAAGCTCATCATGTAGCTGGTCGTGCAGCTGTTGGGTCTTTGGGTCTCTCACATCAGATGTAGGCATTACAAAATCTTAGTCGACCACAGAGGGACCTGCCGGACCCTTGAAGACTTGTAAAGGTGTCAAACTATGCCAGTCGACCATGTTACATTACTGGGTTTGTTCTAGATAGGACTCTTGTGTTTTTGTTCAGTTCAGTAAGTTTGCTTTCCTTACAGGATGGTAATGGCTACATCAGTGCAGCAGAGCTACGGCACGTCATGACCAACCTGGGCGAGAAGCTCACCGATGAGGAGGTAGATGAGATGATCCGTGAGGCTGACATTGATGGTGATGGTCAGGTCAACTACGAGGGTGAGAAGTCTGTTATCCAGCCCCACCTCTTTAATTTTCTTTAGTCTAATTATTGAAAACATTTTGTTTTGCATATGCATTCAAACAACTTTCTCCTCTTCTTTCCAGAGTTTGTCCAGATGATGACAGCCAAGTGAAGAGAGCTCTGAACTTCCTCTCTATGTTGCTTGTCCTACTAAAATTATTGTCTTTAAGAACTTAAAAAAGGAACAATCATGAACCGATCAAAGT
>JARVLU010001196.1:23489320-23506390 GCA_031762415.1 Simpsonichthys santanae | reverse complement strand
CCGGTAGAAGACAGATCTCTATCGTAGGCTAAATCTCTATCGTTTCTACCGTGTACCGTTTATATCGCGCATCCCTAGTGCATAGGCACAAACAACCATCAGAGTCCATTCCCCTGAAGGCACAGGGAAGCTACCCTCTCATCTACTGGGGAAAACTACAACATACAAGCACCAAGTCAGGGGGCTATGAGTAGACCCACACCAGCTCAGTGCCTCTCACCATGGGGAACTTGAGATTGAAATAAAGTCCAGCCCCTCTCAAGAAGATTGGTTCCCTAGCCTATGCTGTGCATTGAGGTGATACCACGTATATCTGTTCAATACCTCTCAATCCCACGCACAAGCTTAGGTTTCTTCCCTGCCAGAGAGGTTATGTTCCATGTCCCAAGAGCCAGCTTTAGTAAGCCAGGATCAGAGCGCCAAGGACCCCGCCTTTAGCCACTAGCCATGGCATTATGCACCAGGTGTTGGACACACAGGAAGGCAAACCCATGTTGCTTGTTCGGGCTGAGCCTGACTGGGCCTCGTGAGTAGAGACCCGGTCACTAGGCACCTGCCAACATGCCCCTTCCCCAGGCCTGGCTCCAGGTTTGGGTAATCCATGTTCGGGCAAGGTACAATGAGCTCCTTAATGTTTTCTGTCCATATTAAATAAGTAAAAGTTCAGAATTACATCTGTCTTTCAAATATGATGTAAACAACTATGAAAAATGGAACCCTGGTTACTTTTTATATCCTGCCAGGTTAGAAAGTCACAAATTCAGTGGTTGGAACCAAGAATGGATCTGAGTTAGCACTCAGAGTAGCATACTGTACCCGTAGATAATGTTTCACTCTTGTTCGCTTTGAAGGACAGTTTAGTTACTGATCAACCTGGCATTCATGGTTTTGGTCTGTGTGGTAGGAAAATCACACTTTCACAGGAAGAACATACACACTTCACACAGAAAGGCACTCAGGTGTGAAACGAATCTGCGGTCTTCTTGTGAGGCAATCTGTTCTTACAAACCAAATATTTCACCCCAATTTTTTATATTAAATAACAGAGTTGGTAGAGCTGCTGCCTCTCAGCAAGCAGGTCACCCCAGTGCAAATCCCGGCAGGGGGGCCTTTCTGGGTGGAGTTTGCATGTTCTCTCAGTGCATGCGTGGGTTTTCTCTGGGTACTCTGGTTTCCTCCCACAGACCAAAAACATACATGTTAGGCTGATTGTTAAATCTAAATTGTCTCTAGCTGTGAGTGAGAGAGTGAATGGTTGTTTGTCTCTATGTGTCCCAGTGATGGACTTGCAACCTGTTCAGGGTGTCCCCCGCCTCTAGCATTGTGATGACTGGACATAGACACCAGTGACCCCCGTGACCCGAAAAGGAAGAAGCGGGTAAAGATAATGGATGGATGGATGGATGGAAGGAAGAACAGGCTTGTAATAAAAAAAATTGTTGGTTGCGATCACTTGTAAGTACTAGTAATACTCAAAGAACTCAGAGATTCTTAAAGTTGTTTTTGTGTCTCAAAGCAGAGTATCTGGAAAATCTTAAAATGACTGCTTAATTTATTGGGACTTTACAGGTGAGCACAATAAGGTTTAAAGTTACTGCAAAACAAAAAAGAAACACTGATGTAGGCTACATCTGTCTTGACTAAAACAATCATGAAACTCTTCATTTACAACAGCATTCAGCATTTGTTACTTTGAAAACAGCCTCTTCTTTCACCAGACGGTGTGAAATGTTCAGAGAAATGTTAACACAAACTCGACACATCTGGCAAGTTCAGGTTCAAAAACATGACCTTCATGATGTGATGCAACACGAGCGCCGCATCTCTGAACAGCGCACAAACTGACAGTACTCGTTCTCTCTTTCCAAATGGCCTATTTCTTTTTCTTTTCTTTTTTTTTGGCATTTTGTTTTTTCTTGTTTCATCTTTCTGGTTATCGACGTGAAGTGTTTGCAGCTGAGCGCGGCTGTATGAGTTGTTCATTTGAGGGATCTGACATGTCAGGATGTTAGAAGGACATGGGAGGGGCGGTTTCAGTCAATTATTACAGCGGTGCAGAGCCTCACCACACCACTGCAACACATTCTGCAGAGCCCATGACTGCTAAACATAGATTCACAAAGACTTTCAGGACTGGCTCGCAAGTAGAACATTTTGTTTTGTTTGTTATATGTGAGCTAAACATTGTTAATGTAGCACATCAGCTACTGCTAAGATCTGTTCGCCATCTCTTTAATTTTCTGTTTTGCAGTTTTTACACATTGTCAGACTGTTTGACTGCTTTAAAGTTAAGTCCGAAAGTCATGATAATTGGTAAAAATGTGATTTTTTAGAGTTTTTGATCAATTTTTTTTCCTAACACAATTTTTACATCTTTGAATGATCATTTGTTGTTTGCTCACACTCATTGAGATTTTCAGAATATCTCTGTACAGTTCGTTTACATACGATCCTAGCTCCAACTTTTGCTTTAAAGCTCGCCACAGCCTAGTCTCCTCCTCCAGAATGGCTCAACTTCTGTCAAGATCTTCACAGCTTTTAGTTGTTATTTTTTTATTATTTTTTTTTTTTTACGAAGAAGAGAGAAGAATTTTACCTTTTTCTTTTTGGTCCTGTTGTCTGATTCCATCATTCTCCCTCTGACTCTGTTTACATCAGGGGATACTTTTACCGACTCGTCATGCATGAGATAGTCCAAAGTTTGCTTGTCAATGTTCAACTGTAAACAAAGAACTCAGTTGTTGGCAACAAAACATATCTGCTGCTTTAACTCATTTATATGCATTGGTAGGTAATGCGTAATTAGTGGTTATTATTTAATCATAGATGATATAAATATACAAAAAAAATCAAATGTGCTTGTTTTTGTCTGTATTTTTCAGCTTCTAAGATGAATTCATTGCTTAGGTCAGGTGTTCTTTTTCTTATACAGTACTTGATGTTTTATTTCATTATTTATTTATTTGTTCAAATTGTTTAATAAATTAACTAGAATTCAGAGAAGTCACATCTGACAGAATTTATATGATTTTAGATTATGGTACAAAGTCACTAATCTATGTTTATTTTGAGATTACATTGTAACTAGTACTATATTTTAATTTTTATTATGAAACTACGGTTTGTTGTGTGCAAATTTGTTGTTCACCTTCACCCTTCTCCTCTTCCTCCATCTGCCTCCCGTGTGCTTCCCTCTTTCTGCTTTTCTTCTCTTGCAGTGCATGCTGATGTGATTTCAATAACTCTCCCCCAACCTTATCATCTTTGCTCCCTGACATTGTGTAAACTATTTGTTGAGATAAACAGCATTCTCTAAAAAGACTGTGTCATCACAGATTAAAATGTTTTTAAAATACTTTAGTTTTATTTGACGCACGGTTTCGGGTCTCGTAGAGTCTGCTCATGTGGTTTCAGCTGAACAGTTTCTAGACAATATCATGTTGCATGAGACAGATTAATTTCTGCTTATATATAATGTCTCATTTCATTTATATTCAAAACAATGTACTCAAGCATAACTAAGAATGATTTTCATTCCTCTACTAGAATATGTTTGGACTGATCTTTCAAAAAGTCTATTTGTTTGACTCTCGACTGTTCTTTGAAAGTATATCCCCACATTTTGGTCACTTGCATGTTTGAGGTCACCGTCCAATTGTAGAAGTCGTCCCCTCCACACCTTTAGTGTTTGTTAGAGTGATCTTTGCTCGCAAAATGTTTTATTTAAGTCTTTTTTTTCCACCGGTTACATACAGTACACACAAATCCGTCCACCCGCATGTCAGTTATTTAAAGTAGAGCCCCAACCGATATATCGGTAAGGCCGATACTGTGGGCCGATACAGGCGTTAGGGGACATATCAAAATTACTGATAATTGTTCCATGATGCGCCGATACAAAACACTTCTAATTTTCACCCCTAAAAGGCTGCACGAGCCATGTCTACTTGCAAAAGGCGTAATTGCACAACATATCCAGCAGAGGGTGCATGCGGACAACTTTGAAGTCATGTCTGCTTTCACTTTCAGCACAGCTGAAGCAGCCAATACTGTGTAGCATATTTTGCTGAACAGAGCATGGCAAGTTTATTGTGACTGATCTGTAAATTAAATAAAAATCAACAATAAAAAATTCTCTTCAATCCTCCAACCTGCTTGTTGTTAGCCATGTGCCTCTCAAGTTAGCAAGCTAACGTTTAGATAACCTAGCATAGGCCTTGGAAAACTTTATCCAGAACAATAAATCTAACGTTAAGGTAAAATATGTAATGTTATCTTTGTCATCCTCAGTGAAATGCATTGTTTGTCTGAAATCTTTACTTCTCTACAAAGAAAAAATAATGCCACTGTGGTCACTAGTAATTAGGCCTTCACCATACATGACTAACTGGTTAAACAATGAACTGGGAAGGGTGTTTCTTTGTTTATTTATCTTTATTTAACACACTTGATAACTTTATGGTGAATACTGGAGGATGGAAAATGTGAACGCAAGTTAGGAAGACTGTTACAAGATTTCGTGTTAAAACTGGTTTAAAAATAGCCATTTACTTAGATTTATGGGGGTGGCCAAAGTAATATAAAAAAAAAAAAAAAAAAATCAGCCAGTATATCGGTTATTGGCATGTGACCTTTTCCTGTCAATATCAGTATCGGCGATAGCCAAAATGTCCATATCGGCCAGGCTCTAATTTAAAGACTCTGTGCTCTTTTTCCTGATAGCACACCTCTCTTTGTTGAAACCTGTTGACATGTTTTATTGAAATCTCATCAGTTTGTTTCTGAGTGAAAGATAAACAAATCAAGATCTCTACAGTGTTCATTCACAATGTACATCACGTCATCACAAAAGTTTAATCCAAGATTTATTTTATTCAAACAGAAAGAAAATCTTTGAGATAATAAATCACTGAAATTTTTTTATTAGTTTATCGTCCATCTACATCATGCAGCGTCTCTGTCTCCATGGAGACAATGATGCCGGTGTTGATTTTGTTTCCACGCTTACAGTTTTTAGTCCTCCTCTGATCCTTCGATGTCCTGAAATAAGACAAGACTGTGAGTTTTATTAAAGCTAACTGTATTTTGTCACTGATACAAGGTCGAAGTTCACACATAAATACAGTACAACAGTAGCTCATTTGAAGTTTTAGTCCCCTCCTTCACTTTGTTTTTAACTTATCTTTTGGCTTGAACAAAAGCCTTTTGCAAATGTTTAGATTGCCACAAAAATCAGGATAAGGCTATATGTTGATCATGGTTTTAATAATACAACAAATAAGAAAAAAAAAACAAAGGAATAAATACAGTATAAAACATTAACTACTAAACATGGTCAAAAAGGAAGTAGGAAGACACTAGATTCCACCCCTTTTTAATGTTTATAAACTAATAATTGTGCCTTACTTTACAATAAAAATCACTTATATCGTTTTTAACTCACATGTCTTTGTTCCCTACTCATCATTAATTCTGCTCTATAATTTAACTGAACTGAAACATTTAACAATAGTTCTGACTATTTTACATTGCTTTATAATGTAGCTTTGTGTAATAATCTTTGGGATTCGATTTACAGTATTTGTACAAATTAGCACCGTTGTTTTGATACATGATGTAATGTGAATAATACACATCAAATTTTCACTCGTATTTTTAATAAATAATTTTTTAAAAATTCATAACCCACTGAACTGTCGAACTGATCTGCAATTTAATTGTGCTGCTTAATTCTATTTTTGAGTTTTGCATTAAAATTGAATGATGTCTTTGTGACTTTTAGGGGGCGAAGATTTTTTTCAAGACTATAAGGTAGAAATGATTTCTTGAAGGGGCAGCTCTTATGTTGATATTAAGAAGCTCGTAAGCGGCTGTTATGTTTAAAACTAGTGTTTGTCATTATTTTCAGTTGACATATCCAATACAGGTTTTATACGTTCAAGGCAGTCATATTTGTTCCTAACTTTATTGTTATTAGTAAGCCTGAGAGTTACCGGATCCAAGCAAACAGTTACTGGAACGCACCCTGTCAAAATAAGAGTTCCCCGGCTCAAATTAAGCCCTCTTATTCCTTTTATCAACCAGCTTTGATGTCAGAAGCTTCTTGACTAAACAGCTGGTGTGATCATGATGTTTGTCATAAAACCCTGATCTGATGGGTCTCACCATGGGCTCCTGAGTCTGCGGGGCTGAGATGTGTTTCTGATATGCGGATATGATGCAGTCTCGCCTGTGAAGACAAAAAGATGGTTCTGTAGCCACGTCTCAGCTTTGATTCCTCAACATGTCGTCTTTGGTCGTCAAATGCCATGAGACTTATTCACTCACTTGCTGGTGATGCCTCCTCCTGGTGGAAGCCCCGGGATCTCCTCCTCTGCCAGGAATTTAATGACATACAGAATGTCGGGGTCCTCATCTTTGGACCTCATCATCTGGATAATTTCTGTAGTGAGGTACAGTTGAAGTGATGGGGATAATAGTAGTTGAATCATTTAGTAGGCATGTTTAGTTAAATAACTGAATAATGACTTAAATTAATTAACTAATTAATCAGTCACCTCCCACTTTCATATCAATGTGTTGCTCCAGCTCTGCCTCCTGCTGCAGCGCCTCCTGTGACACCTGGGGGGCGCCAGGGAAGCACACGATGATGACGCTGATGTTGTCCAGGCTGCCCTGCAAAGGGGCACACACACTTTGAATTTAACTGGAAATGACAAGAACACAGGCGAAAGGAAAAACTCCATCTGGTACAACTAGAAACTGAGATTCTAGCAAACAAAATGGAAATAAAGACAGCTTTAAGGTCTATGCGTGTTTCAGGAGGTCAGATTTAGTCTTTTAGCTAATTATGTGTCATTATCATAATGAGCAAATTGTGACAAACTATCAACATGCTCATGTTACTGCAGTCTTAAGGTTTTGAATCGTACACGTTTGTGGGTCAGGGTGTACCGGGACATGCACTCTCTCAGGTACAGCAAGTCTTTTCAGGTGAAACAAACAGCAGCTCATGGCGGTCAGGATTAGGCCTCTGAGGAGGTTTGTGTTGAGCCGTAATGCTGAGCTCTCGTCATCACACTCGCAACCAGTATTAATCTCAGACGTGCAGATTTTCCTGCCCCAGTCTCATGTCCCAGGATGCTGCAGTACAGGCTCAGTGGTATTTAGTTACTAAAATGGTTAATAGGACCAGCAGCAGGGACTAATTACATAACACAAACTCAATACCTTGTCACCGCAGGCTGTTAATAACATACAGTATCAGTTTTGTTTTGGTTCAGATTTTGGGTTACTTTTTTTTTTTTACAAGTGCAAACATTCAAATGTAAGATGGCCTAGTAAAAAAGTAGACTTTCTGTGTGTTGTCTTTGATTTATGTTTCTACACAAAATGTCAATGTCCACATGCCGAGACTTAACGTATTATTAACACATTTTGATCATGATGTCCGTTACATCGAGGGAGCATACAAAATCTTTTAATTGTTCTATTTTTTTATAACATACTTAAATTTTTTCCAGCATTTTGGTCTTTTTTTGTTTTGTTTTGTTTTGTTTTTTCAAATTACATTTTGTAAAGGCCAAAGTTGTATTTTCATTTGTTCGACTAATTCCAAAACTCAAAAGTATCTCTGGACTGCAGAAAGAAAAGCTTTGCAGGGAGAGGTGAAGGCTGCACAGAAGTCTGTTGGATTCAGTCTCCCCACCACCACAGACATTTACACCTCCAGATGCAGGAAGAGGGCCACCTGCATCATGAAGGACCCCACTCACCCAGCATACACGCTTTTTGCTCCGCCCCCATCAGGAAGGAGGTTAAGGAGAATTAAATGTCAAACCACTAAACTGAGGAACAGCTTCTACCCTGAAGCTGTTATAGCTCATGAATATCTAACCAGGATAATCACTGTGAAATATCGCATCATGTTGCTGCTGCTCTGTTTCTTCTTGCTGTGTTCATTCATACTCATCTGCTCACACTGACTCATGTTCGTGCTGCTGTTTGGCATATTGTTTTTATGGTACCAGTGCTTAGTGTATATTTAGTTGACATTTTTCTTAGTTCATATCTAAGATGTTATTACTGTTTTTATTTTACATTTTATTGTTGGATGTAACTGGGACCCTGTGCACATAATTTCTTCCACCACATGTAAAACATGTGGTACGAATGACATTAAAGAACATCTGTATCTGAATAATCTGGTGCGCCTTATGTATCAGTTCTGGTTGTGCTACTGACCTCGAAGCAATTTTATGTGGTTATTGTGAATGCGTTGAATAAAGTTTGACTTGTCTGACTGTTTTGTTTCACTTCATGTACCTTATAAAATCCAGCGCGCCTTATGTATGAAAACGGATCCGTTCATTGATATTGCACCTTATAGTCCAAAAAATATGGTAATGAAGACAAAAATCAACACTTCTGCTTTTTTTAGTCTGGCTGCTTTGTGAAATTAGTGTCAGTGTCACTTTGTTTCAATTCTCCATATTTCCTCAGATAAATAATGTCATTAACTTACTTTTTATATAGATATGAATGTTTCTGTTCAATGCCCTGAGATGACTTCTGTTGTGCCTTGGCGCTATAGAAATAAAATTAATTAAAATGAACTTTTATTGGCCATTTGGAAACGGTTAATAACTACAGTAATTAACAAATGCATAGAATCATCATCTTAAATGAGAGAAAACAGCAAAAAAGCTCATTTTTAGTTACATATACTTTTATTGAATAATAAATAGTTCAACAATCTTCAAAATTTAACATTTTTCTTATACTTTTTGAAAAACAAAAACAAAAAGAGAGAAAACGTCTACATAAGCACATCGTTTCGGCCTCCCACAAACAAATTTCAGCTGTGAAACAAAGTTTGATTTGATCCCTGCTCACATGGACGGTAACTGCAGACATTTATCTCATGACCAGAATTTTTTTTATATAATAAAAGGGAGATCATCAATAATTGCAGTCTTATACAAACAAGAAAAAAATCAGAATAGTCAGCACAAGAGCTTATTTTTGTAAAAAAAAAAAAAAAAAAACGCCAAAGAAAACCAGTGTTGACTGTTTACTGTTTAACATCTAATGATAGGTTAAACAAGAAAAATGCAACAGAGAATGCTAGTTTTTTTGGCCATCATTTTTTGTCCAAGAATCAAAATCCAGTGGGCAACATTTTTTTTCAGAGTGCCAAATCAAGGTATTTAAAGCAAACGAAGGGCCATAGAGAAATAATTAATATATTTTCTTTAAGATTATCTGGAACACCTATTTCAAGCTTCGTCTTGTTGTAGCAAAGTTAGCATGCTTGATAAAACAGTCTCCTCAGTACTCTAGGAATATGAGACATATTATTTGTAAAGTGGCTCTTGAGACAGTATGTGTGTTAGCTTAAATATGTAAAAAAATAAAAACCTTATATTTGCTTTTTGGAGTCTTTAAAGTTCAGTTCTGGAAACACAGCGACTTCAGGAAAAAGGATTTGGCATTGCGTAATCCATACGTTTTTGATGTAAATGTCCAAGATGTTTAATTTAAACTTAAGCTTCATTGATAAAATGCAGGTTTTCATCAACTTATTTAAAAGTTGTTTTATTTTCAATTTAAAAATACAGTATTGAAGGCCGGATATAGATTGTCCAAGGGCCACTTTTGGCCCTCGGGCCATATATTGCCCACGTCTAAATTAGAGAATCATATTAATAGATATAATAAAAACCTGAGGAATGTTACTATTTAGTATTGCACTATATTATGAATGTGATAAACAATAGTTGTTCCCTCCAAAATGCATCCTTCAACATAAAACTGAGTCTGAAAACAGATTTTTAACAATGAACAGTTTCTGTCTATGACATTTCATCCTTACTTGGTTTTAATGAAAGTTTATAAATCAGCCACTATAATGTGTCGCCTTTGTGCTTTCACCCAGCGTTGGGATTTTAAACAACAAAAACATGTCCCGACCAAGTTTACACTCCTAACTTCATCGCTTCCATGAGTGGCGGCGGTTCTCACGCCCTCAAACAGTCTCATAGTTAGAAAGAGAAAGTCTTGCGCAACATCAGCTTCCGATCTGAGTTGCGTTCACTAGCTTCCGGTTGTTTCAGCAGGTTCCAACCAGCCGTGGCAACAAACCGTAGCCACGTGGTACAAACAAAGTCTGCTCACTGCTTGGCCTAGTGTAGTAAAAGTACACACCCGTGTGCCTCTGTCAAAAAGTTGTGACGCAACAGCTTGAACCTGCAAAAAGTCGATTTCCATCACAACGCCTGTTTACCTTATATCAATGTGTGTGTATGTGTGTGTGTGTGTGTGTGTGTGTGTGCAGTACAGTATCTAATGTGTGCATGTGAGACAGACAACAGGCAGTTCAATATTGCACTCTTGTAGTAAATCTGAGCTTCCAGTCGATCAGGGGTCCCTCGCTCAGATGGTGACAGGACACACGAGAATTTTGTCCTCCAGCATGACGCTGATGACCAGGAAGACGAAGTAGAGCAAGAACATGAGGAAGCCCAGAAACTTACTCATCCTCCACTTGCAAACCGCGATGGAAGCAATGACGAAGAGGAGCATGAGGAAGAGGAGGACGATGGCACAGAACAGGCCGTTGCTGCTTACCTCCACAGCCTTGAAGTCGTGGATGATGTTGTAGATGAGCCATGGGAATGGCAGCCTGCAGATTGGAAGTTGGTTAGTTTGAACATTTATATTTTTATATATATATATATATATTTTTTTTTTTAATTTTTATTTCTTTTATAGTTATGGGAACAAGAACACACACCCCTCCATGTTGCTGTGAATTATGGGTAAACGTCCTTTTTTATCTTATCAGTCCAACAGATATTGTTTCTATGGTCTTCTGGTTCATTCAGATGACATTTTGCAAACTTTGTTCTTCACAACAAGAAAATAAAATTGCAGCACTTTCAGACAAGCCATATTTGTTCAGACTTTTTCTCATCATTGTTTTGTGAATTAACTATGAATAATCTTTCTCACTGTAGAATAATGAAGTCTGCAACCTGTGGCTCTGGGGCCACACGCAGCTCTTTAGTCTCTCATCTGTGGCCCTTTGAGGCTTTGACCAAAACTAACGTGAGACCGTATTTAATTGTTTTTTCTTTATACTACAACAGAAAATGTGAGTTTTAACTTTTGTTGTTTTGTTGGTTTTCTGTAAATTTGAGCAAAACATGTTGATTACGTTTAGCTACTTCATTTATCCAACCTCCAGGCTTACTTTCTCTAAAAAACAAATAGAAGAAAATAAAAAATCAATAACTTTTGCACCAAAATGCCAAATTTTTGTGCATATTTTAAATTTATGTTTTATTACTTCCAAGTGGTACCGTATACTTAATTTTAAGTCAGGAAAAAAAAAGACTAACAGACTGCAGACACTCTGTATAAACATTTTTTTTCCTTATTTTTGGTCAGAATCAATAAGGTGCACCTCATGGTTTTGTTCTTGGATCCCTTTGGTTTACAATTCATCAAATGTAAAAATATCAGTAAATGTAAACATTTATTATAAAGTATATTTTTAGTTTTATAATGTCACCCCAGCTGGGCAGAAAAGCCCTCCTCCAACAGCCTCTAAGTGGCCCATGGGCCACCAGTTGATAAGCAGGTTTTGCAGCTCCAGACACGTTGTATTTAGTGAGCGAAGTGGCAAAAGTGACTCTTTCGATCAAAAAGGTTGCAGAGCACTGTCCAAGGGGTCGACTAGACTGAGGTCATTGCTGATACCTTTCTGTCTTGGCATGGAGTTAACACACGCTCAAGATCAGTGAATGCTGTAGTGAAATATTTTGGGGTTTTGTACACTTGATGTTAGATTTGAAATATGTTTTAGCCTTGATACCTTCAAATGGAAAGCTGGTTAAACTTTTTCCCTCCTGGTGGACTCACCCCACAGTGATGTCAAAGATGTTAGAGCCCACTGAACTGGACACGGCCATGTCTCCGAGGCCTTTTCGTGCCACGATCACACTGGTGATCAGGTCAGGGATTGAGGTGCCAGCTGCTAATATGGTCAAACCCATGATCTCTTCTGTGATCCAGAAAGTCTCTCCAACCTGCAGAGAAGCAAAGTGCGAAACGTTTTAAAAAATTGAAAGTACAAAATTAACATTGATGCTCAGAATCAATAAAGTGCACCTCATGGTTTCAGTCTTGGATTCCTTCAGTTTGCAATTCATCCCAATATTACAAACAGCTATTCATCAGACTCAAACTATGAGTGTGTCTATCACGCACCTGGTGAGCCCACCACACCATCAGGTAGGAGAAGAAAGCAATCCAACAAATGGACCCGAGGAAAGTGATGGGAAAGAATCTTTCAGAGGTCTGGAAAGAAATAAGAAGAAGCCTCTGGTTGACACAATCACCTCAAAGTTTCAGCTCAGGTAATAATCTCTCACAGCAGTATGCTTGATCCATGACTCTATATACCCATATATTACAAATATTTTCAAATTATTCAAGCTCAGTATTTGAAAAATAAAAAAGGCCCAATAAGCTCTTGTTGCATTAAAACAAACAAAAAAAAAATTAACAGAAATGTTTTTTGTAGTATTCTATAGATGAAAGTTTGAAACTAAGTGGTGGCTGAGAACTGGATTATTTTTAATAATTGTTTCATTTTCTTCTTTTTTTCAGATTCTTGGTGTTCTAAATGTTTATTGTTATTATTGTTATAGTTATTAGCTTGAAACCTCCTTTTTTTCTTCTTGTTCTCTTCTTCAGGGGTCACCAGAGCGAGTGAACTCACACTTGATAAATGTTTTACGCCGGACGCCCTTCCTGACGCAACCACAGATCACAGCATTGGCTCCTCCCATCCAAACATTATTTAATCATGTTGCAAACATCTTGATGGTATCAAATGTTGAATTGCAGGGTGAGGTTCTGCCTCAGGTGGAGGAGTTCAAGTATCTTTGGGTTTTATTCACAAGTGAGGGAAGAATGGAGTATGAGATTGACACAGACTGGTGCAGCATCTGCAGTATTGTGGACTCTGTGCCGGTCCGTTGTGGTGAAGAGGGAGATGAATTGTAAGACAAAGCTCTCTGTTTAATTTTCAGTCTGCGTTCCTACCCTCATCTATGGTCATGAGCTCTGGGTAGTGACTGAAAGAATGAGATGACAGCCACAGGCGGTTGAAATGAGTTCCCTCTGCAGAATAGCTGGACTCTCCCTTCGAGATGTGTGAGAAGTTCAGTTATCTGCAAGAGACTCAGAGTAGAACCACTGCTCCTCCACATCGAGAGGAAACTGTTGAGATGGTTCAGGCATCTGGTAAGGATGCTTCCTGGGCATCTCCCTAGAGAGGTACTTTGGACATATCCGACTGGGAGGAGACCCTGGGGAAGACCCAAGACATACTGGGGAGACTATGTCTCTCAGTTGGCGTGAGAACACCATGGAGTCCTCCCAGTAGAGCTGAAAGAGGTGCAAAGAGATGCCTGGGCCTCCCTGCTCAAGATGCTGCCCCTGTGACACGACTTCAGAATAAGTGTAAGATAATGGAAAGATGGATGGATGGACGGATGGCATCAAATTTTCAATTAATTTATAAAATTATTTATTTTCTTTGGCAATCAGCCCTTTCCATGTTGTATTTATGCTGCAGTCCAGAAAAGTTTGGATGTAAAATTTGAAACTGGTGAATTTCTGCATCATGTTTTTATTACATTTTAATCAGGCTCAGCTACTTGAAAAAAACCTGCTGCGTAAAATTCAGTCACCACATGACGTGTGCTGTTTCTAACACAAGTTTAAACTTAGTAAGAACAAAGCTGTGTTTAATTTCCACACACCTGAAAGCCTTTACACCAGTAAGAGTCATTGTAAAAGCAGCAGCAAAGCCCATCTATTTAAAGTGAGCATATTTAAAAAAAACACAATAAACTGTGATATTTTTAAACCATTACCACGCAGTACACTGGGTTACTGCAGTACTTGTGTTCAGCAGCAGTTTTATCTGAGCGTGTTCACCTCTCTCCTGACGTCAGGCAGCGTCAGCCACAGGGGGAGGACGATGGGCAGGATGACAAGGTAGGTGAGCCGTTTCCTGAAGGTGTCGGGCCAGGCAAGGCTCAGGGGCTGGTCTTCATCATCCTCTTCCTCGACCTGAGAACACGTGAATCAGAGGTTTATACTTTACCTGCGCTGACAATATTTTAAAAACATCTGACCGTAGTATTCTTCATTTTGCTTTTAACTATCAGGTAAATCAGCTTATGAATTGTGTCTGATTTAAAGTTTCTGAAGAAAATTGACCAAGGAAGGATGGACATGAACGACACACCTGCTCCCCTCCTGCGACACCGTTCATCGGCGGCGTGACCTCCACTTCAACCTTTGAAATTTTGGGGATGTTCTTTTCAACTTTAAAAGACAAAAGGGAGAAAAACAATGGGTTATTAAAAAATTATAATAAAGAAATACAATTCCTTATTTTTGTAACCTCATCACAACGAATAGCTTTCAGGCAACGTAAAGCCTTACGAGATGATCATCAAAAATCAGTCCGCTGATAATCAGATCACCTAAATCACATGAATGTTGCCAATGGTACATTTTTGTACGGTCATGTTTGTTGTTTTGTTTGTTTTTCCAAATGCTTTAAAAACTTCTAAATTTAAATAAAATATTAAGTAAGCACAAAATTAAAAAAAATATTGGACAAAGAAAAAATGTGCTGATCATCACAAAACTGAAAGAAAATACCAAACTGAACTTTTTATGATTTGACTCAATGGTCTCAGAAGGTTCTGCTCAAAATTTCTTTTGTACTGAATTGTTAGAAACCAACAATTTCCTTGTCTTCAAAGTTTCATGCTCAATAATCCAGGTAAAAAAAAAAAAGTCCATCAAAGTTCAATCAGGTCATCTGGATGGTTTCATTCTTCTTCTTTTTTTTATTTTTATTTATTTTTTTGGAATCACTTTGGCTATGATTGCTCCAGATGAGTCGACGGGGGAGAGGGCGGATCCCAAAAAAACAGCAGCAAACTGGTTGCTCCATTATGGGAGCGTGCTGCTTGTTGGGACTGTTTGTTTGTGGCTCCTCGGACTGATGAAATCCTTTGGATGATGGACGAAACGTCACAACAACAAAAAGAAGAACTTTGTTGGAACTTCCTGTCTTCCTTATTGTTCTTGCCACAGCAGTGTCACAGGTACACACCTACACCGTTGGCACTGGCTGCATCTTCTTTACACTTCTTCTTGGCCATTTTGTGAAGAATTGATGCTTTCTCTTTGAATCGTCCTGCAACAGAAGATTTGACTCAGGGTAAAACGAGCCAAGGGAGGCAAAGTAAAATCAGGATGAAGTGGGGGATAGGAGAGGAGGGCAAATCAGGAGAAAATGCATAGATGGTGACTTTAAATCACTGACAGTTTCAAGATGACAGAATGTGTGACAGGTGTGTATCCTGGGGGTGGGGTACCTTCATTACTGAGGGGGTCCAGTGTGTGAATCATGAGCTGGAAAATGCTGTTTCTCATAAGAGAGTTGTGTAGAGAAGCACAGCTGCCTTCCCTCTGCAGCCTCGGTTTGGCCTGTGAAACAACAAACCAAAAAAAGTTAAACCATTCACATATGGTGCATCTAAATGCATTGTTTACTTTTGTTCTCACACATTTGCTCTTTTTGTATTTAATAAAACCAGTAGATTTTTGTCGAACCTACTGTAGCTGTTTAGTGCCGCAATTGACATCTGCAGCACATGCAGCTATCTCAACAGCACAGAGACATCGATATTCATCATAAAGATGCACAAAACAACTCACTGTCAGTTTGGTCTCGTCATCTCCTGGGGTGGTTACCTTTAGGAAAAATACAATGAAAAGAAATATTAAGACACAAACCAATACTGTATACAGTCATTTGTTCCCTTCAATTCTCTCTCTATCTCTCTGTCTGTGTGTGTGTGTGTGTGTGTGTGTGTGTGTGTCCGTCAGCAGATTAATTAATAAATTACAGTAATTAGGTTCTAAACATTACCAGGTCAACATGTGAGTAATTAACTACTTTCCAGATTTATTTAAGATGTCTGGTTTTTACTACCTTCTTCATCAAAAATAGACAAAAATCAACAAAAACAGACGAAGCAACGTGGTTGAGTACAAGATATTTACACCTTAATAATACCAATGGTAACGTCAGAGGTCAAAGAGACAGAGAAGAAGAAGGGTGTGGATTTTAGAGACAAAAAATCTGTTTGTAAATAGCTTTGCTGGATCAATGTCTAATTTTCCCCTTTGAGTGAAAAAAAAAAGTCAATGTAGCAGTGATCAAGCAACAAAACAACGGCTAAATGTGAACAACTTGTCCAAAAAAGTATTATAGCTTCCAGTTTTTGCAGGTTTTGAAATAAATAAATAATTATACAGTATTTCAGTTATTTTACATAAAGTTGGGGGTGGCACAGTTGGTAGAGCTGTTGTGTCTCAGCATGAAGATTGCCAGATTTAATTCCTGCTGGGGCCTTTCTGGGTGCAGTTTGCATGTTCTCTCCGTGCATGCATGGGTTTTCTGCGGGTACTCCGGTTTCCTCCCACAGACCAAAGACATGCACGTTAGGCTGACTGGTAACTCTAAATTGTCCCTAGGTGTGAGTGATTGTTTTTTTGTCTTGTTTGTCTTCATGTGTCCCTGTTATGGACTGCAGACCTGTCCAGGGTGTCCCCCGCCTCTCACACAAAGATAGCTGGACATGGGCACCTGTGATCCCCGTGACCCAAAAAGGAAGAAGTGGGTAAAGATAATGGTGGGTGGATGGATGGTGGATGGATGGATGGATGGATGGATGGATGGATGGATGGATGGATTGGACAAATGGCTGGATGATGGATTGATGGACAGATGGATGAATGGTAGATGGATGGATTGGATGGATGGATTGGGCAGACATATGATGGATGGATGGGTGGATGGATGGATGGATGGATGGTGGATGAATGGTGGATGTATGTACAGTATGTATGTATGTATGTATGTATGTATGTATGTATGTATGTATGTATGTATGTATGTATGTATGT
>JARVLU010001196.1:23407258-23418437 GCA_031762415.1 Simpsonichthys santanae | reverse complement strand
ATAGATAGATAGATAGATAGATAGATAGATAGATAGATAGATAGATAGATAGATAGATAGATAGATAGATAGATCAAAACAGGCAAGCCTAAAAAAAGTCAGAAAGTGTGTGTTTTAATGATATTTTCTTTGTTGTAATAATGCTTCTTTGCAATAAAATGTGTACTTTTGGAAAGCCTGTTTATTCATTTAATGGTGCTATATTTGTGGGCTAAACAGTAAAGTTGAGCATGAGGGTTGAGTCTATAAAAACTTGCTCAATTTCCTCTGCCAAAGTCAATAAGCCAAACAGCTTATTCTGCTCTGGACTCGTGTTTGGTTTTATTTACTGGATTGAATGATTGACATCTGAAGAAACAAAACATATCTACAGTTTATTTATTTATTTTAACAAACGGCAATCTCAGTATGTGGAAGAACCATACACAGCCACAACAGCCTGACACCACCTCCTCATGCTGCTCACCAGCTTGGTCAAGGCCATCACTCATACAATCCACATTCACGTTTTCCTTACAAATATGACACCACTTCAGTGGAAATATTCAGCTTTCTCAGTGGTATTAGCTAAATTGCTTAGGAGCTTTGTTACAACAAAGAAATATTTAATCAAACACAAATTTCTTCACCTTTTGTGCTATTTTTCGCAAACTCTGACCAGTTGCGGAACAAAGTAAATAAACTGATGTGTTTTCCCTCTCGTGGTGGTGAAACACAAGAGTTGCAGTGGTTTGTAATATTATTTTTAATCATGTCAGACAAACAATGGATACTTATCAGTGCTCAACAGAAAAGAAAAGAAAGGACTCAGAGGTCAGTTGACACCACAACTCAAATACAGCAATGCCTTATTTCCCAAACTCAGACACTCCCTTTTTAAATCCACCATGAACAATGGATTAAAAAAAAAAAATCACTCAACTTCTTTCTAGATCAGGAAATTTTTCTCTATAAGTATTTTGCCATTTCCTTTTTCTCTCTTCTGAACTGCTCTCTGAAAACTTGTCCCAAAAGTTTATTTTGTCGCTCCTTGGCCACAGTAACTCTGAGGTGGCGTGTTGAGATTTCTGCACCTTGCTGGTGGAGGTAAAGATGTGAAAGCAGTTGCTTTTTCACAGCACAGCTACACCTTTAGCCATTTTTAACAAAAAGACCAGTTACATAAAACATAATTATTATTAGCCTTACTATGTAGTACACAACTCATTTTCTGTTTCGTGACATATGTACTTGTTACTCAGTTTGCAGTAACCATGGGTTTGTACTTCCCCCTACATTTCCTGTGTCATTCACTGAAGACACACCTGATCTGTCTGCTCCTTCTCTCTCATTATGGCCTCCAGTTGCTCTGTGTACCAGCCGGCTGCAGAAAAATAATATTTGCCAGCTGACTGTGTTTGCCAGCTGCTGCAGACATCTCGACGGACCAAGAGACTCGCTCTGGAAATCAGCATCACGAGGTCAAACGCACATTTCACCCATGAGAAACAGTCCACAAAGTTTATAGAGGCTGACGACTGCAATTCATGTGATGTGCTTGATTTATTTATTCTTATTACCCAACAGTTGGGTGATTCACGAAACAAGAATTTACATCACAGCATATCAGTTACTATGGCAACGTGACTGTCAGTTTCCACTCCTGAGTTAAAGTTGGACCGCAGTTCTGTTATTCATGGAAAAATCTGAGATCAGGTGGCACTTGATACCTGTTTAAACAGCGTTGTCATCACAACGTCTGGCTGCTTTTCCATCTGGACATGGATGAATAAGAATGTGTCTTTATCGCTCCACTGTATCTCATCTTCCTTTTTTTTTTATGCTCGAAAGCACCTAGTTTGTGCTTTATAGATGGCATAATGTAAAAAAAAGTCAAGGTTCTGTATGCATGTGCAGGGCCCTTCTTTTTTAAAAAGAAAAAAGTTATGTTGTATGTTTCAATTCTTGAATGAGTCTGTTTCATGTTGGTGGGACGCTGTATACAGGACTGTTCAGGGGTCAGATGGTGGGGGGTGGGTGGGTGACGAATGACTTGAAGTGTATCTGTGTCTCTGTCAAAGAGCCTTATTGATGAGTTGTGTGAAGTGGAGTCAGCTAAACAAGAGGGGGCATTCTCTTCACTCAGCATGTCACAGCATGGTGAGACATGGAACTGTATGTTCGCCCATATGCACCGCCCTTCGCACCCGTTCCATTACATAACCCACAGTTTCTCTGGAGAACAACGGATTGACTGACAGCAGTTAAAAAAAAAAAAAAAAAAAAGCAAACCACTCGTACTTTGAAGACAAACAGCCAAAATGCTGCATGTATTGTAGAGGGGAAATCATCTAGCTTTGCTATGCTGATGACGCATCAGTGGTTCTACCAATGATCAAGTCAGTCAAACAAATAACCTAGAGTAGTTGTGATGGCATGGAGATACATGTAAGTCTTGAGAAACCCAATTCTGTGGTAATCAGGAGCCTGTAGTGAACATCAGAGACAAGTTAGAGAGGCCAGAGAGTAAAAAGGTCAATACAAGAACAACAACTCCAAACCCCAATGCACTCAAACTTGTTTGGAGAACAGATCAGTGTTGCTGGCTGCCAAAGTTAGGCTCTTACGTCCACCTGTCTTGTCGGTCCTTCTTTGCTGCATAAGCCTGGACTCTGAATGTTGAGACAGTGAAATGAATATGCCCATGAAATGACCTGCTAAGAAGACTACTTCAGGTCTACTGGTCCGCTCACATTACTACAAATGCTGAGGTTTGCCACAGAGTCCATGTACTCTTTGGGGTTCATGACAGCCGGTACTTCCTAAATCTTAATGCAGATCAATAGAAAGAAATTTAAATGGTTTGCCCAATGTCCAAGGGAACTCTGTCAAATGTGACACTGCAAGGAAAACCTCAAGGAACCTGGAAAATGGGGCGTCTCCTTGATATCCTTACCTGGACAGGGATCCCTTTTCACACCTTCACCCATCTTCCTGTGGCTCAGCCAAGATACAGACTGCTAAAGAAAAATGTTTACACTGCCCAAGTGGCTAAAGGCTCTGGGAATGATGATGACTACAGGATTGTCACAATGATAAAGTTTTAAACTCTATACAGATACTGAGCAAAATATTCAATACTGGGTACATATTATGATACTGCATGAAGAACAGTTGTAAAATGTGTGCAGACATCACCCTGATTGTCTTACTTAATAGCTGCAGATGCAGCTGTTGTAGACTCACTGGCCTCAAAATAATGCAGACTCTAAAAATCCCCAGGAACATAAATATAGATAGATAAACTGATCTGACGAGCTTCTGGACTGGGCTGCGGGTTATATAAAACCTCTGACCTATTTAAAAAGCTGATGCAAACGCTGTCTCGTCTCGTCTTCTGAAATTAGAGACGCAACTACGTCAACTTCTAGCTTACTATAAAGGAATATATAGAAAGCATGTCAGAGGAGCAGATCTGGAGACAGTCTGTTTAGGGTGAGACTCTCTGCTGTCGATGAGCTCTGCTGTTCTTGAAGAGAAGAAAAAGAGTTTGTCTACATGAGTAAGAGCCATCAAAGTCAAAGCATGAACTTCATTTGTAGACATTGTGCTTTTGCATGTACACACAGTAAATTAAAGGTTCATGAAGGAATAGTTCGACTTTTACGTTATAGTTTTAAACTCAACACTTTTCTTGGAAAATGACGTAGTTTGTAGCTATTTTAGTCAAATCCTGTAAAGGTTATGTGTGATTGCACATAATAATGTAATGGTAAATGGAATGGACTGTACTTATATAGCACCTTTCTATGTTATTGAGATACTCAAAGTGCTTTACACTACAATCTGTGCCTTCATTTATCCATTCATACAGCACTCTACTGTTTCTGTACAAAGAATAATCAGTGCTTTATCACATTCATACATTGATGGGACACACATCGGAGGCATTGAGGGGTTCACTGTCTTGCCCAGGGACACTTCAGCATGTGACTGCTGTAGAACTGAACCCCCAACTCTTGCATTGGAGGACAACTGCTCTAACCACTCAGCCACAGCCGCCCTAATGGAAGACTGAGTGTGGTGAGTATGACTTTGGCTGCATGGTAACTCAGTTGGTAGAGAGGCTGCCTCTGCAAGAAGGTCGTCAGATTGAATCCCAGCCCGGTGGGGCTTTCTGGGTGGAGTTTGCATGTTTTCTCTGTGCAAGCATTGGTTTTTTCCAGATTCTCTGGTTTCCTCCCACAGACCAAAAACATGCATGTTAGGCTGATTGGTGACTCTAAATTATCCCTAGGTGTAAGTGAGAGAGTGAATTGTTGCTTGATTCATTTGTCTCCATGAGTCTATGTGATGGACTTGCGACCTGTCCAGGGTGTCCCTTGCCTCTCGCACAGTGACTGCTGGATATGAGCACCAGTGACCCCCATGACCCAAAAAGTAAGAATGTAATGATCTCAGGGAACCCAGATTCTATGAGACTAAGGTGAGACAGGACTCCAAGACGTGGAGGATTAACAGTGCTTTATTTACAGTGAGATATAATATGGAAATGTATAGAAGGTCTCTGGAACCCTGGAGAGTAAAGTGAGCGGTCAGGTAGTTTCTCCTCGATAAACAAAGATCTGAATGTGTTTTCTTTCCCTTACAGTTTGGTGGGACTGAACCAAGCGGGGAAGGTGGCCCAAGAAGTTCCAGAGCGAGGACACAGGGAGACGCAGGCGTGGCAGGCAAGTGACTGGAGGGCAAGGAGGCAGTAGAGGCAGTCCATCAGGGGTATGGCTTTGGACACGGGAGATCAGGATCCAAAATGGCTGGAGCAGGAGGACTGCAGCACGAAGACAACAAGGTTAACTGAATGTCTAGTACACACATTGGCCAGAAGCATAAATACTGATTGGCATCTTAATGCTCCAGCTGAGAGTTGAACTCATCTGCAGCCTTAAGTACTCCTGGGTCTTCATCAGGGGAATGGGCCAAGTGTTGCTTGTTAGGTACCATCTTTGAACTCGGAGGCTACAGAAGTCTGAACGCTCACAAAGAAGTGGATATAGATAATGGATGGAAGGACGGACAGACAGACCAACTGACGGATAGATGGATGGGTATGACTCTCAGTTACTGGAACGACAAATTTTAGTTCAACGTCTATAAAACTGACTGCATTGTAGCGATAGTTGTGTTTTCTAAGGTTGATTAGCTGCAGCTGCCATTTTGAATAAGGATGATTCCAGCGCTTAGTCGATGTGCAGCCAATGATGTTCAGATGTGGGTGTTTGCCTTCTGAGTGTTTCAGTGAAATTCACCCTTTGGCTCATGGGACATTTTGCTAACAGAGAGCGTTGACTCCAGCAGTTCTTGCCAAAATTTTAAAGATCTCCTACAGCCTGTGGTTGCTCAAAGTATGTGTTGGGAAGGACTTTATACCACAGCAAGATTTAACTTAATATCTGTATTGTGCACTGATTTTTAGCCACTTCCGTCTGTGCAGTGGTTGATTAGCTGTGGAGGCCATCTTAAATAGGATTGACGCCATCATTTCATCAGTTGTAGATGTACGTCTCATGACGTTTGATTAAAAAGTCATGTTTTCCTACAAACCCTTAACAATCTGAATATGTAGTTTGAAATTACTCACTGATACAAACTACAACACATCTTTTTAGGACTGTACAGGTAAACGAACGCGAGCAACAGCAGCACAATGAGGCCTCGCGTTGCAGTAACAGTGTGATCTCTGAGTGAAAGGGGCTTTTGTGTGAGTTTTGTGCCTCTGAGCTGATGGAAAGTGAGCAGGATATAAAGAGTGCTGCTTTACAGCCTGTTGACTGATAGAAGCCTCCAGGCCGCAGACAGAACGGGTAACGTAACCAAAGGGGGGGGTGTAGATAAAAGTAAATGATGGGTATGAAGGTGCACATTGAGCTTTGGAGTTGAAAATTGGGGTGTTAGACAAAAAAAGAAAGAGACGATGACGCAAGGTGGGGTGGACAGAGGGTTGAGACAGGGAAGTGGGAGGTGGAACTGAGTAAAATATAAAAACAACTGTGTGAAAAGTTGGTAGGAAGAGCTGCGACTGAAGTGGGACAAGAGGAGGCAGAGTCGTAAATCTGTAAGTGAAAGAGACAGAGGCCGTAAAAGCTGTCCTCAGAATGAATTGCCGTGAAATAAACTCTTCAGCCCCGTCAGTGTGTTGTAGCTTTGACGTCAGAGCCTCTCAGAAGGAGTGAGAACAGTAAATATCAGGGCAGCTTTTAAAAAGGTTTGGGAGGATTAGCCCTAACAAAGGACACCTGCTTACCATAGCTGCTGCGAGGGGTGGGGAAAAAAGCTATTTACTGGAAAGCAAACACACACACATTCACACACACACACACTCTCTCTCTTTGAAGAGTTATTATATCTAAACTAGTGGACTTTGTTCTCCTGCTACAGAGGAAGGCCCCTCCAGCGGTGCAGATAAGACTAGAGGGGCCTCTGTCCCGTTGTGATCATAAGACTATGCAATAAAAACAGTTATTGAATACCTATAGATATCCATTTATTTATTTAAGCCCAATCTCTTATGCACCTGAGTGACTGCAGAGGCTCGGTGTTGCAACTCAATTGGACCTGGCTGCTGTGCTCAACTGCCTGTGACCAAAGGAAGTAGTTCTGTGCAGCACAAATATGTGATTTAGGATCCGGTTGGGCGGTGCACTGTTAAAAGAAGGATGACAAATATGAGGTTCCACCCATTTTGACCACATTTTGCATAAACACATTTATATAAAAAAAAATACAGTAATTCAAAGTCACAAGAGCTGTAAAAATGCATTTTCTTTATTTTTTTTTTTATTTGACTTTTTATGCTTCCAACACAATTTTTGCAGCGCTGATTGTTTAGGGGTGATGAACCGGTAATTCTAACTCTTCAGGAATTTTGTAAAAAAAAAAAAAAAAAAATTGTGCTAGAAAACAGCAAATGCTTCTAACGTTTGTTGGGGAGTGGTGGTGTAGAGGTTAAAGGTGGTGGGCCTGTGATTGGAGGGTCGCCGGATCAACTCTCTGGACCGACAACATCAAAATGTGTGTGGGATAGGTGAAGCACTCACACCTGCCTCCATCCTCATTTGCCCCAATCTGGGCCCTTGAGCAAGGCCTTAACCCCCACCATCTGCTCCCCAGGGCACCCTAGATGGCAGCTCTCTGCTCCACACAGAGGGCTGTGGTAGCTCGTTGGCATCCAACATAAAAACAACTGCCAAGTCTTTGTGCGAGTTAGTTCGCTGCGGCGACCCCTGAAGGGAGCAGCCGAAAGAAGAAGAAAAACAATTCTAACTTTTGTTTA
Organism: Simpsonichthys santanae; assembly: GCA_031762415.1. Lineage (NCBI taxonomy): Eukaryota > Metazoa > Chordata > Actinopteri > Cyprinodontiformes > Rivulidae > Simpsonichthys > Simpsonichthys santanae. The sequence continues at coordinate 23,411,128 of JARVLU010001196.1, read as the reverse complement.
ATACTAAATTCAGTTTTTGATCAGTTTTGGAAATCCTGTTAAAGTTCAGAACATCAGCACAGCCCATTCGCTCCAACACTCGAGTCCCTTCCCTAAAATGACTCAGTCGGCTCTCGTCCTTTCAGCTTACGTCATTCTTTTCATACGAAAAGAGAAGAACTCTTTTCACGTTTAACCTGGTGTATCTGATTTCATCATTCTCCCTCTGACTGTTTACATCTGTAGGTTATTTTACTGACTTGATACCCGTCACTCCTGAGAATGTTCAAAGTTTACTCAAAGATCTAAAGTAAACAAGTGGTATGTCGAAGTCCCTCGTCGCCAAACAGTTTGAATAGTGAATGTTTGTAGTTTACGAGACGAGTGTTTTTCTGGACTGGATTTGAACAGGAAATGCAAGTAAACCTTAATGTTTTTGGTGCAAGATGTTCAAGTGGGTAGGAGTTACACTGTGTAGAAAAGAGAGGAAGTTTTTTTTTTTTATTTATTTATTTTTTTCTTGACCGAGGCAGCGCAGAGTGACGGATAAGAGGAGGGAGCAATTTTATCCACCACCAGGTGTAATGACAGAACCAGAGGGAGGCCAGTGGTGTCCTCGCCCACCATACATTAATCTTTGGCCACCCCATTCCTTTGTGGAAATTATCAGTTCAAGCAAAATAATACTAGAAAGCGTAGTTTCCTCAAATGATGGCCGGTTTACATGTATGCATGGTGGTGGTGGACAACTTGGATTTTGATGCGGCAAACCCAATTTTCAAAAGCAAACTTTCTTACGCTTAGATGCAGCCACACACCAAAAAGGAAGTTTGCTCATTGCTTATGTTTCAAGTTATCTGGCTGACAAGATTTACATATGGTGGCAGCCATCTTGGAAATTGGATGTTGCAATGCAATTTTTGAAAGAAAACTTTCTTACACCTAGATGTATAGTTACACACCAAAATGGAAGAAATTACGTAATTGGTGGCAACAAAACTCTGCTGATTTCACTCATTCATTACAAATTATGCAGTAGACTTTTACAAGCATGAACCCTGAGAGCTGTGTCCGTTTCTTGACACAAAGTCGAGTTTATGCCCTTTGTAGATTGGACTTATCTCTGATCTTTGTGGTGTTCATGGTTTGGGAATCTTGAGTTATTGTCTCAGCTTTATTCAAGTGTTGTGGTTCTGTCAGTTTCTGGCCTTCAAAGTGCACCGGAGCTGTTAGCAGCTAAATTCAATGCAGCCAGGAGCTTCTCCAAATCTGAGACTATGGTTCTCAACTAAAATGTGGAACCTAAAAAAGTTAATTCTGGTCCTCTGGACATTCAAAAAGCAAAACAAAGATGAGTGATAGATAGTAGACCGCAGAGTCCTCCTGGCCTGATGATGTTGAGCTTCTGTGCTGGGCCATCCTTTTGGCCAGTGGCTGTTTAGTTTCCCTGATGTGAGACTGATCACAGCCCTCCAGCAGCTGGTTTTGGCTGTCAGCAGCCAACTGGTTCATCCACCATGAGAAGGTGCTATTCATAAGACTGAGCTGAATACAGCACCTCAGACTGAAGAAGTCTTTCGGAGGAAAGACAAAACGTTACAATTTTTGTTTGTTTGTTTTGTTTTTTGAATGTCCAGAGGACCAGAATGAACTTTTTTAGATTTTTGTACCTGAATTATTGAGCATGCATCGGGATAAAATGTGGAACGTTCCCATTGGGTTTGGGGTGTCTGCCTCAAGCCAAGGAGTGAAATTGTCTTGGTGTTGAATGAAAACTGGATGAAGCAACAGATGATTGACAGTTCAGGGCTTCATCCAGAGTAATGAGACTGGTGCTTTGGATTAGCGTGGCCCATGGAGGTATGCGACAAGGCAGACCTAAATTTACTGATCCGTCTGCGTTACAACTTTCACATACAGTCTCAGAATAAGGGTCAGGACTCAGGAGGGGTTGGGGTTGCACGCTTAGCGGGTATGCAGACTTTCTGATGAGGTGTGGGAGATTGCATGAATAAGCAAGAATTTTTGGGTGCTGCCAAAACTATTCAATATTTGGGCATTAAAAAAAAACTATTGTATATCACACAGACCCTAAAACTATTTACTTTGTACGTACAGTATATACAATTATTGTATATCTGGTAACACTGCATATGCTGGCAAAATGGGTAACAACGAGAAGTTTTTCAGTATTGCGTTACTAATATTTTCATATTCTACTTCTCAAAAGTTTCAAAATGATTTGTTGCAGTTTGTCGATTCATCGCCTGACAAAAAGCTATTTTTGATTATAAGAACACTGAAAACATTGAAAACTCATTTTTTATTGGACTGGAGTGATGTCGTTGAGATATTTAAAAACATGGAACTCCCTAAGCTTTACTGGGACACCAAAGAATATACGAAGGGATTTTCCGGCACTACACCACTTACCGCTTATAAATGTGAGGGAACAACACCAGATCAGAGGACTGAGAGCAGGATCCTGGAAATAAATCTGATAGATTTATTTACAGGTGAAATTATGGCTTTGGGGAAACAACCTGAAAAGGAGGAGGACTGGTTAGTAAGATTCCAGAGTAGATGGAAATGTATGTTTTTCTTACAGTTTCCTTCAGGACTGACAGCACAGAGAAGAGGGTAGAGGACCCCCAGGTACGTAGAAGGCAGACAACAAGTAGCAACAGGTTCCTTTAAGTCCAGTCATTGTAAACTGGAAGTGCTGTATACAGGTAAGTCTGGGGTCAAACTCTCAGGCAAACAGGAACTAAGAGGACACAGAGGGAAGACTGGTAAATGTGATATTAATTCCCAAAAGCACAAGAGGGCTGTCATTATGTAATGTTCCTGCTGAATCATCATTATATACCCCTGGAGATTGTTAACAGGAGTGGCCTCAGCCGCTGCTCATTGGTGCCGATCTGCCACAAAGCAGGAAACGCTGGAATCCCACACCGCTGTAGCAGCTGGGTAGATGTTGTAGTCGCTTAATGTTTTTCTTTGTGAACGCTTATGCAAATCTCAATTACAGAAAAAATCTTTCTTTTAATTTATTCTGTGCTGCAGTCTCTGCTTCTTTTACCAGCATGGCTCACATTTAGTGCTGGCTTTAGAAGTGGGTATATTCTGTACTTCTGCCCAGACTTTTAGGTCCCCTGCACAAGAAAGAATACATCCTCAGCACTAAAAACAGGTGCAGTAAAAGAACACCACCATAGTGAGTTCAACCAAGAATAACCTGGACATGTTTGCACAATGTCACATATCTTCAGCTAGTTGACATCAGAGGCTGGAAACCAGTATAAATTTAGTGCCATGAATCTATAGGCAACTAAATCACAAGCCAATGAGAGGGAGATACTCCTCTAGGCTTCAGTATGTTCATGCTTCTTGTTTTGTGTATGTTTTGAGACGTTGTGGAGACTATTACCAACACAACACATAATTCCATTAAAAGTTGATAACACAAAGCTTACAAAGTAAAAGTGACACAACAAAAACCAACACAAAGCCACACCTCATAGATCTTCACTGAACACCAGATGTTCCACAGAATCACCTGGACAGTTGTTGGTAGAAACCACAAAAATGTGGATAGTTTTAAAATAATCTTGGCTGCTCCTGGATGGACTGTCTGTGAGTGGACCTGGACCAAATGGATCTACAAAGCCCAACAAGTGGTGCCAGCTGTTTGATCAAATTCCTGCTAAAACCAGACGCTGGAAGATCAGAAACCTGTTTTCAGTTAAAACAATTCAGTTTAGCCTGACATTTCACATATAATGACTGCTTATGTTATAATTGTTGTATGTTTTTTTTTTTCTTCTTTTTTTTCATTTAACCTTTATTTATCCAGGTTAGTCTCATTGAGCCACGAGAACTCATTTTCAA
>JARVLU010001196.1:23303992-23319163 GCA_031762415.1 Simpsonichthys santanae | reverse complement strand
TGTCCATCAGGGTTTGGGGGATCATGGTGTTGAAGGCAGACGTGAAGTCCACAAAGAGCATGCAGACGTAGGAGTCCTTCTGCTCCAGGTGGGTGAGAGCATTGTGGACCACAGAGGAGATGGTGTCCTCTGTTGATCGGTTCTCACGGTATGCATACTGATGAGGGTCCTCTGTTGATGGTCGTTTTGATGGGTCATGACCAGTTTTTTGGAGCATTTAGCGACTCGGGTGAGGGCTACTGGCTGTTAGTCATTCAGACCAGTCACTTTTGAGCTCTTTGGGACTTGGATGATAGTGGCAGTTTTGAGGCGGGTGGGAACTGTTGCCAAGGTAAGTGAGGAGTTCAAGTTGTTGGCTAGCACGTCGCAGAGCTGATCAGCACATTCTTCCAGCACCTTCCCAGGGATGTTGTCTTGGCCGGTTGCTTTGTGAGGGTTGATCCTCCTGAAAATACTTCTTACTTCAGCTGAGGTCACGCTGAGATGCTCTTCGTCCAGTGGTGAGGTGAGTCTGGTGCTGGGTGATCTGTTCGAGTCTTCAAAGCATGCGTAGAACCTGTTGAGGGCATCAGGCAGTGATGGATCTCTAGGGCATTGTTCACTTCTGCCTTTATATTCTGTTATGCACTTAATGCCCCTCCACATGCTCCATTTTAGGTCACACTCTGATATGGGAGATAATGTTTTCATTCTTGCAACTATACTAACACTCATTGAGTGGCAGGTCACAGAGGGAGTTGAGTGTGGTGAGCCCCACCCTTCTTTATCAACCCTGAAGTCCTGAAGGAAGCATCTTGCTGTGTTTTTGCTTGCCACCTAACGCGCTCGCTCTCTGCTGCCCACGCTGCAAATGTTGCAGCTGCTAGCTATCCAGCTCACACTGGTGTCAAAGTCTCTAATCTCTCCAGCATAAAGGCCAAGCGAGGGAATTTACGTTAGCCTGCCACAGAAATGAAAAGAGAAGCGGAGAATCGTTTGAGCAGGTTGACAGATAAGGCTCTTGTGCTTTCTGTGTGGTGCATTTTAAGCCATGTTAAGCTGCTTAATTAGACATAATCTACAGACCCCAGACTGAGCCGGAACTAATGAAGTTAAAAGACTCAAATCCCATCCTACCATCGCACTCTGCTCTACGCCACATCGTCACTCTCTTGGTCTCATCACTGTGCTGTCCTTTCCTGTGGGTGGTAGCTCTGACACACTGAACTCTTTTCATCCCACTCTTTCCTCCTAACACAACTGATGTCTTCCATCACACCCGGCCAGTCTGCCTTGCCGGCATGACAAACAATCTTTAACCATCATTTTGGTATGTTAGTGGTTCCCAACCCTGGTCCTTGAGGAACACTACCCTGCATGTTTTAGTTGTTTCCCTGCTCCAACACATCTGATTCAGTGATTTAATTACTTACTCAAGCTCTGTAGAAGCCTGTTAATCATCTATTCACTCAAATGTGGTGTGCAGGGAAACAACTAAACATGCAGGGTAGTGTTCCTTGAGGAGCAGGGTTGGGAACCACTGTAGGTAGATGGTATATTCCATCTGCTGAGTAGTAACAGTGTATCATTAGAGCAAGTTAAAGGGATAGTTTGGACTTTTTTGAAGTAGGGTTATGTGGAGTTTTTATTAAACAGTGTCTTACCAGTAGCAGAAGTCACTCTGAGCATTATCGATTTGGAAGCTGAGTTAGAAGGAGGGAGTTGAGCCAACAGTTAATCTAAGCTGGGACCACTACCAAAGCAGATCCTAAAATAAATCCAATAAGAAAATTTCATATAAAATTAAAAATTTATATTTATGTGAATGCCGTTTTCTAAACTTTTACACCAACATCAGTTTTGCATTAGCTGATGATTCAAATACTGTATAAGTTTGTGGTTATTTACTCTGCAGACTGAGCCAGTTAACGGTCAGCTGCCATTAATGGTCTGTATAAAACTTGTGCTGCAAATATTCAGCGTGCTCTTACTGCAGCAAACCTAATGAAATGTGAGAACTCATCCCTGACTAGTCATTTGCTTGACTCCCTCAATATTTATTGGCCTAATATTTGGAAATTTTAACACACTGAGCAGTTTCTACTGTAGGTAAGATTCGGATCACTACGTAACATGTAAAATACGTGAAATAATCCAGATGATCCTTTTAAACCCTAAAAAAATTGTCCATTACATTTTTCACTCAAAGTTTGCATATGATCATTAGAGGATAGATGGGTAGATGGCTGGCTGGATGGATGGATGGATGGATGGAGAGACAGATAGATGGATGTATATATAAAATGGATGGATGGATGGAGATATATATGGATGAATGGATGGATAGATAGATGGATAGATAGATATACATACAGACTTAATGTACTTACTTACTTTGATTAATTAATTAATTAATCAATCCCAGGGGAGAATTCAAGGGTACACATACTGTATGTACAATAGTACATAGTTAAACACAGGAAGTCATCACAGTGTTGATAAATCTTTAAAAATGTGTTGTCTAAGGTTAGGATGTATGAATTGAAATTATTCTAAATAAACATGTTGTCATTAGGGATGTGCGATATGGCATAACATTCATATCACGATATGTATTGTGATGGGTGGCGGTAACGATATGTATATCGCAATATGATTTTGGTATAAAACTTGCAATAGGAATGGAAAAAAAAGCATAGGTTGTCCTTTTGCCATCATTTATTTTGAAAACTGCTGTACCACAAATAATCTCAATTAAGAAAATTCCACCATTAGGTCCAGAGAATTTTTAAATAATAAACAAATCAAGTGTTAGGCTTCTTTCTTTTTGTGCAAAATATATCAAATGTAGTTTTAGCCATATGTTTTAAACAAAATAATAAGTTGTTAACTATTAACATTTTCCATTATTCTCACTTAATAAATGAACAGCAACAGAACAGCATTTTGCACTGAAACACTTAACCCTCCAACCCTCTAGTGGGCGTCACCTTCTGCTTTAAGGAGATCTGACACAAAATGGTGACCAGTTTCCTTTGTGGCTTTGACCAGAGGATCTTGCAGTAAAATCACACAACACAGCGTTCTTTTCACAGATCAGAGAGCAGGTTTCTCTAAATCTGACCAACATTTACTTTAAATTTTGACGGGAAAAATAAAAAAAATATTTTTCAACGGAACACAGCGTTTTGCACATGCGTCCGAATACGGCAAACTACGGCAAGCCGGCCGTAGTTAGCTTGTAGCTTCGCTACTTAGCTCTTGAAGAAAATACTTTAACACCACTTACGCACAGTTTTCAACTCAAAAAAGTAACGATTAAATCGGTCAACTCTGATTTTACATCAGACAGCATTACTGTGGTTAGCCATTAGAATACAGATCTCTATTGTAGGCCACATGTCTATCGTTTCTACTATGTACCGTTTATATCGCGCTTTCCTAGTTGCCCATAGACTTAAAAACAAAACGTAAAATGCATTTTATCATTAATCCTTTTATATATATTTACCAAATTGTTGACATTTCTTATGTAAATAAGTTATTCTCTTGTATTATTTATGAAGTATTACTTTGTGCATGCAGTGGGCCAGATTGCAGTCCATGTACTTAATTTGTAGCAGCATGCTGGCGAGATCCAAGCAATAGTCAGGGCCACCCGAGCTGAAAACCAGCCCATTCCAGTCACGAACAAATCAGTGTATCTGAAGTAGTTATACAAACGGCTTACCAAAGGCAGTCCTGGAAATGAAGTTAACTGCTCTCTCTCAGGGTGACAAACTCAATATTTCTGTCCATGCATGTTATCCTCTCTCACCAGGACTCGAGCGCAGTACTGAACTGACAGTTCAACAAAGCTAATCAAAAACAACATTGGCTTTCTGACTGGGGGCTGAAATAGTTGCTTGGGCAAAAATTGAAACAGTCGAAGCTCGACTGAGAACTTGGGGAATGTGGCAGCAGTTCTACATCCTCTGCTCTCCTTCCTGTTTTTATTTTGAAAAATTTTTTCTCCTCCAGTTAATTTTTTTAACATTACTTCAAGTATTTTTTTATATTTGAGTATCTAACTCCCCCCCCCCCCACCCAGTTGACTTCCCTTCATTCTTCCACCACCTCTGTATGTTGTTACTGTGTAATGTTTACGTATCTCTCCTGTCTGTGAATCTTGAAGTGCCAGCTTCTTTGAAATGTTTCGGCTCTTTCCTGAAACCGAGCACCAGCCGAAGATCACGGTCCGGCTTGTTAATGCTCATCTTCAGTCCAGTAGGAGATTGCAGCTGACCATTGTTGAGTTTCATCATCGTCTTGAAAGCAATGCCTCACTGTTGATAGCCTGTCGGATGATTTGTTTTTCACCCCATCATCTCCCTCCAGTCCCATTTTTAGCTTTCTGTCTTACCTTTTTTGACTCGTTGTGCTTGCAGCCTTGTGTAAAGTGTATTTACATCAATTTATATGAAATTCAAACGCAAACACTGGCCAAATCTGAAGAACAGTTTTTATTTCTCATCCTTCTCTCAGTTGTCTTTGACTTTCTCTGCCCCCCTGATGAGATAAATTACACCTCCTCCCTATGCCTGGGTCCCATTGCTGCCCAGCATCATGGTGCTGTAGAGTGGATCTGAGGGCGTCTGCTGCTGCTGCATTGTGGTTTTGCTTGATTAGCTAGTGTGCGATGCTGTAGGCAGCTTTGTTTAGTTGCTGAATGGGCTGTTCCACCGAGAGCGCAGGAGAGACGACAACGAGCAGGGGAAGGAGGGGATGGGAAGAAAGAAGGGTGGCGTGGAAAAGGAAAAACAGGAGAACGGTGAGGAGAGAAGTAAAAAAAAAAAAAAAGAAGAAAGATGAAAGCTTAAAGGGGAAGGATATAAAGAGAGGTTACAAGTAGATAAATGAGACAGGAGAGGAAGCCGGAGCAGGAGGGAAGAGCAGAAATGAGGGAAGGATGGTGATGTGGAGAGGAGAAAAGGAAAGAAATGACCTCTCCTCCTGTGGAGAGTGAAGATAACTGAGTGTTTAGAAATGCTGAGGTGGACAGAAGCCATATCTTCCTCTTAACACAGCACCTGTTAGTCCGCCTGGCCTCTACTATTCACCAACTCCCTTTTGTATTCTGCCTAAGGGTGTGCCTATGTGTGTCTCTCTGCCTGTGGAAGTTATCTGTGAAGACACACTACTCTATACAGTATATACTGCTGGTGCACAATTTTTTGTTTCAACCCCCCCGAACAACCTTGAGAAAATGTTAAAACCCTGACATGACAAGTCCCACACTGCTTTAATCCATCCAGAGCAAGCATTAATAGCCCCTGAATTATGGAAGGTGGACTGTGCAGTAGTTTTGCTGTCTGCATCTGCAAATACCCACTCCCAACACAGCTTTCCAGTAAACCTATAGGCTGCATGAGCATTACGTTCTTTTAGAAATCCGATTGAATGTGCTTTGATTGTCATGGGCGTGGCCGCTCAAGAGACAAAACAGCAACTAGCAATTATTACTGTTACAACTCATGTCTAGATGGAAAATAAATCCCCCAATCTCATATTGTAGCCACTACTTCAGTATAATTATTGAAAAAAAAAAAATACTTATTTTTCCCCCACTATGAGCAGTAATGAACCATGAGTACTGTTGCTATCGGTTTCCTTGAGTTAAAAACATGAGTTGTTTTACGGCTTTGTGTCCAGAAGAGCTGATTACATGATCAACTTCAGAAACTGATGTGCTTTTGAAGGTCTCAACCACCGGCTGTCAGTCATTCACGCTCAATAACCCTCCGGCTGCAGTAACTCCCTGTGTGCAGTTGAAGGGAAACGTTGCTGTTTTGTGAAAAAGCCTCTCGATTTAACTTTTAGGAGGTAACAAGTCTGTCACAATAAACCCTTGGGGGAAAAAAATAAAAGATTAATCTCATTCTTTATAATTCCCCTCTAATTTAAAAATTGGGGGATTTAGAATAAAAAAAATAAAATAAAAACGTTAAGTTTTAACTTGACTTTTCAAAGTCATTCTGAAACTATTCAACACATTTTTTGCCAGCTGGGTGGAAGCAGATCTGCAGCGGTTTCTAATAGTTTGTGTGAGAAACCAGTTACCTTACGAGATAAATAGCGTATATCCTAATAAATGGGGGATTAAATAAATCACAAGATTGTAGACATAAGTTTATCACACCGTTAAATAAACAACAACAGCTAGTTGTCTTTACAACCATTAAGATTAAGATTGAGCTGTTGTGAGTACAGATTTGAATGAGTTAACAAAGTTCATGCTCAATCATCCAGGTACCTGATTGATGACTGATGAAGCCCTCCAGATAGAGGGCGAAACGTTTCTATAAGAAAGAAACTGTCCAGACGACCCGACTGAGAATTATTGGATTTGAGTGAGTTATTTAATTTTGGAGGTTAAAAAAAAAATCTTTTCTCAATTCAATATAAAGTCTGTTAATCATTTTGCTTCCCCTTCAGAGTTCAAAGGAAATCATTAAACCTATATGCCGGTAGCTGTGCTTTCAACAAATACTTATTTTTGTGATGTTAAAAGCAAAAACTTGTTTTTGCATGATTGCATACCCAAAGGTAAACGACTGACAACCAGAGCTTCAAAACAAGGTGATTCATGTCAGTTGAACTCATTTCATTCTGTGGACAAACATGTGAAGGTTTATAACAAAGTTGTCAGGTTCTCTGGATGGATTCTAAAAAATAAAATAAAAAATACTTGTTTAAATGTTTCGTCTTTAATCCAAAAGACTTCGTCTGAGGAGCTGCCGTAAACAGTCTACCGTCTCTTAGTGGATCAACCAGTTTGTTGTTGACATCCAAAACTAGCTGTTCACATGATGGAGGAGGACCATCAGCCTAGTGACTGATCGTTAGTGCTCTGATGGCTGCTTGCTTACAAGTTTTTTTTTTTAATCCGTCCAGAGGACCTGGCTTAACTTTGTTAGATTTTTCTATCTGGATTATTGAGCATGCATCAGGATATGTTTGTTTCCTTGCCTGCACCTTACTTTGGAGCCTAAAAGAAAATGGAGGGGAATGTCGTTTGTACCTAAACTGGTAGGCGACCAGCCTCTTTGGTCACACTTGTTCACACATTTATCTAATGTGTGCCGAGACATTTACCCTTAGATATTAAATATAATTTCATATTCCTGAATTAGTTTGTGACTTTGAGCCAAACAAATTTAGCTTTAAACATAGTTTGCAGTTTGCAATCAGTATAGTCTCATTTGATAACAGTGGTGGTTATTATGTTTATATATACTGTATACTCTATATATAAATAGAGAATGAAGGGAAAACTCTGTTGTATTGGTTAATTAAAAAACCCAGTTTGATGGGTCATCACTTCCTTCTAAATTTTAGTTTTTGTGCTTGTCTGTGGGGCAGCACGGTGGCCCAACCGGAAGAGCTGCTGCCCCTCAGCGAGCTGGTCCCTGGTTCAAATCCCGGTCCGGGGGCCCCTCTGGGTGGAGTCTGCATGTTCTGCGTGGGTTTTCTCCGGGTATTCCTATTTCCTCCCACAGTCCAAAAACATGCATGTTAGTCTGATTGGTAACTCTAAGTTGCCCCTAGGTGAGAGTGAATGGTTGTTTGTCTCGTTTGTCTCTGTGTGTCCCTGTGAAGGACTGGAGATCTGTCCAGGGTGTACCCCACCCCCTGCACAGTGATTGCTGGACATGGGCACCGGCGACCCCCAGGACCCAAAATGGAAGAAGCGGGTAAAAGATAATGGATGGATGGATTTATTTTTAAAGATTAAATAACTCATTAGCTATGTTTACATGTGCAAAAATATCTTTGATTGGATTGAACTGTATTTGGATTAAATAATATGAATGTATCGTTTACATGGGCACAAACCGATCATGACGAGCGTTTACATGCAGCAGGCTTTTATTCAGAATAGAAGTACTGTACTGACCTGCCCAAAATGGACCTGCGACAGGTTTTAATGATGGTGGAGACATTACTGCACTCCCTGACTGAGCTACAGGTAATACAGATTATTTAGAGCTCTTTCAAAGTTTTTTGTAGAAATGTTGTCGCTCACCGATCAGCTTTGCTTCCCCGACATGCTAATATTATTAGCATTAGCCAGGCGGAAATGACGTAGGTCGCAGATGCGCAGTCAGGTCAGTTTTTCACGATTGGGGAAAAAAAATGTTCAGATCAAGTGTTTACATGGAAACCTTTCAGATTATGAATCGGCATAAACCACCCCTCATTCAGATTACAAATTCATTCGGATCGAGCTGAGTCAGCTCAGAATAATCCGAATGGGTCATTTACATGACACATTTTTATTCCAAATGGCCGTTTAATCCGATTACTTCTGTCCATGTAAACATAGCTACTGAGAGTGATTGCGGTCTTGAATGTTGGTGCTAATGGGGTGCATAAGTGCTGAGCAAAGAAATCACAACGAAAATGATAGTAAGAAGAAATCCAAGTCCCCCACTGTCTGAGTGTGAATTCTGCTCATCTTTCTGAACAAACACAGACGTTTACATCAAAAATTGAGCCACAACAACAATAGACTATTTTACTTTCCACCTGTAAGGCTCACTTTGTCATCTCTCCTCAGTTAACTTTGTTATATTCCTGTATCTCTGTAGGCGATTCCTCTTTATTACCCCTCCTCTTGTCTTGCGCTCTGTCCTGCAGCCCTTTCACTTCCTTCCTCTGTATCTCTGTTTCCACTCCTGCCTTTTTACAAACAGCCCGCTTAATAGATGATTGGAAGAACGCACTCCTGCGAGCATTCATTGAGCATTTGAAATAAAGAAGCTCCTTATCTCTCCTGCCAGAGACACCATCCTGCGCTCGCCATACAGATGAATAATATATGTAGATACGAGCGCATACACGTGAGTCGCACAAGTAACCCCATTGGATTGGCTGCGATGCCGACATGGGCCGTTGTGTGCCAAGCGATCGTAACACAGCTGCGTTTGTGTGTGTGCTCTGCTGACTGAAGTCGCTGTGAAGGGATGTAGAGTCTCCAGGGGTTAGGGTGATGAATGGGAGTGTTGTCACTAGTCAGGTCCAGCTGCTTTTGTGCCATCTTCATGCTGCATGTTCTCCTATTATACCACGGGCACTGCATGTCTGGTGCATCTGCCAGAGAGTTAGCGTGGGTGCTTTTTTTCCGACTATGTAACTTGAATGAAACGGTTCTTTTGTCAAAACGTGGTAAGCCGTTCACGTGCTATGCGTGTGTGTGTGAGACAAGGTGCTAATACACTGGTATTCAAGTGATGCTTTAAAGCACTTGTGTGGACTTGTGATTGCACATCCCAGACATCTGATAAAATAGCTCGGCTATCTTCATCTGTGTGGATAATTCCATCAACTTGTGCACGTCTTTGGCTCTTAGCCTGCAAGAGACGGTTTCTCTTGTGCCAGTCTGTAGATATTTCATTGTGTGCATAGTAGTGGGCTTTGAAAACACGCCGTCAAAGCAGAAACTGAACATTTTCACGAGACATTGACTTGCGCGCACATTTGCTTTCCAGCCCGTATGGTTTAGAGATAGTGTCTGATTTTCAAGAAACCCATAATTCAGTGTGGAGCTAGTCTGAGTTGAGCCTGTCGCATCAGAGACACTTGTACGTACCGGTAAGTAGAAAGTTTTTTCATACCATGTTTTATGCTTTCTCTAGTCTGAAGAGAACATAGTTGTTGAAGCAGGTGGCTTTTAAAAGCAAAAAGGCCCTGAAAGGTGGAGGTTTCATTAATATGTCTTTTGCTGACCTGTTTTTATGCGCCCATCAAAAGGTGGACATATCATGGTATATAGTCCAGGGGTCAGCAACCAGCGGCTCTGGGGCCAAATACAGCTCTTTGGTTCATTATTTGCAGCCCTTTGAAGTTAACACTAACTTTAATTTTATTAGTTTTATACACACACACACACACAAAAGGCTAGTTTAAGCATTTTTCCTGTAAAATTTCTGCAAATGTTTAAATTCTAATACAAGAAGTAAAACATGTTGATTACATTTAATGACTTCATTTATCCAACTTCCAGTGTTACAGTGGGATCTTTCTCTCAGATCTACCAGACATTCTTTGGAATACCTGTAGGACACGTTGCTTAGAAGAAACATGGTGCATCAGTGTGATTCCAATAGGGGTTAGAAAAATAAAACAAAGTCTTAAGTAAATAAAAGTTTTAGTTTTTAAATTGAAATTTCAATAAGTCACAATTACTTATCCAACATAATGGCTTAATTTTTTATACGGCCTTTAAATTCCTGCTGTATTTAACGTGGGAAACTTCAGAACTCGCCTACAGAATTTAACGTTTTAATTTTTTTTTATTTTGCAAAATTGATGTGAACTATACATTTTTCCCCCTTCTTTACAAGAAGATGGCCTTTTGTCCTAAAATGTAATAATAATAATAATAATAATAATAATAATAATAATAATAAATAAATAAATAAAAAGTTTTATAATGGGACCCTGATTGGCCAGCAAAAAAAAAAAAAAAACCCTTCCAATAAACTGAAAGTGTCCCATGGGCCACCAGTTGTTACTCATAGTTGTAGCAGTATTTGTGGCTCTGGGCACATTTTATTAAGTAAATGGTAGAAATGTTTCTTTTGATCTTAAAGGTTTCAGACCCCTGAAATAGTCTTTGTACAAAAACTTTCTCTTGTCCTGCTCATAACGTTTGATCCGCTCAAGATAGTTTACCGAAATTTGATACACGTTTGTACCACCAGAAGACGGTGTGCCACATAATGTTTTTCTTTATCCTGCTCTACGGTCAAGGTCAACGATTATACAAGGAATTTGCTTATACAGGCCACTGGCTATAGATTGCTGTATAATAGTTTGTTGACTGGTGTATAATATGTTGTATGTAGTACCGTACTCTTGTTACCTTTGACTGGATTTTTGTTTTTCTGCTAAACTGTTTTGCGGACCGTGATACTGTAAGCTGACCTCGTCTCATTGAAGTTGGCAACAGTTTATGTTTCAAACAAGACCCCACTCTGGAGAAAACGCCGCCATGAAAACATTTCCTTACAACTTTAATGTGAATAAGGTCATGTTCAGAGTAAGCACTGACCAAATTAAAACATTGAGAAGCTTTCTGATTTTTTTTAGTTGCGTTATGTAAACATGCTTATTGCAATGATTTGTCCTCCTGGAGTTTTTGTGGAGTCTGGTCACATGTTGGTGGCTGCAACAGAGTTGGTGCTAAACAGGAAAGCTGTTGGTCAAAAGAAGGTGTGTTTTAGTGGACAGTGACACAAACTGTAGTGTAAGCAGACATTGGTTGAAGTAAATCATTGATCAGTCTTGTTTATGAACGATATGAATGGAAAACAGTAGATTAGGGTTGAAGGGCTGGAGGAAAATATTCACCATAGGTCATTGGAGTCCAGCTGCAATAGTTTATTATTTTTTAATTAAAGAAAATATTTTCCATTGTGTTTCAACTAGTGTATTTTTCTCTTTCAAGAGGTTTGACCTGCAAATGACTAGACTATTCAAGTCCAAACCTGAAAAAGCTGTGATGCATCCTGATTGTGTGCGATCTAACTCGTTATTCTGCAGCGAGTAAAGTCTGGAACTTTCTGACCAGCCTGCATTCAGATTGCACGGCTGTTGGAGACCGCTGTCGTTTTATTGCTCAGCAAAGATCTGCCCGATTTGTTTTAATTGGCAACAATTAAGGTAAACATCTATTCATCATAATCAAAAAAGATGGCTGACAAGATACAGAAATATTTGAGGAAAAATCCCATAAGCCACAGTCTACCATAATAAAGACAGATGTGCAAAATATAAATATAAAAGTAAATAGTCACTCCTTTGCTTAAAGTTACTTCTTAATGGCTCTAAGTTTAAAATATGGACTCTGGTATCATTTTAAAAATAATCCAAGACAAATTTTAAGCACAAAAAGAAAATTGCAAAATTATTTTTTTAAATGTATTATTTATTTATTTATTATTATTATTATAAGCTAAGATAAGAGATAAGATAGAACATTATTGATCCTGCAGGAAATTAATGTCAGTGTTTCAGTAAAATGAACATACACAAGAACCACAATATATAAAGATAACGGAGAATATAAAAAATGCCAACAATTAAGTTCTAAACATGTGCAGACAGAAACATTAGAGTTTATTGTAGTACAGGATTAATTTTATTGTCCTCTATGTGCAGAAAGGGGAGGAGTTTAAAAACCACAGGGAGGAAGGACTTCCTGCGTTGTTATGTGGAGCACCTCGGTGGTCTCAGTCTACGACTGACGGTGCTGCGGTGAGAGTCCATTGTGTCATGCAGGGGGTGTGATGTGTTGTTCAGGATCTGGAGCGGTTTCCTCAGCATCCTCTGCTCAGAGGCTGCAGTTCTACTCCCAGAACTGAGCCAGCTCTCCTGATGAGCTTATCGAGTCTGTTGGCATCAGCTTTCTTCACCCTGCTGCCCCAGCACACCACAGTGTAGAAGAAGACGCTGGAGACCACTGAGTGGTAAAACATCTGCAGCATGATCCTGCAGACATTAAGGGACCTGAGTTTCCTCAGAAGAAAAAGGTGACTTTGTCCTTTTTATTTATTTATTTATTTATATTCTGAATAAAAGTAAAGTATCGTGTTTAGAAGTTAACCAGGTTTGTTGTCAGCATCCACCCACCCCCCCCCCACCCCCCGTCGACAACTGCCACCACCAACGTAGCACTAAGCAAGCACGCAATACAGACGTAGCGCTCTGCTTCTCCTCTACCCCCAAACATGGCTGCAACTTATACACTATACAGCAGCTATGGGCAATATATGGCCTGAGGGCCAAAAGTGGCCCTTGAGCAAACTCCATTCAGCCCCCAATATTCTTAATTGAAAACAATAACTTTAAATAAACCTCCGTTTTATCAACAAAGCTTAAATGTAAAGTCAACATCTAAAAGTTTAGTGCATAAAAACACAGTTGTCCATATACTGTACTACCAAAAGCTTTCCTACTGATATATTTTTTTACTAAAGGCCTGTGAATTTCTGATCTTCTTAAAGTGACTAGCATGACTGTGCATGAAAGTTGAGGTTCAGAGTCAGGAGGCATCAGTCGGTGGATTAAGTGGTTGTTGCTCTGTTGGTTCGCCGTCCCATCCACTTCACAGAGAGACTCCTTATCTCTCTGTAGAGGCTGGCTTTTCTCTTCATTCATATTCTTTTGCTTCATGTCTGCTGTGATGAGGATGCAGAAGAGTGGGATTGGAAATTGAGAAATGTTTGCTCTCCGGTCATTCCAACTGTCACAGCTGCACATTTACTGATACGGCAGACATTTCTGCTTTCTGGTCACATGCGTTGTCGCTCGTTCGAACAGATAAAACTAGCACACTACAAGAAGCAGGATCGTTTCTTTGAATTTTGCTTGTAAATTCTTGCTACTAAACTAACTCTGTTTACTGTGGAAAGCATTTGGCAGTGAAGGTGATAATGACAGCTACTGCGAGCCTGCATTGTTAGGAACACGGACACACGTGCACACCCCTCACCTCGCTCTGCGTCCACTGGGATCTAAATGGGAATCTGACTGGAGATGTCATTATGTAGAGCAGCCCAGCAAACAGTCAGTCTGACAGACCAGTTAATGGGGAGATGAAGGGATAGTGTTTAATAAGGAGCAGAGAAGAAACAGAAGGATTTGTTTAAACAATGCAATATTTACTGAGCTGGAAAATGTCAGACTGGGTTGAAATTGGAATGGTTGCTTTGTTTTTTCACCCCACATCTCTTTCTGTTTGGTTTTGCCTGAATTATCTTAATTCTATATAACCTGCTGGTAGTTTAAGTTAACTTTTGTACTGAAGAAAATGCCTCAGCTGAAAACCTAAAGGTTAAAGTTAGTTGTGAGATTGGGCCACCAAAGTCTCTGAAGTAATCTGAATATTTCTGGACAAGTAGCAGTTCCAAAAATCAGTGTTGTTTATAATATTTATTGAAGCACAAAAGGTCAACCCCTTTTCCTCACTCTTCTCCTTTCTGCATTGTCCATCTGTTTTATAGTTTGATCTATGAAATTTTTTTTTTTGTTCCCGAGTTCAAGTTTAAGTGACGATAGTCTCAGTGTATGACTAAACTTTCTTCTCCTCACTCTTTTTTCCCCTCCCTGCCATGTCCACAGTCTCAAGAGTGCAATAAAAACAAGGCTTTTATCAGGCTTAATTTGTTTATTCCTGTCTTTCCGGCCTCTTTATTCCCCCCTCTCCTTTTTCTCAGTAGATTTTATCAGCTTAAAATGTTTGGTTGTGCTTTGTTCTGTAGGTTTATGAATGAGCCCACCGAAGGTCACTTGGTCACTGTGCCTGTCGAGACTTTGCATGTACAACTCATGCTTTTTATTTTATCTCACGACGGGAAGACAAAACAAAAACTACTTGTCACAAGCTCACACCTTATCCCGTTCCTTTTTCCCTTATTCCTCAAAATCCTCAAATCCCTGTGGAGACTAAAATAAGAGGTGAAGTGAGTTAGAGCGATTGGAAAAGAAAGGGAGAGATAAACAGAAACAGAGAGCCTGTAGTCCCCCCAGTGTTTGAGTGGACAGTGTCAAAATAATCCCTTCTCAGCTTCACGCAGCCACATTAGTGACCTCGGCTTGCACCCATCAATAGACTTGCGTCTTGGGATGGCAGGTGGAAGGTGGAGTGTGTGTTTGTGTGTGCGGTATTTGTCTGAGAAGAGGAATAGGCGAATTTGAAGATGCACCTCTTTGATAATCCCGAGACGAGTACTGTATATAAAAAAATATATTGTTAAGACTAAATCGAGAGTCGATCTCAACAACTGTGTACTGATTACAGGACATAAATCCCACTGATGTGAAAGTAGTTTTTAGAAATCTTTGGTTAAACTGTATCTCAGCAGGTCTTAACAATCTTGGGTTGGGTAATCACAGTTTTCAGTTTGAGGAGTTTGCTTTGCTTCCATTACATTTGCATATTACAGAAAAGCACAACGATGAACGATATTATGTATTCCAATTGTGTAGTGATTATTCATACAGCTATTTTTTTTTTCATATATTTTTTTGTAATATGTATTTGAAGTTAATTTGTACAGATTCAAATAAGGAAATAAGAAGAAATCAAAAAGTGTGTAAATCAGTGGCAGAGTCCAACAATTTTCATAGGGTTAGCCAGACAGAGAC
>JARVLU010001196.1:23259671-23275845 GCA_031762415.1 Simpsonichthys santanae | reverse complement strand
CCTGACACAACCACAGACCACCGAGCTACCACAGCCCTCTGTGTGGAGCAGAGAGCTGCTATCTAGGGTTCCCGGGGAGGAGATGGTGGGGGTTAAGGGCCTTGCTCAAGGGCCCAGAGTGGGGCAGATGAGGGTAGAGACAGGTGTGACTGCTTCACCTATCCCACCCACATTCTTGATGTTGTCGGTGCCGGGGCTTGAACCGGCGATCTTCCGATCACAAGCTCACCTTCTTTACCTCTGCGCCACCACTCCCCATTTTTCTAAACCATACTTATAAACCAATTTTGGCTGAGATATGACGTTTTCATTCATTCTGACTGAAAAAAAAAAATTGAGCAGTACCATTTTTCAGCCACTTGATGGCAGTAGAGAAGTAAAGCATGCCGTTGTATCATGTAATAGGTAAAAGTGGCTATAATGACAAATTCAAAAGAGTTCAAGACAAAAACAACTGGACTTTATTTATTATACTTTATTGTTTGTGTCTTAAACTTTTTTGAATTCACCATGCCCTGAATGACTGTGAATCTTCACCAGCTATTAATGACACAATCGGCTTGCCATAGCCTGCCACCTTTGTTCTGCTCACTGCTTGGAGCAAGTCAAACCAGCTTCATTTCGCTGCACCGCTCCAGTGAAATGCAGCTAATTTGACCATTAAAGTGCATTTATTAAGTAAAAGTTCAACTGAGGCACACCTTTACTATAATTTTGAGCAAACTAATAATTGTTTTAGGTGCTTATCTTGTTAAACTTTGAACAAACACGAAGCGTTCCTCCTTCCTTTTTCCTCCCTTTCTGCGCGCTCCCGGGAGCACCGAGGCAGTGAACACTTTTGAAATCCAGCAGATTTGACCGCTAAAGTCCTTTTATTAAGCAAATGTTAGACTGAGACACACATTTACTGTAAAGTCAGAAAACAAATAATTGTTTTTAGGTGTTTATCTTGTTAAATTTCGAAGAAATGAACAGCAGCTTGTCCCTCTGCGCGTGCCCACTCACGCAAGTTGGGTTTTGAAATGCAGCTGATTTGACTGTTAAAGTGCATTTATTAAGCAAACATTAGACTGAGACACACCTTTACCATAATTTCGAGCAAAAAAAAATTGTTCTTAAATGTTAATCTTGTTAAATTCTTGCTAAGGTTTTCCCGTGCACGTTCCTGCAGCCGCCATGTGGCAACCCATCAATTTTTGGCACAACACCGGCCCACATTTCTGGGTTGTCAGTGGTGACGTGAAACAAACGCGACGCATCAGCAGTGACGCATATGTGACGTATACGGCGAAGCAACATATTTATGGATTTTTCCACTTTATCAGACAAATATGGACTGATGCGACTTATAGGGTGGTGTGACGTGTACAGCTGAAAATACTGCAGAAAGCTCATCAAAGAAAATCTGTTTTGGAGAAATACTGATTAGCTCTGACAAGACTGCAAGCAAAGCTGGAATATCTTGCATGAAGATCTGAAGCTCTCAACCTTGACCTCGCTAAGTGGCTTGAAACATCTGTTACTGTAAGTGCCTGGGAAAAACCAAAGCAGACATGTTCCTGTTTTTATTTTTCTACACCGCCTTACAACCTACCTGTTCTTTTTTGTTACTTTTTCTTTTAAATACCATTATATTTTCACTTGTTAAAATAAAATATATATAGAAAGTATGCCAACAACGCTCTTCCAGTCAGGGGCCGTTTTCACCACAACACCTATACATCCCAACGCACTTCTTAAAATGAATGAATAAATAAAAACATGTAGCAGCCCGGCATTGATTTCTGACTTGCACGCTTTATTTTGAAAGGACTGTAAAGTGGAAACTATGGTCATGGGTGAGCTCAGCTTTACTACAGGAATACGATCAGAATATGTGAGACCACACTGCTGACCACTGGACCACAGTCCCAAATTCCTTCAGAGCCATTGAACCAGTGAAAATGAAGAAATAAAAGTTCTTGGACACAAGGGTTAGCAGCGGAACATCCCATAGTACAGAACTACAGAACTTGGAGTGGTCTAACCCTTGCTCAGACTTGCCATCAGTCCAACCACTATTGAACTTTATTCCTCCAAACAGACAGCCTTTTCAGAAAACCCAGTTTCAAAAGATCTAACTACCCCTTGAAGTAAAGTCCCACGAGCCTGCAGGTTCCACTAAAAAAAGCAGATCTTCATGTTATAAATGATATTTATTTTTGTGCTGTGCAATTTACTCAATCCAAAGTTTAATTAGAATTTGCTGTAATCAGCTGTCTGGCTTCCTGTTCCACCGGCGATGGTGAAGAGCCCTCTCAGAGGAACAGTGACACTGCGAGTCCAAAATCTACGTTTCACTGCAGGTGCTCCTACAAAAGCAGATAATTGCCCACCATTGCCGCGCGCTCCTCTGACTCCAGTGATCCTTGAGATTTCCCCAAAGGTTTCAGCTCGCAACGCCCATCTGTATCATAAATGGGAGACTTAAACCATTTAACTACCCATTCACAGCTAAATAAACTAAAGCTGAGATGACAGAGTGATCCATTAAATGTCAAACAAGCTGAATAAATGCGTCTTATGAATGTTGTGTTCCTGCACCTCTCGTATCTAAAAGGTCTCTGTTGTGATTGTGTTCGGAGTGGATGTGCCGTGTTTAATCCAGGCTTTGCATCTTATATCAATACAAGCTGTCAGGACAACAGGGTATCTTGCAGATGCTTTATGCTGTAAAATATTACATGAGGAAATATGGGGCATCATAATGGTATCTCCAATGAGCCCCCTTTTAAAAGTTTGATCAGATGCATTCAGACTTGTTAAGAGCAGCTGCTAAGACGGATACAGTTTTCTCTCAACATCCAGCTCTTTTTTTTATTATTTCAATTCATCTTTCTCTAAAAGGCATGGACATTACAAGACCGCCACAGCAATCCCACCCCCCCCACCCCACCCCCCCAAATAATTTCCCATTCCACATTAGTAAAATAGCCATGAAGTAGAGGGACATCATCAATTTCTCCAGGGCAATAATAAAAGAGGTGAGCAACTCACTGTCTTCTGCTGACACTTCCACTTCCACCACCACACAAATCCATTACATATGATTTCCTTCAGCAGTTAAAACCCTTTGATGCAGATCACCAATTTGCAGACACAAGAAGCTATCAAATCATGGGCCGTGACGAAGGTTGTCTAATTAAGAGGTAAAATCCTGAAGGCGCAAACCACAGCTCTGACATTGTCCCTAAACCCAACCTAGGTTTAACTGACAATAAATGCTTGGATTAAAAACAATATTGCATGCATTTTCCATGGCTCACACAATCAAACTGCTGCTGAGAACATTCCCATTTGTTTCATAATTATTATATAAACCATTCTGCAGGGGTCGACAAGCAAGTGCACTCACACAAAAGATTTGACGATTGTTTTACGACTCAAACTCGTAGCCTCAGGATGATGAGCACTGACCGCCGAGCTCTCGCAGCTCCTGCCTGCTGCATTACAATCTTCAGCCTTCTTTCAGATTTATCCAACTAAACAAACGTGTAAATAACCTCCACCTCAAGCTCTTTAGTGCACATTGTGCATGCCAAGCATAAGTCATTTTGATCTGTGGCCCTGACCAGAAGACTCCAGCCCAATGCCAAGGCCAACATCAGCCTAAATCAATAGTGGACCTCATGGTGAATTACTATACATCATACTTAGGCCGTAGATTGTGGGAAGCAGCAGGCAGGACAAAGGAGCTCAGATCAAACAGGTCGTTTATTTTCTCGATGCACACATTTTGTTTCCAGATGTAGCGCCAGAAAAATTATGGGTGCAACAAACAAGTGGCACGCTTCACTCTGCTGTGTTCAGCTGGAAACTGAATCGAGTTTTGTCCCATATGTGACTGAACTACACTTTGGATTAACAAGCGATATGCCGTTTTATTGAGCTTGTCTCAGGCAGCTCAGAGTGAGGGATCCTGTGACCAGGCACAGTGGCTGAGCCAAGGGGTGGCCAATGGTGGCCTTGGTCAACATAGAATAATCTTATGCCACCCCAAAGACCACCCCAATCTTTTGTGGAAATTATATATTTAGCAATATAAAAACTAGAATGCAGTTTCCTCACATGACTGGGGTGGCTAGTTTACATATATGAAGGTGGCCATCTTGGATTTTGATGTGGCAATCCAATTTTTTCTTTTTTTTTCTTTTTACTTTTGAGGGGATCTATTTTACTCCTAAATGCAGCAAAAAAAAAAAAAAAAAGTTTACGCATAGCTTATTTTTCAAGTTTTCCAGCTCACAATGTTTAGGTATACAATACAGTATACATATATGGCAGCAGCCATCTTGAATTTTGATGGGGCAACCCAATTTTTGAATGGAACATTTCTTACACCTATCGTGACTACAACTAAACTACAAGTTGGTAACTCACTTATTTTCCAAGTTATCACGCTCATAACATGCATGTACAGACGGAGCAATTCCCGCTGTTCATTCTGTGACTGGCAAAAACAAAACAAACAAAAAAAAAAGGTTGCAATCTAAAACTATAACTCAGCTACACATCTTCCTTAAATCTAATCTGTACTTTTCATTTTTCTCCTTCAAGAAAGGAATCACCTGAAATCTATTCAATGGATGAAGGTGGAAAAGTCTTAATTTATAATTCTGTGACATGTTTTGGCAAGCTGAAGCCTGTTCTGTCCACACTGCAGAAGGAAAAGGATCGCAGTGCAGACATTCTACATGTTCTGGTCATGTAGTTCTGCACCTTCGCTTTCTCACTTCCTGGTGATGGTTAAAATTGAAGAAGCACCTGTTGTGATGTGAAAAGGAACCTAAAAAAAAAACCTTGCCTAAATGTTTAGGTAACTGGGAAAAACAAATGTGAAGGTCAAGGTACGATCCGAAAAATAAATGTATACTTTGGTGACAGATGGAGCTCACACTGCTGTGTTCAGACCATCATAATAACTGCTGAATGTTTCTTTGTGGACACAAATAACTACTTTTCCATCAGATTGAAGAGACAATAACAGGGTGCCACATTATCTTGAGTATTCACGCCATTCTACTGGCTATAATTTACTTTTTTTCCAAGTATAGTATTGGTCAGAGTGCACAATTAGTCTGAAATGTCAGGCGTTCATTTGACAATAGCTGAGCTCCTGACGGGCTCAAATATGACCAACCTTTTTGTGCTCACCCCTCCTCCTTAATCCTTTGAGGCCATCATCAATATGTCCCTTGGTAGACCTTTTATCCCTTGCCCTTCTCTCCATTTTGAGGCGCAGTGTGAATTCAAAGACCAACAGCAGTGCAGTGAGGAAAACACCTGCTCGTGTGAATCAAGTAAACGCATCAATGAAAAATGGAGCTCTACTGAGGAGCAGAGACCCGGAACGTTAGGGGTCATCCAGAAATTTCCTTACAGTCCACAAATCCAAGACAGGAGCCTTATCTGGTAAAAACCCTGATGCAGGTCTTAAAACAATGCATCGTCCATGAACTGTAAATCACATTTTGGCTAAGGGGATAAAACACTACTTTATATCTGTCCAACTTTGTTGGTTGTTGTTTTTATGGGTGCAGTTCAACCAACAAAAAGAAATGAGAGTGCAAAAACAAAAAAAGGTTGTCCTGAAGTCCCTAAAAACACAACTTAAAAACTAGTTGTTTGATAAAATGTTAATGTGCAAACACAGTTCTGGTTAATTCCTATATATATTTTTTGTTTGTTTGTTTTAAAAAAAGGAACATAGTCTAGCATAAAGACAGGACCAAATATTAAAAAACAAATGAAGTAAATAAATAAATCCAACAAAGTTCAGTTCTTCTTCCCATAGTGGACCAACCAGTTTGCAGGTGATAAGATGGTTTCTGGGGCCCTCCCTCTCCCCCGTCAACTCCTCTGAGGCAGCCCTCAGATCACCTGACTGAACTTTGTTGGATTTTCTATCTTGATTATTGAGCATGAACTTTGATAAATAAATAAATAACAGAAAACCAGAAATTGTGAAAAACTTCTCATTTCAACTTTAAAACTTTTAAATTTTTGCATTTGAAGAATTAAACAAAGCACAGAATAATTGACCAGCTAATGGTAATAAATAAATTAAAGCACACACACAAGTGTAACTTTATCCTTTTGGTATCTGTCACCATAACTCTCGTATATCCCTTTACTCTATGATGTAAAGGAAAGATTTGACTTCTCGAGATTTTTTTTTTTTTTTGTATTTAAAACCTTCTTGGAGCTCTTAAGATAACATGCAAGTATAAGGCACTTCCTTGTTTAGTTTGTGAATCAAAAGGCTGCATTTTTCTTTTTAATGCAACAAACCAGAAGTCTTCCATATCTGGACCCATGGAAAAAGTCCAGTTGTATATGGTTTCAAATCAATTCCTCAATCTCAGAACGGTACAGTATAATTGTTGGCCATAATTTCATTTAATTCAATTGTAATAAGAGTTCACTTCTCAGCACTAAATACAACAACAGCTAAGGCTGTTACTGAGGTGTTAGTTTAACACAACAGGTTTGCTGGTTGTGGAACAATGGTCATTATTTAGAAAGAACAATTTTACATTAATTTTTTTACATTAAGTGGTTAGAAACTTCTGTTTGCACCAAAGCACTGGTAAATAAAATGATGATTCTCCTGCAGAATGCCTTCTATTGTCTATGGTGTTCCTCTACTGTCAACTGTGTTGTAATATGCAAGTAGAAATTTCCAGCCTGCAGGGGGACAGTTTGGACCCTTTTGAACTGGTGAAAAGGACAAAGTGATGACACAACAGTCTGGTATGAAGAAAGTTCCCAATAAAGATTTTAAACTGGGTATAAATATAAAAAATGTTCTTTGTGTAAGTTTCTCCTGTTTTGGCATTAAGCATAATGATGCTGACAGCCTTTCTACAAGCTTCACTCTGTCATGTTACAACTCTTTTACTGACATTAGCTAGGAAATATCTCTGCTCCCCCACCCCGCAAAAATAATAATTAAAAAAAAGCATGACCACCTGCGTTGCCACAGATGGCAGCTGCAGAAATGATGGATTCAGGTTGTTCAACAAAGTACATGCTGATTAGTTTGAAAGGAAGCACAAATTCCAAAGAGAAAAATCAGACAAAACCATTACAGGAAATTTGAAGGACGCTGCTGAACACGCTGAGTCAATGCCGTTATTTGTAAGCTGTTGCACCTTTGGGTGTACAGCAACCAAATGTGACGTTTATCTGACCTGCTGCTCAGAAACAGAGCAAAAGAAAGCACCTGAAAGCACATGAATGAAAGTTTGTTTGTTTGTTTGTTTGTTTGTTTGTTTGTTTTTTTAATAAAACCGACATACTGTATTTGGGTACATTTTGATTCGGAAGTGTCACCTAGTTACATATTTTTCTTCAGTAAGTGGAACTGAATTGTCTTATTGTCCCCTGTTGCAAAGTGAAAATAGGAAAATGGAAATATCTGTCCATGCATGTTGTGAGCACAGTAACATGAAAAACAATTGATGTACTGACTTCCTTTTCGGTGTGTAGCTGCTCTTAAGAAAGTTTCCTTTTGAAAATGGGGTTGCCAGATAAAAATCCATGATGGCAACCACCTTAAAAATATATAAACTGGCCACCCCAATCATCTGAGGAAACTATGCTTTCTAATTTTTATGTTGCTTACAAGTACAGTATAGTTTCCTCAAATAACTGGGGTGCCCATTGGGTGGGCCTAAGCAGAAAACGTTGCACCACTGTTAGCATACTATCACATAATCCTCTCTCTACATACAGTAGGTTAACTGCAGGGAAGTATTTATCACTGGCCAAATATCACTGCTCAAGCAACATTTACTGTGGGAGCAAAACTGGTAATAAATACCTGTGCTAAAGCAACAGCCTGAGCAACAACAATATCAAAAATACATAACATGCTCTATAATATTTATCTGCTTAAGTGGTTGTGACTTGAAAAAAGTAAAAAAATAAAAAAAATTACTAACAATCCAGTGGCCATACTTTAAGCAAGGTCTCAGAGGTTCTCTAACATTTGCCGTTTCATTTGCCTTGGAAGTCAAACTGCAGATAGGGAAATGTTGTCATAGTCAACACAACAAAATGATTTGTTCATTTTTGTGCTCCATAGCCATCATGTTGACAATTGTTAGCAATACAAGCTGACGACAATGTATTTCTCTATATTATACCCTATGTGTCATTTTTCACCACTTTTATTGTCTGTCCAAACAGATCTTACTTGTAAATGAGTCTTCGAGGCGCAATGTGACTTATCTGTTTAAATAAAGGTTGAATGAATGAATGAATGAATGAATACACAATCAAACACTTAGCAACATATTCCTGGTACAGATTGGGGCGGCTTGGGATATAGATGGTGCGGCTGTGGCTGAGTGGTTAAAGCAGTCGTCCTCCCATCGTCCTCCCATCGGTGTATGGATGTGATAAAGCACTGACTAATCTTTGTACAGATCTGCTAGAGTGCTGTATGAATGGGTAAATGAGGACAGATTGTAGTGTAAAGTGCTTTGAGTGTCTTGATAAGCTAGAAAGGTGCTATATAAGTACAGTCCATTTAGATTGTAAAGTGCTGGAGTCCTGCTCAACATCATTGCATCCCATCATTTTTGCACACGTACAATATCTTCAAAAATAACTGGAAGTTTACTACATTTATAACATGAAGTACAGGTGGTCCCCGAGTTACGAACGGGTTCCGGACCTAAGGACCGTTCGTAGCTCGATGCTGCATAAAAAAGGTAACGTAAGGTGTGATGACGTCACTGGGGGGCGGCGCCGTAAGTACGGAACGCCGTAAGTCGATGGCGCCGTAAGTCGGTGACCACCTGTATTAGTACTTTCAGCTGCCACATCAAATTTTAACTATCTGTATAATTTGATTGAGTTGTAACTATTTCTTGGATGGCCATCTTGAATCAAATTGACTCCAAAAGTTAATCAGCAGTTGCATTTCTAATTGTACTTTACAAACTACACTCCTTAAAAAATAAAAGTCAGCAGAGTGTAGACCAGTGTCGTCCTCCTAGTGTCTCTGATTCGTGGCACATGGCACGTTTGGGATCAGATTATTCACTTTACAAGCTGTCATGAATTTATTATGCTTGTAACAAATCGTGTTCCATCTTCTTATTTTATAAGCATTCATCTCTAAAGAAAAGTCCTGTCATCTGCTGCAGCCAGAAAACCCTTAAGACTTTTTATTTCTCATCTCGAGATGCATTCTTACCAGTTAGCCCTGATTTGCATAGAATGACTTTGTTTTTGGTTAAAAACAAGTCACATTTTTAAGGTGAAGGTTTGAGTCGATGTATTGTGGTGGGAATGTTTTCCCTTGTTGGAGCCTTCAGGTGCTGTCTACCACCTAGAGTTAAGAGTTTAAACAAATACTCAAAAAGTATGCTTCATTTTAAATTTCCTCTTTACCTCAGGCGTTGACCGAGTGAGTCCGTCCTGAACACCCTCCCTCAGTGAGAGCCCGGGTACATTTCCCTTCTCTCCTGCAGCTTGTTTTGAAGCCTCCTCAGGCAGCAAAATGAACATTTTCAAATTCCTAGGATACTTAGTTTGTCTAGTGTCCTCATATAAGAAATGAGAGAAGGGAAGAAAAATAAACCCAAATGGAAATTAACTTCATGTTTGAACCCCTGAAGGGTCTTGTTTTAGTGTCCTTCTGCATGCTGTCTATGTAAACCCTCACCACTGTAGCTGTATAAGGATGAGCTTTGTTTATTTTTTGACGGTGGACGTCTGTTTTGTCTTAGAGCTGGCAACACATGCTGTCTCAGTCAGCAACTAAAAGGAGTGGCCAGAAGGTAAAACCGCAGGGGGAGAAGACAGCCAAAGAGAGACGTGTGTGGGTACAGGGACAGTTTGCAAGAACGAGACGGTGCACGGATATGCAACACAGTCACTGTGACAGGACTGAAATAAATTAGGATCTGCCACCGCAAACTGATGCAGAGTAGCAAAGCTTTTTACAAGTACAGTCGAGAGATGAGACCATTTCTGGGAAGAAAAAAAAAAACCCTCAAGTGAGTGTTTTAAACACAAATACACACTTTACGTGTGGTAATCCATGTACAGATGTACGTCGTATGAGTAGATTTAAATGTATATGATGGGAATGACGTGGTATCAGACTAGTGATAAGAAAATTAATTCTATTATCCATCATAATAGCTCATGGTTGAGCTAATAGACAAAAGCATTGACTTTAATTTGGCTGTATTGGTTTGACTGCTGTATAGTGAAGCAAAAGAAAGAGCCCGTAATGACCCTTTTTTCTACCTTTTAAACGACTAAAACACAACTTGAGTGAAGTTCAAAATGGCTTTTTTTTTAACTGAAGCAATTATCTTGTTATAATTTAATATTTCTGGGATTGTTCACCATAATCCTTTGGGTCTGATTTTTTAAATAATTTTAAAAGTCATTTTAATTGGGTGGGTCAAACTAACGTTTTCTTGGTAAGACAAGATTCTTATTAGGCCAATATAAAAAAATAGATATTGGTTCACTCTATGCGTAATTTAAAACTACTGGTACTTTAACAAACCCAGCAAGAGCTCATATCTTTTAAAGCTGTGTGTCAGGTTTTTAAAATAACACTGACGTGAACATTTTAGTTGTTTCAAGATAACATTACATTTATCTTGGTTTCACTCAAACTAGCCATTATGTTGTCAGTCTGGTCAGATTTAAACTATTTTGACCAAAATGAGACCATTCAAAGCATTATCTACAACAGTGGGGATATTTTGGTCATAACCTTTCCACAAAACGTCACTTTAAAAGATAAAAAAAAAGATCACTTTAAATTGGGAACTAACATGAATGAAGAAATGGAGTTAACCCTAAAAGTAGTAGTGGGGATTTTTATTACCTCACAATTAAAGTTGACTACTATTCAGAGGGCTGCAGTGCAGTTATAAAATGATTATTGGCATTTCACTAATTTGTGATTTGTCATGTTTGGGAATAAACACCAAGAGGCAGATGATGAAATAATAAGATAAGGAGTGCACAATACTATGTGTGAAATAAATATACAACCGATTATTCACAGGCTGCTGACTAACAACTAGCACGGATGCTAGCCTAATATAAAAATACAACAGAAAAACGTTATCGCTTGAAATTTATACATACATAAACTTTTTAAATAATTAATAAAGACAGTGATGTTATTACAATTTCAACTATAACTTACACACTTGAGGCTTTTTCCCAAAATACCTCAAGCCAGGATTTAAGATTACTTGTGGTTGCCTCTGTGTTACTTCCAAATGCACAAAGGTGCATTAGGGGGGTTGACACCATCCCACCCTTAATGTGCCTTCGTGCCATGAAGTGAGGTAGTAACAGAGCCTAAACAGTCGACGTGTGAAAAGGAAAGCTAGTTCTGCGGCTCCGCATTGAGGTGAAGTGATGACGTCTAGTCTGTGGGACCACCCTGTCAAGAGATTAAACAACACACAAATTTATTACAGAGGGACGATCGATGATGGCGCTCTTCGCATTTAGTTAAAAAAAATAAATTTACTACAAAAAAGACCATCACTAAACCGGGTTAATTAATCTTATTTGTAAATGATTCGAAGGAGACATCAGACATTTATTGCGTTGCTCTCCACGTTGGGATCTGCACCTTATCCTTTTTGGTTTTGTGATTCTCACTTGGTTCCTCCAAACTCCACTAATGATTTTAGAATGGCCAGAAGCAGCATAGAGACAAACTGGTCTTTGCAGCCATTTTGCAAAAACTATTTTATGAAGGAATTTTAATATTCTTTGGTCATCAGTGAAGAATAGTTACGAAAACGCTCAGCAACATGTTGCAACTAAATCAGCTACAGCAACGCTACTAGGGCAAGTGGAACCACAATACTTAGCCGACTGTTAAAGTACCAGCACAGATTAACGTAAAATTCAAAATCATCTGTCTGCAAGTGAATCTAAAAAATATAAACCCATCACCCCAACCTAAAAAAGTAGTTGACCCAACCCACAGATGTTAATTAGAAATATTTTAGAATTTATTTGACTAACCTAAACCTAATGTTATTGTTATGCAAACATATTTTCGTGTAAATTAATCAGTTGTGTGCTTTGAGTATGTGCCATGAGCGCTATCATAAATGTCTGAAGTGCACTATGGGGATCACTAGTGCTTCTGCTCTCTAATGAGCACTCCTCTGCTCTGTTCCTGTAGTCTATCCGTCAGGACCGCACTGCACCAACGGTCCATGTGTCCAGCCAACCATGCATCCCTGCCAGGACAGCGCTTTGGGGGTGCTGACAGACTTACTAGAGAGCCAGGCCTCAGGGGCTTTCAGAATATTCCCACTGATCGGCATTAACGCTCCCGTACAATCACTGCTGGAGCCTCCGCCGCAGGGAGAGACAGGCAGCAAGGGTTGCAGCAGCTTGTTGGGTCTCTTAACGGGAAATCAAAATGAGGTGTAAAGTAATTAAACAGGGAGTAAGAGTTTAATGATGTAAAAGCTGCAGGGCTGTAGAGACTAAGAGGAGCACGAAATGTCCGAGAAAGAAGGATGAACATGAAGTGATGAGAGTGGTGAATAACCGATGTGCATCTCTTGAATGGACGGAACAGGGTTCTAGATAAGAATGTTTGATTTGTTATCGGTTTAAGATGCAGATGTATGTGTGGAGTGGTAGCATACATGCCTGCCTTTTTCTTTTTTTCAAGAAACACAAAAACCAGTAGCTATTAGATACGGTTGTGATTTTCACCGTTTCTTACAGTTAAATCGTTTTGATAAAGGATGTCCCCACACTAAGTTTGTATTTCAAAAAAAGTTTGTTTGTCTCAAATTATATTTTCTTCTTTTTCCTGTCAGAAACAAACGCGATCCAAACCCAGGCATTCCAGCTCTAAACCACCGGAAAGCAACTACTTTGGCATGCCGCTCTCTGCAGTGGTCACTCCTGAGAGGGTGATCCCAGTCTTCATTGAGAAATGCATCCGTTTCATCGAGACGACCGGTAAGAATCTGCTTTTCCTCCACCTGAGTGCAGATGTTTAAAGACATCAGATGTGATGCTCCACAGGATGTTAATGTCTACCAATGAGGTTTTAACTTGATTAAATATTTTCAGAGGATTAGTATGCTTCACATTACTTTAATATTTTGTAGATTCTTCTGTGATTATCATACAATCGTATAGATTGCAATACATGACCACCTCATCTTGACCTATGTGTTCCTGTGTCTACTAGCACAATATCTTATGACCCATGGGACAGATATCAATGAAACTCAAACTAAATATTGGATGGACATACAAGTGATTACCATTTGGAGTCCACCTGATTTAAGTTGGCTTCCACGGCTAATCAACCTTAGCAATCTCAAAAATGGTTGTGATTAAAGCAATTTTACACATATTGAGCTGAAACTTGCTGTGGTAGTAGCTCAGAGGTATCATCATCACATTGCTAATAAATCACACAAGACATTTGTTAAAATATTTGGCAACCAAGGTTGTAGGTGATATGCTTTTCCCTTTTAAAGGAATACTGTACTAAATAATTCTGGCGCAGAACTGAGAGGAACTCCCTCTGCTGAGGTTGTTACTTCTAGTAATCCTCCTTAAATCCAAAGAACTTTATTTTATTTTCTCACGTTTAAGTTCAGTGTTTCCCTTACATTACTTGTCTTGGCAGGACACTCATCTCTTCTATGATTTTTGCAAACAAAGAAAAATGTCTGTGTTTTGCGCTGTTTGTACCGATAGATTTCGAGCGGGGTTGAGAGACGGGTTAGCGTGAGAAAATGACTATAACGTTTTAGCTAGCGTGTTTGTATTGCACTCTGCTAGCTTAGCATTACGTCAGTGCTGGCAGTAGTCGACGGGTGGTGGTGGGGGTTGTTGGTTCGGAAGGCAGTGGGGTCGGTTCTGTTAACAGAGTGTGGCGCCCTGCTTGTATAATGGCTGGGGAAACAACTGAAGTTCAATAAATGCTTGTGCCTGATTACTTTTCATGTTGGCACAGACGGAGACGAGAACACAGGACGTATAAAGGGCTGCTCGTATTTTGACTTTACCTAATACCAGAATGTTATCGCCGAGGCTTTGTGTGCGTTTCCCAACATAAAGAAAAGCATCCAAAAGACGCTCCTGCCAGATTCCCTCTCAGCACGTTCATAACTAAATTAAACAATGGCAGCAATTGTGTCTGTATGATTGTGATTTTAGTGCTGAAAAGCCCCCGTTTGCTCAGATTAATGTTGTGCGTCATTGTCTGTGCTCAACTGTGTTTAGCTTATGGGTCATTAGTGAGTTGTCAGTAACCGTCCTCTCCTCGCTGGAAGCACAGATGTGCTCAGAGAGCTTCTTCTAACCTTTCAACCATGTTGCCTAGATGTCAAGCTTCGTGCCGGACTCTTCTGGCGCCCCACTGCCCTCAGACTGCCAGCTTGCTTCTCACCCTGCCACCAGCTGTTAAACTAAACCAGATGTGACGCTTATGTAAAGGCTTTACTTTATCCTTAGCTGGGTCCGGATTTTAGTTTCTGAATTACATTGTGTTTACATCTTAAGAAATTTCTTCATACAAACACTTGTAGCTAAATGTTCTCTTCTCATGACCTTTTACAAATTGAGTTACTTTTTCCTTTTTTCCCCCCGCACTGTTCTGTTACTGACATGTCGGTGCATTCCTGTGTAATCTCTAGCCTGATTAAAGTCTGCATTTGAGGATTACTGTGTCCTTACAAAACATCCACCTCCTTCCTCCATGTAGGGGCAGAGCTCTAGATATCGAGGCGTCGCGTTTGATTTTTGCTGCTCAGTTCTGCCAACTCAGTTTTGCTCAATTCTTCATCTATATGTTTCACTCCAGATGTTCTTGTCGTCTATCTGCTCCTCCTTTTGTTGCTTTGCGTCCTTTCTTTTCCAACCATGTTGAATCTGAACGTGTTCTAGTTAGAAAGCTTCCAGGCAATGTTCTGCCTCACAGCGACCTCTGTTTGTTCAGCGTCACAACGTAGGAAGTATGGAAGGATGTTTGATCTCAGGTATTTGTCCATGTTAGTTTAGTCAGTTTCAGTGCTATTTAAAATATTACTCAAGTTGAGAAAATGCATAAATTTTCCTGGTCGTTTTCAATTTTCAATTTTTGGAAAACATCCAATTTGCTAATTTCAATTTGGTTAATTCCAAGTTTTTCCTTAAAAACTGTCATTGACAGAATTTCTAATAATTTCTAATAAGGGGAAAAAATATTAAATTTACTCCAAATTACAAGGGCTGCTTTTATTTTGTCACTTGACATATTTAAAACAAGTCCTGCGACTTACTGCACAGAGCTGGTTGTATTTATTTTATTAACCGTATCATAATCTCTTTATCTTTTTCAGCTCGTTGCACAGAACTCAAAACAAAAAAGTGCACTAAATTGCTGGGAAAAATAAATAGCTGCAGTGTTTCAAATGTTATTTTGGGGAAAATAGCTGTTAAGTTGTCAAAAGGTTTTTTTCATTTTATTGTAACTCGTATGACAAATTACAGCTTTCGTTCCGTTTGTCCCCTGCCTGCAAATTATAGGTCTCACAAAGTAAACTGAAGAGAAATGTATTACTGTACTTGTTTTTGCTGCAGCTGTCACTACTAAGACAAACCTTAATCTAATGAGCAGCAGACATGCAAATGTAGAACATCCATGTTTCTCTTAAGTATTTTTGTACACCTCTTTTGGATCTTTTAAGTTTATTTTAAAACCCTTACAGGTTTTTGAAACACCTACCTTTTAGATCTTTCACACCTGAAACATGCTATAGCTAACATGAAACAAAGGATTTGTTATGGACCAGAGAAAAACTGGGAGGGTTTGAGTCATGATCACCAGTAAAGCTCTGTTAATTGCCAAAATTATTGGTTCATCCCTAGAAAAGAATCCACAAATATTACGTAGGATGTATGTAAAATGTGTAGATTATTTTGATCAGATTCAATAGGAACGTCTTGACCCATTGTCAAGTATTGAATCAGGTATGGATTAAATATTTTTTTAATGCAGGCTCAGATGTCTAAGAACACCTTATCAATCCATTTTTTGTTTTTGTTAGTTTTAACAGCAGCGTTCACTGTAGAACATGATTTTATAACTTACAGGTTGTCCTCGGTT
>JARVLU010001196.1:23203242-23220927 GCA_031762415.1 Simpsonichthys santanae | reverse complement strand
CCCGGGCCTCCCCCAGAAATTTTGTTTAAAGTAGATGCCATTTCCTATATTTTGGTGTGTTTTAACGAGTTTTTAAATGTCTATGTTTAGTAAACACTTGATTCAATGACTATTTTAGAGAGCACGTCACAACAAGGAGTAGCACTAAGCTAGCAGCATGCAATACAGACATGCTAGCTAAGATGCTACACACGTAGCACTCTGCTTCACATGACACAACCTGTGCACTTTGTACAAAATCAGTTTAGTGTTAACTGATCATACAAACAGACTAAAATTAAGCAACTAGAAGTTACAACATATATCTACATACAAAACACAAAATAAAGCACAACTAGCTTTTAGCATCAACATTAATTTAATCAGTAAGCATGCAATGTAATTATGACAGAAAATGGAGAATAAACTTGCAGTTACCTTTGTACAGATGAACACGTGGTACTTCCTGTTTATCACTGTCTTATTCAGTTGCTCATGAGGACGACCACAGGACTTTATCATCTTTTTACATTTTTCCTGTCTTCATTTAGTTTGTGAAATGTAATAAACTGTATTCCACCCTCCAAACACTCAGGGTGACACATGTTGGAATTGCATGTTCTCCACTGGCAACGTTTAACAAGTTTTTTTGTATGATTTTTCATGAAATCCTTCTGACCACAAGCGTTCGTAAAGCAAAACCCTGGCAAAGTTGTTTGAGGAAAAGTGGGTGGAGCTCCTGCAGGTAAGGGGTGTTTCACTTCTGGACAAATTGAGATAGCCGATTGGTCAGTTGCTGACAAGCCTGCTGGATTGATTGACAGGTGGAGATGAGGATGCAATGTGCAACATAGATTTTACGGCCCATGTTAGAGTGTCATCATTTATTCCAAATTTATTCCAAATTTATTCAATATTTTGGTGAACCTAAGGTTTGAGAACTGAGTTTCCATACAAAATAATTTTTTTTATTTTTCAGGGGTGCTTCAGCATCCGCAAAAAGAGGCTAAAATCACCACTGGCATCATCTTTGTGATAAAACTATTGTTGCTGCTAATGTCATCTCAATGCAGACACCTGACAAAGCCACTGAAGTTTGGTTTAAAAACATTTTTGGGCTTATGAGATTCTCCTGAGAGTTTTAATCTGAAAAGCTGGTAGACGAACTGAACAAAGATATGGACTCTGCTCATGCTTCTCTGAGAATGTTTCTGTTGTCTGAGACAAATGTTGCTTTGCAAAGCTTGTTTTGTACGTGACTCTGTTTTCCTGTAGTCTGACCACACAGCCCAGACAGAGTCTGTGTGTCCAGGCTGTGTGAGGCTGGTAATTCCTCTCCCTCTACTGTAAATGGTTCTGTACGTTCGACATCGAGGGTCATAACCTCGGTTTTGGTCCAGTTGATTCTCTCTCCTTCTGTCTGAGGAGTTGTACGCTGATTTTCTCTTTCCAGAGCGTGTCAGGAAGGAAGTGACAACATGGCAAGGTCAGGAGAAAACATCAAAATCTTCTAGTGTTCTAAAGAAGAAAAAACATCTGATGCGCCTTGATTTGTTACAGGATAACCCAGTTGGTGTCAAGATGTCCAGCGGACATCATACAGTCCTGTCTCAACCCTGCGCTCTCTGTAAAGTGAATGTCACCATTCCCAAGGCAGCACATGAAGTTAGCTCAAAAAGCTCTTGATGATCAAAGTCATTTCTGTCACTTTCCTGCACGCTCTCAGGATGCACCAAAAGCTATCCCTGTGGATGCTGTCAAATGTCTTTTGATGAACACCTGCCTTTGCTTCTTTGTTCACTGTTCGATTATGCTGCTCAAAAATAATTTAAAAAGTGTTTTCTGGGTGTAACACAAACGTCCTCTCCTGTCTCAGGATCTTACTTGATGTTTGTAGTTGAACCCCAGCGGTTGCTGCAGTCAGTGTGAGCTTCCTCTTTGGACAGTTTAGTAATGATGACCTTTGTCCATGCAGCACCATGAGTGTGGTAAGAACTGCAGCAACCACTGTTGTCTTCAGACTTTCACCTGATCTACAAATTTAATCCCTCAAAGTTTTCCTCATATGCAAACTAGATTGCCGATAATATTTTTGTGGATGTAGCTATTAGAACAACACTGAGTCAAAAAACAAAACAAAGCAATGAATAAAACTGTAATGTAAATTGAATTGTACAATTTCATATTTTATAGTATGACAATGTATTGTGTTGTAGCAAAATGCACTTTATTGTATCATATTGCCGTACAATGTCAGCTATTGAATTACGCAGGTGGCATGTAGTATTGTCATGAGTAATCGAACCTGTGACTTTCTGATCCCAAGTCAGTTGCCCTGCCACTGCCCCACAGGCACCCCTGTACAATTTGGTAAAATACAGTACCACTGCGTAGTACTAAGTTGTACCTTACTATATCATTTAATGTTGTATCATATTGTATTGTGTCATTATATTGTATTTTGTATTGTACTGTATTGTATCATTCCATAATGTAT
Source organism: Simpsonichthys santanae (assembly GCA_031762415.1). Lineage (NCBI taxonomy): Eukaryota > Metazoa > Chordata > Actinopteri > Cyprinodontiformes > Rivulidae > Simpsonichthys > Simpsonichthys santanae. The sequence continues at coordinate 23,218,451 of JARVLU010001196.1, read as the reverse complement.
CATATTGTATTGTGTCATTATATTGTATTATATTTTGTATTGTATTGTATTGTATCATACCGTAATGTGTCATATTGTATTGTATCATTATATTGTATTGTATTTTGTATTGTATTGTATTGTATCATACCATAATGTATCATATTGTGTTGTATTGTGTCAATATATATTGTAATGTATTTTGTATTGTATTGTATTGTATTATATTGTGTCATTATATTGTATTATATTCTGTATTGTATTGTATTGTATTGTATCATACTGTAATGTATCATATTGTATTGTGTCATTATACTATATTGTATTTTGTATTGTATTGTATCATACCGTAATGTATCATATTGTATTGTATCATTATATTGTATTGTATTTTGTATTGTATTGTATCATACCATAATGTATCATATTGTGTTGTATTGTGTCAATATATTTTTAATGTATTTTGTATTGTATTGTATTGTATCATACCGTAATGTATCATATTGTGCTGTATTGTGTCATTATATTGTATTGTATTTTGTATTGTATTGTATCATACTGTAATGTTTTTGTTTTGCAAATTGTGTTGTATCGTGTTTTAGGCCTCAGTGTTGCATTAAATACAGTTCATCATAATATTCTACTACATAGGGTTGAATATGATATTGAGATTACAGGAGTGGCTCTAAAATGGTTTAAATCACATTTATTTACTTTGTAATAGATCACAGTTTGTAAAAGTAAATAATGAATCTTCATTCAACAAACTTAGTCATGGATTTCCTCAGGATTCAGTGCTTCAACCAATACTCCAATACTTTGGGGACGGCTGTGGCTGAGTGGTTAGAACAGTCAACCTCCAATGGGAAAGTAGAGGGTTGGATTCCACTAGTAGTCACATGCTGAAGTGTCTCTGGGCAAGACACTGAACCCCTCATTGCCTCCAATGTGTGTCCCATCGGTGCATGAATGTGATTCATCTTTGTATAGATCTAGTAGAGTGCTGTATGAATGGGTAAATGAGGGTACTGAATTGATTGTGTTGTAAAGTGCTTTGCGTATCTTGACTAGATAGAAAAGTGCTTTATAAGTACAGTCCATTTACTCTTTACCTTTTGTTTCCATTACGTAATGTTATCAAGCAACATGGGATACTTTTTCATTGTCATGCTGAGGATACTCAGTTATATTTATCCATGAATCCAATCAGTTATTAGACTACAAGTATGTCTTAAAAACATAAAAACCTGGATGACTCAATTTTCCGCGTTTAAACTCAGACAAGACAGAGGTTGTGGTTTTTGGACCTGAGCATCTTAGGAATACATTTTTCAGTCTTTCACTTTCGCTGGATGGCATTAATCTGGCCTCCAGTTCTAATGTTAAAAATCTTGTTGTTATTTTTGATCAGGACATGTATTTTATCCCCCACATTAAAAAGTTACCAGGATCGCTTTCCTCCACCGATGTAATATCACTAAAATCAGAAACATCTTGATGCAGAAAAACTGGTTCATGCGTTTATCACATCTAGGCTGGTCTATTGCAATGGTGTGTGGACAGTAAGTCCAAAAACTTCTTTAAAAAGTCTTCTGTTGATCCAAAATGCTGCTGCCAGAGTTTTACTGAGAGTTAATAGGAGATCATCTCTCTTAAGTTTTAGTTTCCCTCCAATGGCTCCCTGTCAAATTCAGATTGTAATTCAAAATCTTACTACTAACCTAGAAAGTTCTCAACAACCTAGCTCCATCTTATATTACAGATCTTATTGTTCCACACTTTCCTAAAATGAGCATGTCGCTCTGAGACTGCTGGTTTACTTGTGGTTCCTAGAGTTTCCAAAAGTAAAACGGAAGTCAGATCTTTCAGTTATCAGGCTCCTCTCTGGTGGAACCAACTTCCAGTTTCTGTCCATGAGGCTGACACATGGTCCATTTTTAAGATTTTTTTAATCTGTAAGCCTCTTTTATGATTGTTTATTGTTGTCGTTGTTGTCCACTGTTGTCATCACTCTTGATTAAAATCAGGCCTCTCTTGTAAATGAGTCCCCGAGGTTCAATGGGATTAACCTATATTAAAAAAAGTTGAATGAATAAAAATAGATTAGACTTAAGTCTTTTCTTTTTGATAAATCCTTAGAGTTGGATTGTGTTTCCTGAGCTATCCCTTAATTATGCTGCTATAGGCTTATTCTGCTGGAGGACAACTTGACCACATTTCCTCACTCTGTTGCTGTCATTATTTGCTCTACTCACCTGTTTGCATTTGTAATTATTTTTACTCTAACATGTTTGATTTGCCTTCCTTCCGACAGAAAGTACACCTGGACCTATCATTCTGTTTGTCCATTTCTCCTTCTTGTCCTCTCAAATCCCAGCCACTCGAAGCAGATGGCCACTCGTCCTGAGTCTGGTTCTGCTGGAGGTTTGTTCCTGTTAAAAGGCAGTTTTTCCTTTCCACTGTTGCCTTTGTGCTTGCTCAAGATGGGAGACTGCAACTAAGTTGAGATACAACCTGATTTGCAGTCTTCCTTAGATAGATAGCTTTTACTAATTAGCTTTTAAAATGTATATGAATGCTTTTGTACAGATGAGAGATGACTTGTTGTGACTTGGAGCTTTATAAATAAACTGAGCAGAACTGAATTATTGATTCATATCAGACTGTATTGTACTGTATAGCATTGTAATGTATTTTTGTACCACATTGCATAGTATTGAACAATATTGTATCTCATTATATTGCATTGTTTTCTACTTTATTGTATTGTATCACAACATGTTGTATTGTATTGTAACATGCTGTATTTATCATATTGTGTCGTACTGTGTTTAATTGTTTCAGATAGTACTGTGTAGCATTGTATTGTATTTTTGTACCACATTGCATAGTATTGTATTGTACAGTAACATATTGCCTTATATCGTGTTGTATTCTACTATTTTGTACCATATAGAACCATACTGTATCATACTGTTCTATATTTTATTGTATTGTAATGAACAGTGCACTTCCTAATAGGAGGGGTCAGAACTCACAGTGTGTCTTGTTCTTTAACATGAATCTAGATATCATCTATACTGGCCTGGAGTACATGGATTCTTGATTCAGTTGCATCTCTCCCATCACCTTACTGGTCTGCTTCACTATCTGGTTCAGACAGTTTTTAAGTTTAGGAAAAAGATGGCAGAACCATACATATTGCACCATATTGTCACATACCATATTTTCCAATTTTACTTGAAATTATATAGGATTTTATATTCACCCCAATATTGTATCATGTCATAACACATAAAACATGTATATATCATATTGTATTTTAAAACCATGAGTCTATAATTTAGTAATTAACACAAACACAGATAAAATGACTTTCAGTGCCTTAAATTGCCAAATTTAGTCTAAAATAGAAACAAATACACAGTTTGAAGCTTGCAACACATTTAGAAGGTTGTAAAAGAGGCATGTTTGTAATTTTGCTCCATCACAATTCTGTTTAATGACAATTTTAATTGTAGGAACTGAAGAGAATACCTGATGCAGTTATGCAGGAAGAATCTGTGCCTGTTTTTTTCTGAATATAGAATTTGAGCTGTTCAACAGTTCATGGTTGTTGTCTTTCATGAAGCCTCATACATTTTAAACAGGAAATGGATATAGACTGCAGACGGGCCGGTCTGTGCGTGTTTAAAGAGTCATGCTGTTGTAAATCGTGCAGAATAAGATCTGAAACTGTCCTGCTTAAACACCCACAGAAGCAACCTCCTACTGATGCGCACTCACAACATCACAGGGGTTTGCTTGTTCACTTTCACTTAGACCCACCGGCCTGCAAGGCTGGACTGTCAGTCTCATCTTTGACATGTAGAAGCTGATGTCTGTTTTCCCAAAAGCAAATGGAAAGGGGCTTCATCTGACCTCAGGACAGATGTCCACAGTCTCTGTGTCCATCTGAAATGAGCTTGAGCCCAGAAAGCTCTGCGTTGTTTCTCACTGAGTTGATAAGTGGCCTCCTGACACAGTTTCAGGTCACGGTTCTTGTGCAGAGGAGGAATCGTGATGAGTAACAATGGTTTTTGTTGGTATTCCCAATAATTATAGCTCATGAGAATGTACAGATCATGGTACATCACATATTTTTAATTTAGGACTTCCTGAGGACTCAAAGCACCATCTTTTATGTCTGATTCAACGCAAATAATTTGGCATTGGAATGATGGCAAACAACTCTGCAAATCTGATTTAAAGGTCAAGGCAACCTATTAAATACAGGAATATATTGCAAAAGTGATAATAATTCCCCCTTGTCCAGAGCTTAATTTGTAAATCAAATGGCACCGGAACGCAAATAGTGGGCAGGTGGGAGGTGGGGGGTTCTGGGGGGGTGGGCTCCTCCCCCAGAGAATTTTGAATAAGTAGATGACATTTCCTGCATTCTGGTGTATTTTACAAAGTTTAATTACAGTAGATTAACAGGAAACAAAAGATATAAACTCAATTATTAGTAAAATCTCTATTATTGCAAAGGTAATGCAACGGCGCTGCTGATCTGCAGGTAAGGGGCGTTCATTCAGGGCAAACTGAGGTTGCTGATTGGTCAGCTGCTGACGTGCCTACTGGATTGATTGACATGTGGTTCGAGGACCAACGACTGCAAAATATATATATACTGTATATATATCAGATTTTACTGTTTAAGACTGTTGTCATTTATTCCATATTCATTCAATATTTTGGTGATATAAGGTGGGGACAGTCTATGTTGAAGTGCAGACAGAGCGACTCGACCTCAGTCTGTCCACAGAGTGCACCTGCATCCTCAGGTCATACTGTGGATAAAACACCCGCAGCTCCTCAGTAAAGTGATCATAGGGCTTTTGTCATGCAGGCGCCCACCCTGGGACAAAAAGCGCAGTTCTGTTTTTGGTCACACTTAGAAAAGACTGCAGAATATTTAGCACTTTGTCACTCCTGGTTGCTCCGACATTGCTTCAAATCCTCTGACTACACAACAGCTTTATGAGCCGAGGTCGTCTCTTTTTTTGCAGTCCAAGTGAAAGTTCAGATAACTCCTGCAGTGATTCACACGTCAGATTGTTTACAAAAGCGCAGGAACTTATGCATAGCGCAAAATGTTTAATTATATTTTTTGTGAGTGTTTTTAATAAAATTGCCCATGACTTTGCACTTTTAGGGGCGGAAATGTTTTTAAAGGCAAAAGCAGAAATGCGAAGCGACAGCTCCAATGTGATATTATGAAGCTTGTTATGTTTAAAATCAGTGTTTATGTAATTATTTTCATATTACATATTCAGTATAGGTTTTATTTGTTCAAGGCAGTCATATTTGTTCATAACTTTATTATTAGGCCTGAGAGTTACCGGATCCGAGCAAACCGTTATTGGAACACACCCTGTCAAAATAAGAGAGTTCCTAGATCCTGTTTTGGCAGGATCCAGCACAAATTAAGCCCTGCCTCTGAGGAACACTGTGGTGCTTCTGAACTATGACCACGCGTCGTCAAGCACAAATCACTGTTTCCACCTTTGTGTGCAAGCACTCTGTCTCACTGGACCCCGTTCACACCAGGCACTCATACAAATCTTAGATGATTAGATTGCAGGTAGTTAGCTTTGATTGAGAGCGTTCACTTTTTTAAAATCCAGAGACATCCACGTCCACTCTGTCTGCTGCTTGTGTGGGGTCATGGAGGTCCTGGTGATCAGGATGCATTGGGTTCAGACTACCAAACAAATACTGATAAAATAATCCAGACTGACAACAGTTTGTAAGCTCAATCATCCAAGGAGACAACAACAAAAAAGGTTCAATCGTGTCAACTGGACCAGTTTTTTTAAGTGAAGAAATGTTTCATTCCCCATCCTGAGGACCTCGTCAGTCAGCGGCCTGTCAGCCAGATCTGTCCCATAGGTAGCCTTCGTTTCTGTGTTTCAAGTCAACCTCCTGTTGTGATCTTAAAAGTAGGCTTTTTAAACACATGCAAACTGGGCACACCCATCTGAAACCATCAATCATCGTTAACAGTAATCAAATGTTTTGGGCCAGATGGCCAATTTGTTACTCAGGGAAAAAAAAAAAAAAAAAAACCTGTGGACAACCAAGGCCTGAGTGGTTCAGGAAAAGGATTGTAAGCTCAATCATCCAGGTAGATAACAACCAAAATGGTTAAATCATGTCCTCTGGATGGGGGAATGAAACGTTTCTTCACTTAAAGAAATAGGTCCGGATGATGTGATTTAACCATTTTTTGTTGTTCCAGACTGAAAAGGTTTTCAAAATGCACTGAGGCCATGCAAACAGTTGTATATAATTCAACATCCATCCATTATCCGTACCCACTTCTTCCTTACTGGGCCAGATAGAGAGAGCACAAGGGCCAAACATGGTCCAAGGGCCGCCCTTTGACAGTTACTAGTTTATGGGCTCCTGCTCCGTCAAATAGAAACCACAAACTCTCAGAATAACAAATATACGCCTCAAAAAGAAGCTCCCTTCTCCTCCACCACCCCACATACATCCTCAGACGTGTGTCTTATCAACAGTCATTTGCACGTGCATGAAGCCTTGCATTGGAGTTAAAGCGTCTAATTCCTGTGAGGACCTTTGCACTGCTCTGTTATGCGTCCCAAATCGCAGCGCTTGTAGCGTTCCCCACCCCTGCTCTTCATCGCAGCGTGTCAAGTGATTGCCTGCGCGTGTTTGCAGATGCGCTCTGCGTTCAGATGTTTTGCATGCATGTCAATTTTGTTTCCCGTTATTGTTGTGGGTTCATTTGCGTGCTCGGCCGTGTTCTCGGGTTTGTTCACCTGCAACTGGATGTTTGTGAATGTGCATGAGCACACGGCGGCCTCACACATCCACACACACACATCTCTATTAGCAGTATAGTAGTGTTAACGGTGTTACGCCATGCATGAACCTCTCCACCTTTCCCTCATATCTATGCAAAGCTGGGGTCCTGTCAATCAGTCACCTTGGTGACACAGAGCCCCACCTCCCCAATTAGAGCTGACAGGGCAGGATTAGGAGGGGGGCGGGCCCCCTCCGACCTGCCTACGTGTCAATCATGCGCCGGGCATCCACACGCCTGTTTACTGTCAGATCCCATCTCCGTCTGTCAGGACTGCACGGCAACCGTCGCCCAGGGAGGAGGAGGAGGGAGGAGGGAGGTGGGAGACAGAGAGGGGAGGCGGAGGAGATCTGATCGGAATTAACTATGCTTCCCCCCGCAGACCGGCCGTGCTTTTAATTCATGAAAGGAATGAGAGGAAAGTGGAGAGAGAGAGTGTTTAAAACCCAGAGCAGGGCCTTCTTTAGAAGTTTTCAGTGATGTTTCTTCTCCTCGCTGACAATCACTTCTCTTCTACTAACTTTCTCTTCCTGTCTTTCTTTCTCACGCCTTTCACAGGTGCGCTTTGTGTTTTCATCAACTTTCCTCTCCCCTGAAACACTCTTCGACCCCGTTCCTCTTTAAGTGGCTCGTGGTTTTGTACATTTTGAGGCGAGGTCGATTTATTTAGCTCCGCTCATGTAAATTAGTGTCTCTGTTTCAGTGGGTGTCTGGCCGGGGGTGGGGGGGGGTCCTGTCCACACACCTACAGCGTGTGAATGCATAATGCTGTTCTGACACTTCGACTGGGCACACCAAGACCGTGTCGTGACGTTCACACAATGCTAATAGGTGTGTGATTGTGAGCGTTTCTTCTTTTCCGGGGTCCCCCGGTGATGGGCAAACTTTGACCTCCGTGACCTCGCTCTAATCCTTCAGCAAATGAGGGCTGCGTGGGACTGAAAGAGCGGGGCGTTTGGGGGGGTCCAGTTTCAGGATTAGAGTAGCAGAGTGAAGGTCCGGGGGTTATGAGGGATGAAGAGGAGGCAAACAATGGATTGGAGGGGAGGAGATGGAGGGATATTGTCAGCGTTGTGCCGGTCACCAGTGGTCTCATTACCTCAACGCAAAAGGATATCTTGTTTGTTGTTTCTGTTTTTGATGTGTTTTTTACTGTGCTGGATCAAAAGCGATGTGCGGAGCGCGCGCCACAGAAGGTTTACGTATTTTTTTTAGATGTTTCCATCTGAAGGTTTTCTTCGTAGTGTGGTGAAGCAAAACCTTCCTTTTTATGTCAACCTTTTTGTCTTTGTCTTTTTTTTTCACAGAATGAAACTTTTACTACACAACAATGTCTGCTTTTATTTTCTATAACTGTACCTGCCACTGCACACGTTCAACCACCGTATAAGTCACATTTGTTATCAGACAGACTGTAGAACATCAACATGTGTAGCACATGTGTAATCAAACATGTACATTGGCGATATAAAGAGAGACTGCAATGGGCATGCGCTGACCGCCTACTTCATGCATTGTATGACACAGCGCCCCCAGAGGTGAACCAGAGCACTACACTGCCTCACCTGCATTGTTTGAACAGGCAATGAGTTAATTCTGTGATTTTGAACATTGAAGTGTTGAAATAATTCAGAAAACAGTTTTATAGAACAGTCAAGTATTCAAATGTATCATTGTTGGTATTTTACTTGTCATGATGACGGGTGCGGCACTGCCTCACCTGACTGCACGTCGCTGGTGCACGCCAGAGAAGTGACCAAACCAGCCCTGATTAGTGCCCCTCTAAAGTTTTCTCCAAGATTTCAGGGACTCAGAGTTCACTACAGATTGCTCATCAAGATTCAAGGTTCTTTTTTGTCACATGTGGCACATGAGGTGGAACAAAATTGTGTACTCAAGGTCCCGGTCGCACCCAAAAATGTGGATAAACGCACATTATTTTTCTTTTTACAGTTGTACAATTGGTTTTCACCGCTGATCAAAGCTATGCTGCCATGTTTGCTGGTATTTTTGACTGATTTCCGACGTGATGGTTTCTGGTTTTCTGGTTTACATGATCAACATGAGATACATCAGCGGGTGAACCAGATGGTCACGACAAACAAATGTCGATTCAGAGACGAACATTCTTTTTAAGTTACAAAGAAATAGGAAATATGCTGCAAGCATCCAAAGTCCATCCAGGCAAGATTCAAGCGGTGCATTCAGTTTCTTAAACCTAATTCAAAGAGCCGTCTACAACAGGTAAGATATTACCGTTCATAACGCTTCACCACAACCCCATTTGTAAATATTACAATATTTAAAACGGTCCGAGTGCAGCAGGCCCTCTCCTCAGCTTGTCTCATTTTGATTTCTGTTTCTTAAACACATCATTTGCACCCTCCACGTGTGATTGTCAGGTTGAATTAATAAATGTCAGTTTATCCCAAACAAACAGTTTGTCATGCTGTCAGCACATGTGCACGTCCCACGCCACGTCTGCTGATTGTTCTCTGTATTTGTTGTGCTCGGTGTGTTGGCGTTCGCGACAACGCGCTGTGTCTGGAGTGCAGCTCCGGCGCCTTTTTGGAGTCGGCCGAACGACCTCGCTGCGGGGGCGATCACGTTAGCTACTCGACGCACACCCCCGCCAGCCAAGCATGCAACACGAACCAACGCCCGAACCGCACGCTGTTCAGAACACACCCTCGTGCACGCCGTCCGTCTTTCTATCACCCTGTCGTTTCCCTGTCTGCACCGCTCTCGCCGTTTGAAGGCCTCAGACATCAATTCCCCTTTTGCTTTCAAGAAGGGTTGCTTTATATTTTAATAAATTCAACTCCGTCCTGTGAAATTAATTGACATTCACTCAATGATTTTTAAACTCCTCCGAGGCCGTTCTTTTGTTTCAGCCTGTCAGTGAGCTGCGAGCGAGATCGGACTAAATGTGTTGTCATCTCACACTCCTGGGGGAGGGGGTGGGGGTTAGCTGGCCCAAAGCAGCAGCAGCGCCTGAGGTCAACGCAACCTCCTTTCTTTGGCTGCAGAACGATAGGAACTAGTGGAACGGGATGGCATGAGGGGGACTCAGGCTCACGATCAGAAATTTGGTGAAAGGGAGGTTCTTCGTGCGTCTCGTTCAGAGGAGTCAGGAGAAGCAGGGGAGCGGCGCTGTATTGGCCGGGGCAGCTTGATGCCTTTAGTTAAATGATGCTGGCACGCAGAGGGATTGCTTTGGGAAGTTGTCATCCATCATGACTTTTAGAATGACTCTGAGCAGCGCTCTGCTTTTGGGGTTATGGTCTGAGATCGGTGATTGATGTGAAGTGGTTGTTGGAGGAAGGGGTGGAAAAAGAGACTCTGTGTGTGTATGGGGGTGGGGGTGGGGGGGCGTCTTTGCTGAAAATAAGTAATGATTGGCCATCCTCTGGAGAAGTTTGTTGAATTTTTCCCTCTGATCTTTGTTGTGGAAGCTAATGGATGATGCACTGACTGAAGCTCAGACGATATTAATGATCAGAGGAGCATTTACCGGTAATAAATTGCACCATGTGGCTAAATGTTTATGCTTATTTATCTTTCAGATTTTTTTATTCATTTCATAATTAAAACAATACAATACTCAAAAGAAAAAATTAAACAAAAATCATAAAATGAAAGGAAGCAGAAGAAGAAAACATTTCTTATCATATCTGCTCCTTATCAAAAACAGACCATTTAAATTATCACTTCAAACATTTGATTTTGTCTGTTTTTTATTTTTTTTTTGTTCTTTAAGTAGCTGGCTGTGCAGGTAACTTGTTTATTATCACTCGCCTTCCACAGAGGCCGGCAATAATGTACCGTATTTTTCAGACTATAAGACGCACTTAAAATCCTTTAATTTACTCAAAAGTCAACAGTGAGCCTTATAATCTGGTGCACTTTATGTATTAATTCTGGTTGTGCTTACTGACCTCGAACTGATACTATGTGGTACATGACACTCAAAAATCTGTCATAATGTTTTAGTTTCGTTTAATGTGCCTTATACGTAGTCTGAAAATGACGGTAAGTAAAATATCTCATAAACCAGTGGACAAATTTCAATGAAACTTTCAGAGTGAACACTGGAGACAACTTAAATCAAATTCCCACTTCTCCAAACTGAGACCTCTCAAAGAACTATCTATAACAGGTAAGATAATAATTGTTCACAACCCTTCCACAGAACCCCACTTCAAAAGATCTGTGTTCATGAGTGTATGGGGTTTAGATTGTCAGCTAATTATGTCATAAACTACGGGGACAGTTTCAACTCAACTCTGGTAAAATTATTGTCAGATGCAGATCTACAAAGGATTACATTTTGGAGTCAACTTGATTCAAAATGGCCACCACAACTAACTGATATTGGTAAACCTAAAAATGGCTACAACTTAATAAATGTTGTAGATGTTCAGCTAAAAGTTGGTGTGGTAGTAGCTGAGAGTCATTCTAAACACATATTCAAAGCAATGCGAACAGTGTGAAATCTTTGCTCAAACAGGTGTCATTAGTCGTCTGGGAAAATCTTGTCTGTTAGCAAAATATCTCATAAACCAGTGGACAAATTGCAATGAAAATTTCAGAGTGAACACTGGAGACAGCAACTGATTAACCTTTGGAGTCAGTCTGAATCAAAATGGCTGCTACTGCTTATTCGTTTTAGAAAACGTGGCCATAAGAGTGTCAACTTAACAAATGTTGAGCTAAAATTTAGTGTGGTAGTAGCAGGAAGCGTGCAATTGTAAATTATTCTTATTATCAATATTTCACGGTGACAGTTTAATTATTTTTCAACAGATTAGCTTCTTTTGAAACAGGCATGAAATCCTTATAAGAAGAGACCTTTATCATTATTTGAGTTTGCTTTAAAGCCGAAAGCAATATTTCAGATAAAAAATAAAAAAATTTATACAGAGCTAATATCTTACCTGTAGTAGATGACTCTTTGAACCACATCAGTTTGGAGACACCGAGTTTTGTTGTGACTAGGCGGAAACAAGTTAAATCTAAAAAAAATGTCAATGGTTCATGCAAACTGGAGCACTTCCAGCAGAAATATGATGTTTCTGCCAGAATATTCTCATTATGCTAAATTCACTGAAGCCTAAGTCTTGTAAAATAACCATTTCAATGGAAAAAAAAGAGTTGAGATCGGTTCAAAGATGGCAGCTAACCACCTCGGTTTTAGCTCTGTTCAGACTAGCCGTTAGCTCATCCAGCCAGCCAGAATCAAATTCCCACATCTCCAAACTGAGACCACTCAAAGAACTATCTATAACAGGTAAGATAATAATTGTTCACAACACTTCTACAGAACCCCACTTCAAAAAGATCTGCTGCTTTAAGCGTCGTGTCTTTGCAAATCATCGATTTGATCCTGATATTCAGGGAAATCTGGCGGTTACTGCCCCGATAATTGATGTTGGAGGGCGGGGGGACGACCGCAGCAGTGCTTTTAGGGAACAGGAAGGATGGAGCACAGGAGAAGAAAGCATTTAAAGGCCCGCGAGTGGGTGTAGGTGAGCAGGGAGCACAGGGGGGAGTCTGAGGAGGTGGGGTGTGGATGTTACATGCTCAATCAAGCTGTGTGAGGACAGTGTAATTGATCCACTGAAGATGTCTGATTGCAGATGACTTTGGGAATACCGGAGCTGTGGCTGGGCCTGAGGTGGAAAGTGGGAGGAGGAGGGAAAGAGGGTGGAGGAGGGCAGGAACAAGATGGATGCAAGGAGAGGAAAAACGGAAGGGCAACCAGAGGGAGAAAGTGAGATTAATTGAGACATGGGAGATACAGTAGCTTTTAAATGAGAAGGATGAGTTTTAGTGACAATGTTGAAAACGGGATAAAAAAAATAAAAAAAAGGGAAAGAATCACGTCCGGGTCAGGCCGGACCATCGCTCACAGAAAGACAAGTATGTAAAGAAAGCTGCTACCTCACCCACTGAGGAAGCAGGCGTTCCTTTGAGACAAATGGACGTCTATCCAGTTTTAATGCTAATACGCCTTTTAAGGCACTATGAGCTGGCAGAGCTTTGCTTTTATTTAATGGACTATTAATTTGTTTGAATGCATTTTTCTCTCCAGGGTTACAGCAGAACGCTGCCTCGGCTTTAGCTCGCCTTCCAGACCACATGTGCTTTACAGCTACTCGGAGGCTAACCCTGTCACAATCTAATTACATTTGACGAAGCTGAGTAACCATCGGCGCAATAAAGCCATTACTCATCAGACTGATATGGACGATTTTGCTCGGTTAGGAATCGTTAGAGGGCTTTTGCCTCCGTGCCAGAAGGTTTTAGCTGCTTTGTTTCAGTGGTGGCTGAGAGGAAAACGGCTGTCTCTTTGTTTTGTTTTTGTCACAAGGCGTCGAAAACGCTGACAAAAGTTGGACTCTTTAAAGCGTTTGACTTCTTTCATGGCAGAGGAGATGGAGCATGCGAAGTGGGAAAAAAAAGGCACTTTTTGTATTTTTATTATTCAGTTCAAATCTGTGCACATGCATGTTGTTTTGGTGTGGCACTATTTTTTTTTTATTACCGTACTGCTGTGTGTATCCTGTGCTTTTAATGTAAAGAAAGCACCTTAAACTTAGCTAATTTAACAAAGTGGATTTTATTACAGAAGCAATTATGATCTGATTAAAGCTGCTTTCAGCTTTAATTTAAGTGTTTACATTTATTTTATAAAACATCTCCATGTACTTTTGGTTGTTTACTGAAATACAATGATTTTAATTGAAGATGTTATGCACGTGGAAATATGTATCCCCCCCACACCTCCCCCCACAAAAAGGTTTAATTTAATTCTTGTATTTGCCATAAACCTCCAAGTGCAATCTAAGAGTTTGAGCATTGATTGTTGCATATTTGCTGCAGATTGGTGCATTGTGGCCTACAGCTGATTTCCCAGCCAGCTGTGATCATATTATCATAAAAACAAGACCATCAATGATACTTTAAACGTCCGTCAGTAAGTTATCCGAGTACTGCTAGATTAACTTGAATTTCTTCGCATCAATCCTGAATATTTTTTGTAAATTTGGCATACATGACTGTGGTGGGGTGAAAGGTCAATTTAACTCATTTAACTCAACACTTCCATTAAAGAATGTAAAATGCTACCAGTTGAATTGATGATCTCCATCTTCCTCTGCTTATTTTTTAGTTGGGTCACAGAGATAACAGGTCCAAGAGAGAAACCAGAAGTCCCCCTCCCCAGTGACGCCCTCCAGGTCCTCGTGAGAGACCTCGAGGTGTTCCCAGGTCAGAGAAGATACACAAACTCTCCAGCGAGTTCACCTCAACTGACACCTTTTGATGCAGAGGAGCAGTGGCTGAGCTCCTTCCGGATGATGGACCTCCTCGCATTATCAGTGGCATTGAACCCAGCCGTCTTCTGAAGGAAGCTCATTAGGCTGCTTGTGTTTGGGATCTTATTTGCCAGTGAGCTAAGCTACTTGAACGCCTCTATCTGAGGCAAATATTTCACGAGTACCACTCAAGATTTCTTTGATGGAAGTGGTCTTAACAATTCAAATCAGTTCAGTTTATTTATATAAGTTGCAACAGAAGTCACCTCAGGGCACTGAACAAAAACATACATATACATAAAAAAGCCAATTAGTAAAAGTTATTTATCTAAGGAAGCCAGACGATTGCTTCCTTCACTTCATCACAGTCCCATCCTGAGCAGTGGAATAGAAAAACTCCCTTTAATAGGAAAAAAAAAAAACCTCCAGCAGCAGGCTCAGGATTTGCTTTGACTGGCTGGGGTTTAATAGGACAGGAAGAAGAAATAAGTAAAATATAATGGCAGGTCGAGGTGTACTTTCTATTGGAGGGAAGACAAAGAAACACGTTAATCATAAGTAAACCTGCAGTCTGAGAGCAAAGTGTTCTGTTAGGAAAATATGGAACAATGAGATCTGTAACATAAGATGGAGCTAGGTTGTTGAGAGCTTTGTATGTTAGAAGTAAGATTTTGAATTATAATCTGCATTTGACAGGGAGCCAATGGAGAGAAGCTAAAACTGGAAAAGAATGATCTCTCCTGTCAACTCATCAAAACTCTGGCAGCAGCATTTTAGATCAACTGAAGACTTTTTTAAACCACTGCAATAGTCCAACCTAGATGTGATAAATACATGTTTATGCATCATTTTTGGACAAGATGTTTCTACTTTTAGTTATTATACACTGGTGGAGGAAAGCAGTTATGGTAACTTTTTAATGTGGGGGTTGAAAAACATATGTTGATCAAAAACAACAAAAAGTTTTTGTGTGTGTGTGTGTGTGTGTGTGTGTGTGTGTGTGTGTGTGTGTGTGTGTGTGTGTGTGTGTGTGTGTG
>JARVLU010001196.1:23105334-23115948 GCA_031762415.1 Simpsonichthys santanae | reverse complement strand
TAAAGGGGCCCCCCCCCCCCATTTTTTTTTTTTTTTTTTTTTTTTTTTTTTTTTTTGTGACACGCTGTTCCCTCCCTCACTATCCATCCTTTGGTTCAAACAATCTTATACTGCCATGCAGTGGTCAAAACAAGGTACTACACACAAAATAAACCAACATTTCTTCTTAAATTTGATAATTACTAATTATTGTCGGATTTCAAACAGTATCGTTTATTGCAATAATTTTTTAGACAATCACCCAGCAAAAATTTGTTATTGTGACAGGCCCAGTGGAAAGAGCAACAGAGAAAGTCAAATGAGCCTACAACCATGAAAGATGTCAGGTGTCGAACTGGAGTTAATGTACTTCTTGAAATTGTCCCTTGGTTTGGCCCCGTCTTGTTACAAGTTTGACACTTTTGGTCTAGAGATATTGATTAGTTTTATTTTTTTATTGTGCTATAAAATACTTTGTAAAATATTTATCAACATTAACATGCAACAAAGGAACAATATCTCATTGTTATTCAGTCTTGTTGCTCCTAAATTAGTAGATATGATCTTATTGAAAGGCTTTTAGGCTGAAACGGGACATTTCTTCACTATGGTTTAAATACAAATTAGCCTTTAAATTTAATATTATATTGTCTACATGGACACACATCTTTGCGCACTAAATCTAAATACTCAAATATGGAGCAGTCAGACAACATAAAGAGGAGTAGGCTGAATTTCAATGCTAATTAGACTGAAGCTATATAATTAGTACAAATGGATGTCAGAATTTTAGGTCTGAATGGTGTTTTAGTTAATTAGTGCTGTAATTACAAGAACTCATTAACTTCTTGAACAGCCTCCTCCTTGTCTGAGATTAACTTTGTATAGGTGGGCTGCTAAGTGGGATATGGTGTGTGTGTGTGTGTGTTTTAATTTTAATGCTGGGGTGTGTGTTAGGCGGAGGTTAGAAGGGAGTACTATTGGAGGTTGTTATTAGGCTGATTATATGTTGTTTCTATCTCTTAAGTATTCACTCAAACAGCACAGCACTACTGTTTTATTCTATGTAAGTGGCTTTAAGTGCTTGATGATCATTTGTGCTTTTGTTAACACCCACCCCCCCACACCCTTTTTGTCCGATATTCTCTTCTATCCATCCAGTCGAACCGAGCTGCCCGACACCCCTCTGGATCTGCTGCAGCTCCCAGAAAGCACAAGAGCAGAGCGACTTAGAGTTAACTCGACCCCCACTGACTCCACCCAAGTTCGAGGTAATGCACGTGCAAGGTTTGCTGACAAACGTCTGCACAAGCTGCTTCTTTCTACTAAAACCTCCTGTCCTCCATCAGGCCAACAGTCGGTGAAGAGCTCAGTAGGGAAGAGTGACCCCGACACGAAAAGAAGAGAGAAATTCACCAGCCCCGCCATCCAATCAGAGGACAGGAGGAAGCGCGTGCTGAGGGCTGACCCCGAGGGCGGACCTCCTGAAAGCCGGCGCCGACTGGAGGAGCTCCGACGGACGGAGGAAGTCGTTTCAGCCTCCTCGGATCTGGCGAGCGAAAGCGAGGACGAGGAGGAAGAGACGGAGTGGGACCAGGGGGGGGACAGCGACAGACTGAAGCAAGAAGACTGTGGGGAAGGAGGGAAACAGAGCAGAGGAGGAGACGCCACCCCGACGAGGGGGGAGCGAGCGGGGAGGGTGCACAATGGCCGGGCGGTGATCCAGCAGCTGAAGAGTGTGGTGACCCAGTCTTCCGGCAGTCCCAGCATCAAGACTGAACACGAGGCCCTGACCACTGGGGGGCGCTGGGGGTCACACACACAGACCTCCACCCAGCACACGCACACCTCTCAGCCCCACCCTCCATCGCATGCACACACACCTTCCGGCAGCCTGAACGGCGACAGTCCCACCGCCCCGATCCCGGACTCTTCGTCCAGCAGTGAAGCCCCAGCTAAAGGCTTGTTCACGCCCCCGTCCCCTGCTTTGTCCCCGGCCATGTCAGTGTCCTCCCCACAGTCCCGCGAGGACCGAGCGTTGAGTCGCGGCGGTGGCAACGGCCCCGACTTCGAGCTGCTTCAGAGACTGGCAGGCGGTGCGGCGGGGCGGGTCCTCTTCCACCCCCTTGCCCTCGGCCCGCAGGGCCCTCAGAGCCTGTACGCCCCAAGCACTATCCGGTACGCTCCGCCGGAGCTGCCCCCCTCCCACCACCACAGCACGGGCCACGGTGACGGCCTGCAGCTACGCTCAGACCATCACAAGGGACCCCCGCCAACCTTCTTCCCCCACCTGCAGCGGCTCGCCGGCCTGCCACCCTTCAGTGGTTTCTCCCCGTCTGACAGCCCCTTCTCCTCTGGCCTATCTTTCTGTATGAACGGACTGAGGGGGGCCGCAGGCTCGGAGGAGGACTGAACTTCACGGGAGGGGTGGGAGGGGCGGTACTAAAAAATGACAAACGTTATGAAGTGACAAAACAGAATGGGAGACGTTGAAAAGGGCAAGGAAGACAGAAAGGGCAGGACATTAGGCCTCTAAGGACGTAAATAATTGGACGATGAGTTAAAGAACAACAAAGTGTGTGACACGTCGCTGCCTGAACGTCCAGTGGACAAGTGTCAGCAAGTCTCAGAGAAAAACAGACACGGAAACTTTTGACTGGCTGTCTCCGAAGACTTTTTGTCTCTGCAACACTAATGAACTCTGTCTTTCTGTAGATGATGTGTTTGACTCGTGTGTCTCTTCCACTCAGAGAAGCCATATTGTAAATAACAACAAACAAAACCATACAAACCCTCAGCTTTCATTCTTGTAACCTTAATTAACATAAGTACCCCCCAAACCAGCTGACTAAGAGGAACACTTGTCTGTAAGGATGTAAAAGAACTACAGTAGTCCCTCGGTTATTGCAGGGTACAAGTTTACGTTCAAGTACAGAAAACTTTATATTAAGGCTTTAGAAACCTTTCCCACATTCTGGGATTGTTCTAAACTCAAACCTAAACCCATGTCCTTTCAACAATATATGTTACTAAATTTTACTTACTAGTTCTGCAGAACAGCAACAGCTCTGGTTCTGGTCCAACTCTGTTTTATTCTGACTCGGTTGGTTTCTGCAGACATATCCTATGAAGCCCACAATCGGTCCTCTAATCTTTTAAGCCTACTAATTTCAACAAGATATGGTACTTACATGTGCAAGAGATGCAAAATTCTGCTTACAAGAGCTCTGCAGAACAGGACCGGCTTGGTTTCGTCCGACCCGATAGATGAAAAAAGTCCCGGTGCAGCATGACTGAAGGCCACCGCTGCTGCTCCAGGAGCAAGGCTGCCCAGGATTTAATCCACCACCTCTGGCCTGGTCCAGACCAGCACCGCACGACAAGGGCCATCTGTTCCCTGCAGCTCCCAGGACCCGGGTCACACTGAGTCCAGATCACCTGCAGCCCAGTACTCGGCAGTGAAGATACACCTTGAAGGATGAGCTCAGCTTCAGAATTATTTGGTGCTTTCCTCCTGCCAGTCCTGTGAGCTGATCATCGTTACTTCTGACTTTAGTTGCAAAAATTTCCCTCCATTTGCAGCAAGCAGCGGCTGGACGCAGTGTTGACTTCTGGGAAGTGAACTGATGGCTTCTGGGTAACGTAGTTCTTTAGACTGGCAAAAACAATGAGGGCTTAATGAAAGAAAATTACAACATGGCGGCGCTTTTTTTGGGTGGGGGAAATGTTATGTACATGTTCAGTACTGTACAGTACCTGAACAAACCGCGATAGAGCGAGGGCGAAAACGAACCGTGAAGTAGCGAGGGACTACTGTAATTTTTTTTTTTTAAATCAGTGCAGTGTTATACAAATCATCTCTAACTGGGCTCCAAGTGAGAATCTGAACTTCCCGTAAAGATGGAGACGGCCTTTTTTTTTTTTTTTTTTTTTTCCCCTTGGCCTTTCTCGTATCAAATCTCAAAACTATAATAGCATAAAATAAAAATGATTGATCATTCAGCCATATTTAAAGCACACCATTGGGACAAAAGTGAGAATAATGTAGTCCCAGACATTCCAGTCTAAAAGAGAAAAATGCAGTGCAGACAGGATGTTTAATGATCGGAGGGTAATTTGTCTGAAAAAGTGTTCATTATAGTTTGTTCTTTATGATGCAACATTTGTGTTTGTGTATGAAAGCCATAATATTTTGTTTTTTTTTCTATAAGCTAAAAACATAATCAGCAGGACTTGGTGAGCTGACAAAGTAAGAGTTTTATTGAACGCTCATTGTTGTTCTCTAAAACAAAATGCTTCTGAAAATGTTTTAGAAGAGAAAATGGTGTGGGACAGAAGTGTTTTTGTCACCTGGACCTCTGTGTTTTTATTGAGCACTTACTGAAATTTGTTCTGCTGTGAACTCGAAGCACTTCGTGACTTGGATTGTTTGGTCCTGTTAAAACAGAAAACAACACAAGTGGTCACTAATATCATTATTGTCTGACCACAGTGGTGGCGAAGAGGGGAAAACGCTCGTGTGAAAAGACAGGTTGGTGAACTCAAATCTGACCATCGGAGGTCAATAAAACAACACGGACGTTCAGGTGTTTCAGCTCAAGAGTGTTAAAACAAAAAATGTGATACTAAAATAATTAATTGAACTGATTCATTAAAATTCATCTCATAGGTGGGAAAAAATTGTTTTGTTTTTTTTATTTGTGCAAATGAGAGATGCTCAAAAATTACAAGTGTCCATTCCAAACCTGAATTAAAAATAAGAAAAATGTGACTTTTTTCAAATAAAATGTTGGCATTAATGCCAGATACCTATTAGGAAGTTAGTCAATTTTACCAGAAATTAAAAAAAAAAAAAAAAATATATATATATATATATATACTGTATACTGTATATATATAAACAATTTTCTAGCACTTTGGAATAAAGACTTTTAAATCAATCTGTAAAATAGCTCAAACTTTTTTTTTTTTTTTTTTTTGTAAAATGTGTTCATGGCACTTTTTTGCCTCTAAATTGAGATTATAGTCAGTTTGAGCCACAGATTCAGTTTACGCAGAAGCCCGATGTCCGTGTTCTAATGTCTGACAAGGAAAAAAGAGGGTAGAAACATTAAATCTGTTGCGTGCAATACACTCATCAAGTAGCTGTCACAACTAGTGAGTGTGTGAGCACACGCACACTCGAGTGTTTACTGGTATAAAATGTGTGTATGAATGTGAGAGTGTGCGTCTGCTCATGTGTGGGTGTCTTTCGTTTCGTCTTTTGTTCTTGTTGAATAAAACGGCTAACCTTTTTGCCCATCACTGTGAATCTAACATGATACTCCCATGTTTGTGAATATTTCACCCAGCCATCAAAGAAAATGAACACATGTAAAAAATAAAAATGCAGATGATGATAATAAAATATTCCAGTAGAGGAGCACAACTCAAGCTTTTGTTGTTTCTTCTTTTTTTTCTATACGATTGTTAATCTAAATAAGATTTTACACGTGATTCAAACTGTCAACAATGGTGTACCACAAGGCTCAGTCTTAGGACACACCCTCTTCACAATCTACATATGTAGATCAGATCATTCCTGATGCATCTTTACATTTCTATGCCGACGACACAGTTGTTTATTGTTGAGCTAAAACAGTTGCTAAGGTTTTCCAGCTTTTACAGTCTGCATTCATTGTCATCCAGTCAGATTTGTTCTGCCTCACACTGGTGCTAAATGCTGATAAAACCAAAGGGACGTTGTTCTCAAACAAAGTCTGTACCAGTAGTCATTCCTTCTATCTTATCTATGAATGGTGTTCCTATCGAGTTTGTCGACTCTTACAAATACTTGGGAATCAGTCAATGCACATCTCTCTTAAGCCTCATGTCAAAAACTTGGTAAAGAAACTGAAAGTTAAACTAGGTTTCTTTTTCAGAACTAGAACTTGTATAACTGAACGCTAGGAAACACCTTCTTCTGTGCATTATGGTGACATTACATGAATGTTCCTGCCAGCTCCTTGCAGATGTTGGATGCTGTCTATCATGGTGAGCTAAGATTCATAACTGGCTGTAACTACTCATCACTTCACCCTGTATTCATTGATCAACTGGTCTTCATCAACTTCACGCAGACTCTCACTGCACACTGGTACATCTTTAAATCACTACTTGATCTGCTGCCTTCATGTACAGTATCTCCTCCTACATGTCACTTCATCAGTGCCGATACAGCGTGCACTCTCAAGACATCATTACCTGCAGCGTCCAAATGCAGACCAAATTTGGCAAAAGGGCCTTCTCTTACTCTTCCTGTAACCTGGAATACCTTGCAAAAGATCTGAAGCTGTCAACTTCAACATGTAACTTTTTTAAAATTTGGTTTTATAGCACTTCTTGTATTTACTTTTCATTTATATGCTTTTATATTTATTTATTTTTTTTCATTTAACCTTTATCCAGGTTAGTCTCATTGAGCCACGAGAACTCATTTTCAAGAGAGACCTGTTATGGAGCAGATGGTGGGGGTTAAGGGCCTTGCTCAGGGGCCCAGAGTGAGGTGAATGAGGGTGGAGGCAGGTGTGGGTTTCACCTTTTTCCACCAACATTTTTATGTTGTCGGTACTGGGGCTTGAACCGTCGATCTTCCAATCACAGGCCCACCGTCTCTAACCTCTGCGCCACCACTCCCCCACCAAACACATTTTTTCATGTTTGAAAAATGGTGAGAAATAAAAACGGGCAAAAACTGCAGACTTCGCACTATATATAATATATACTGTATTACTTAATTCAAATTATGTCATAATTTGGATACACTTCTTGGCGTGTTTTACATCTGGGATGCATATATTAACATTTACATTCTGGCTGTATTAAAAATGCTAAAGAATTGGTTTATGATATTCTACTCAACAAATTATTTGTATTTGAACTTATAAGTAGAGTAAACAATGTTATCTGTACATTGCTGCTTTACAGTGTAGCTTTCAAAATGATAACACCCAAAATATGGAATGATTTGTAAAGAAAACTTATTTAGCAAAGCCTCATTTTATTCCATCATGTACCGTACATTATGTGACGCAAGTGACAATAAAGTCACCTTGAACCTTGATACATATACTGTACTTTGATATGAATTTCTGCACAGCTCTTTTTTACATTTAGGTGAAAAATTAAACAAGACATTTACTTCTTCAGGTCCACTGTTTTAGGCTTTGGTCCTTGTATTTTAGATTTCATCTGTTTTAGAATTTGGTTCTTGTATTTCAGATTCATCTGTTTTAGGCTTTGGTCCTTGTATTTCATATTTCATCCCTGGCAGAGTAGTTCTCCTCCGAGCAGCCGTCTCAATGTTCTGCACCTGCTCCACATCCCACGAGTGAGTGACGAAGCTGAGCACCTCTCCGTCTTCCACTCCTCCAGCTCTCCCCACTCTCCCTGCTCGGTGGATGTAGTCCGTTTGGGACTCTGGGAAGTCGTAGTTGACGATCAGTCGTACCCTGGAGGTGTCCAGGCCACGTGAAGCTATATCTGTGCAAACCAGCACGTTTGTCATGTTCTTCTGGAAGGAGCGAAAAATCCCTGCACGCACTATGGCGGGCATCTCTCCTTGCAGCCGAACATGCTGGACCCCCATTTCGCCCAGTGTGTAGCCCAACCAGTTTACTGTGGAAGACTTGTTGCAGAACACGACAGCAGCACCCCCTTTTTTGTCGAGTTGCAGCTGTTTCAGGGCTTGATAGAGCTCCAGGATTTTGTCTGAACTCTTTACCTTTAGGAATCTCTGCTTGACATGGGGCATGATGTAATGCAGCATCTTGCTCTTGATTGTCACAATCTTCTCAAGGTCTGTCATCTTGCTGAGCACTTCCCCGACATCTCTGGGGAAAGTTGCCCCCACAAGCAGCAGCTGGGCTTTATGATCCAGGCCCTGCGTTTCCTTGGGATGGTTTGCGAGGTTTACATGCAGGAGGATGTCATGCAGCATATCAGAGAAGCTGGGGTCAAACATGGTGTCCGCCTCGTCTACCACGAAGAAGCTCAGCTCACTCAAATCCAGATAATTCCTTCGCAGGGCCTTGACCAGGGCACCTGGTGTGGCCACTAAAATGTCTGGATGGTCCTTGCTAAAGACTTGCTTGATGTGGCCTACACCTCGCCCACCACCCACAGTCCTTGTATGTAAACCAAACGGAGCACACACAGTCCTGGAGACATCTGTTATTTGCTCAGCCAGCTCTCTGGAAGGCACGAGAATCACAGCACTGATCCTGTTTGTGCTCTCTGGGTCCACGTCAGTCTGCTTCTGAGCCTGCAGCCTCTGAACAACAGGCAGCAGGTAGCTCAGCGTCTTCCCACTGCCAGTTTCTGCAGCACAGAGGACGTTGTGACCTTTCATGATCTTTGGGATGGTCTGCAGCTGCACAGTGGTGGGATGGGTGATCCCAATATTTTCCAACGTGTCCTCCAGCTCCTTGCAGATGCGGAGGTCCTTAAACGTCACGGCTGGTTTCTGGTGAGCATCCTCCATCTTGTTAGCTATCACGTATGGCGCTACATCCTTCGTGTTGTTGATGGTGAAGTAGTCACCGAATGATTTACTGTGTTTCCAACCCTTTGAAGACAGAACAGGCTGCTCGAACTTCCCCAGGACGTATCCCGCAGACTGGTTCAGACAAGGGTTCTTGCTCTGGATCAGGAGCTTGCCTGCTCTAGTGGTGCTGATCTTGTTCGTGGCCCGAGTTTGCTTCACTTTTTCTACGCGAGTCGTCAGGTGTCGAGGGACACGAATGACCACCACGTCCTCTGCTTTTACAGCCGATTGACAAAAGCGATTCACAGAAAGGTGGACGTGTCGGCATGAAGTCGCTTTGACAAGTTCGGGGTACATTCCGCTTGAGCCAAGGGTTTTAAGCCAAGCCGAAGCTAAATAGCCGACCTTTAGCGCCTGCATTTTGAAGCTGAAGAAAGTCGCCGCTGTCCTACTGTCAGTCAACAAATAAACAAAACATGAAAAAACGAGAAAACGTACTGATAAAACCACAAATGAGTCGTTAAAGTCCTCCAAAATCTTCAGAAAAACAGTAAAAGGTCTTTAGCGTTCTACGACACTAAGCATAGCGCCATGCTTTTAGGCGCTTGATGATGATGTCACAGATACGGAATAATGACGAAACATTGAGTACTGTACTGTACAGTATTTAGCTCAAAGGCTTTATATGAGCAAGATAGACATTAATACAGTATAACAAAATATACACTTTGTTATTATTATTATTATTATTATTATTATTATTATTACTGTCGTTGCTACTATTATTATTATTATTTTTGTTCTAGTTGTTGTTATGTTGTTATTATTAGAAAATTACAATACAGTATTTTAAAAATATAACTGATGTAAAAAAAATTAGAGAAAAAAATGAAATGTGTAAAAAAAATACAAATTTATTTATAGCTAGCTGTTGACTAAACTTTCGGCTTTATTAGAAATTTAAATATGTAATGTTCTAGTTTTATTTATTTATTTATTTTAAGCAAATCAAAAATAACTTAAATTAAATAAAATGTTTGATCTCTTGACCCAGTTGGTTTATGGTTTTTTTTTTTTTTTTTTTTTTTTTTTTTTTTTTTTTTTTTTTTTTTTTTTTTTTTTTTTTTTTTTTTTTTTTTTTTAATTCTACATGCTTAAAGTAAGTAATTTATTTATGTTCGTTTCCAGCAACTCTTCCAAGGCTCAAGTTTACTGTTAATCATTTCATGTTATCGACTGTTTTCCAGTAGATCTTGTTAATTTACTCTCATCACCATCACTGCTAACAAAATAAAAGTGCTACAATGCAAGGATTATGTTTATTGGAAACATAATATCCAACAAAACACTGAACAGATTAATACAACTTTCAGAATGTAATTATTAGATGTCCATCAACAACTTGTGAACTTTTGCAATCAAAACAGCTGCTACAGCTAATCCACCAAACTAAACATAGAAATGACTCAAATGGCTCCATTTGATAAAAGTATTTAGCTAAAACTTGGTTTGCTGTAGTTTAAATCAATTAACTACACATACTCTGAGCTTTACACATTATATGACATATTTGATTAAAACCTTGGCCTTACTATTGTCGCTCACGCTGCTTTTCTGTTTGCAAAATATAGTATGAATCATTGGACAGATTTGAGTGACACTTTCTAAAAGCAATGATGTGATGAACGTCTACCACTCATTATGTTTAGGATTCATCCCAGTTCAGCATGGCCTCCACAGCTAATAAATTTTGGCCAACACACAAATAACAGTAACTCTGTAGGGTTTAGTCATTGAGATAAACTTGGTGTGGTACTAGATGGGAATACTCCCACACAAACCTTAGGCAACTTCAAGACCTAATAGAAAACCTAGAATACATAAAATGACTCACTCTTTTTTTAAAATGAGAACTGTTCTTCCCCCTCTTATTAAAAAGCAACGTCATGAAAGGCAGTGGACAATATGCATTCCTTTAAAAAATGCTGAACATCTCTGTGTATAGTTTTTGCATTAAAGCGTTAAACATGGACGTTTTTATCACGCTGACTTAAACACTAATTGCTCTAAAAGATGTGCATCTTTGTGTGCAAAGGACCTTTTTAATTGAT
>JARVLU010001196.1:23089291-23100610 GCA_031762415.1 Simpsonichthys santanae | reverse complement strand
TGGAATTTAAGATGCAAAGCCACACCCCTCTCCTCCTCCACCCTATCTGACACACAAACATGAATGCACACGCACACAGCCATCGCATTTCCCTCCGCCTCCCCCACCCCCAGCTGGCCTTGCCATGAACGTGCCATGTGGCGCTTCCATTCCCCCCTGGCACTCTGACTCTGGCTGTGCCAGCTCTGCTGCGTCTGGCCACCGCCAACTGGAAAGACAGAGGAAGCAGCAGACTCAAATAGTGCACTCCTTTTTGTGTGTGTGCACGTGTACATTAACTAGAGTGAGCAAATCTGAACTGTCAGCTGAAGAATCTGACACTTTATTCTGCAGCCTGAACAATGACTCAAACCTTCCTTGCGGTGTGATGGAAGATGAACGCGCGTGCGTGTGTGTTTATTTGCATGTGTGCGTTTTGCCGTCCTCTGTTCTCAGGTGTATTGTGAATTCAGTGTGCACCAGCATGTCACGCTGTCAGCTGCTCGTTAATCCACTTGGGAATGGTGGTGGAATTCTTGTTTCCATGGAGATGTCCAAGCTCGTCTGTAATAAAAATTTCAACTTAAGAGAGATTAATTTAGAGGACGGTGTTGATTTATTCATCCTGATGGATACTGATACACTTGCACATTCGCTCTGATGTTCAGCCGTGACAGCTGCCCATTTTCCCGACTGTTTTTATGTTTTCAATCAAATGTGGCGGCTGATGCGCCTTTCAGCGCAACATAAAGACGAGCTCCCAAAATGTTTTCTTTTCTATGAAAAGACAATGTCAGATCCGTTGTATAAGACAGAATCAATGACAGACACGAGATTATTAACTCGCTTGAGGGGATTTTCACCCTTACAAGACACATTTCAATTAAACAATTAAATAGCAACTGCGGACGATGGAGCTTCTTTAAAAAAAAACTACATATCTTGAGGCTTTCTCTTTCGTTTCATGTTTTACAAATGACAGGAATCCTGAGGGAAACAAAAGAAATTGCTTATTTTTTTGCGTGTGTGAAAATGCAGGGTAATTGCCGTATGTTGAATGACTTTGCTGAAATTTGTTGATGTATGAAATGTAACCGAATGAGTAACGTAAGCGGAGCTGAACCAACTATAACAGGAAGTCAGCTGCTAAAAGTTAAAATCTGTTAAAACTGTTACTATACAAGCTGTAATCGGCAAAACAGTGGCTATAAGTTAAAATTTAACAAAATGGTGGCTAAAAATCAACAAAACAATATCGCTAAGCTAGCTAAAAGCTATAATTTGCAAAACAGTTAAATGAGCAAAAACATAGGAAAACAATATTTAAAAGCTAAAAATGGCATAAAAAGACTGAATACAGCAAATATGATGACATATGTTTCAAGTACCCGATGTTTTGGGGAGAACTTAAGCGATGTGTTGCTATTGTATGAACACTAACTCAGCATTTACCCAATTTGTTGCCATTTAGATGAGTTCAGCTAATTTAGTTATATCTTTTCTAGAGTTTCCTCAACAACACAGCGCATTGTTGTTCACATTATGTTGCTAACATTCGATACTCTTTTCTTGCAATATGCAGATGGCATCACTTTAAATTGTTGCACTTTGAACATATTAGCATGCATCCTTTCATATTACCTGTAGGATTCCTATAGGTTTCCAGCCATAATCACTTTCCCCACAGCTGCTAATCATCTCAATCATCCACCCTTCCACACCTGCACCTGATCCTGAAGACTGCTCTGCTGCTGTGTACACAAACTCCTGGCAGTCATTCATCCGATGCTGGAACGTTATGATTGCTAACTTAAGTGACAACCGAAAACCATTCCTTTTGAAATATTGACTATACAGTTGATATTTTCTTGTGTCCTTCAAGTCCTGAATCCTCCTCACTCCTCGTGACCTGTTCCTCATGATCTGTTCCCGCAATCGCCAAACGTCAGCCTGGACCAAAATACAAAGCAACATTACTCACCCTTCTGGATCATTTGGAAACTCAGGACCTTGTTTTTCTCCTCCTCTCTTAACACAACCAGAAGTAAGAAAATTAATCACAATCAATCATTCAGTTAATTTCAGTTCATCAATCTGCTTCAGAGCCTCTCTCTCTACATATCTTCTGAACTGTAATTTTATCTGAATTTGGCTCCTTGGCTGGCCTTGATAGGCCACCTTATCTCAGTTTGCCTGGAGGCCCTGTAAATTCGATGCTATGCCCCCTCCCCTCCCACCAAGGAAGTATGCGGACCAATCAGAGGGACCTGGCTAAATAAACATTGTGTCATCATTGCAGGACTCTTGGATTCTCTCTGGAGCTGTCCCAGGTCGACCTTGGCACCCCTTGATTGTGTTTACGGATCTCACCAGAGGGAACTGACTGATTATACTATTCTTATATCTCCTGCAGCGCCTCTGGAGTGTCCTTGGACATGCTCACCGCTCTTGTCATCTCCCCTCCCCTGCAGAATATCTGTGTCAATATGTGCCTATTTGTTTCCTAACTGGCTCTGTAATGAGGCACACGCATTTCTCCCCCTGTTCTCCTCCAGCTTTTTTGCTCTCTGTGTATTGGAGCAGCTTCTATTTTTACACATCTTCTGAAATGAAAACTACTGTTTTGGATCTGACCAACTGGACTTTCGACGTAAATTACAAAATCTTTTCAACAAAGCGACAGGGTCCTGGAGAACCCTTATCTGCTTGGACGAGATGCATGCAGTTGGACATATCTCTGGGGGTGATGTGTCTACCCTTGCCATTGAACGAGGATGCCAAAATTGCATATACAGTAATTGGGTTTATGATAACAGGTTTCTTGTTTTTGGAATCGTCCAGATCTTAGTTTATCAACATACAAAGAAGACGGTCGCAGCTAATTTCGACCTCGTCAGGCTGATCAGCTGATTTATGAGCAAAACTATAAGTTGGAAATGATTTGAAGCGCAGGTCATCTGCGGCTTTGGAACTCATCAGCATATTGAGAGGCTCATAAGCATGGACCAGCAGAATGCACCCTAATCTGGCCATTTTGGACCTTGAAAATTATCAGTACAGTCTCAAAGTCTTGACCATAAAAATAGTCTGCCTGAATGAGTCAACAAGTGTGGTTATCTGAATATGACTCTCAGGGCTGGCCTCGAAACAGGCCAACATCAATTTCTCTTGAGAAATGTGTAAACTAAGGAAAAGCTGCAATGTTTTCTAGTTTAGATACCAAAAATATTTGGTTAGGAGCAGAATCTATAGTTCAGAAACGAAAATCTACATGTTTTTCTGATCTCTTCCTTCTTCTCAACCTCTTTCCATCTTGGAATTTGTTCCACAATAGTTTAATAATTTCACATTATTTTTCAGTGTAGATCTTTCACTCAAGAAAAAAGACTTCAAAACTCCCTTTAACAGCCAGTGCACCTATTTCTCATGTATCTTCACTGGAGCAACAAAAATGCTCACAAATCAGGTATTGAAAACCCATCTGGATACAATTTAAGTTAAAATGTCTCAAAATAAGGATTTTACATTTCAGGTCATCTTCTAAACTTAAATCTCTAAATCCTAATTGGATTTGAGGCTTAAGTAAATGATCTCCATAACAAAAAACAAGTATATTTTTTAAAGTTGATGAATCACCCTCAACTAAAACAAAAGCTAAAGCCTGTATTA
The DNA here is from genome assembly GCA_031762415.1 of Simpsonichthys santanae. Taxonomy (NCBI): domain Eukaryota; kingdom Metazoa; phylum Chordata; class Actinopteri; order Cyprinodontiformes; family Rivulidae; genus Simpsonichthys; species Simpsonichthys santanae. The sequence goes on along the minus strand of JARVLU010001196.1, from coordinate 23,096,962 downwards.
GTTTTCAGATCTGTGAAAGCATTGGTGCATCTAAGAGTGCATATGCATGGACATGTGCTTCGATACTAGCACGTCTCTGTGTGACCCTTCAGTCTCCATGTAATTCAGTGGAAGGCCCCTCCCCACCACCTCCTCATCGTCTTCTCCTTTTCGCCATGCTGTGATGTGAAGTGAGAGCCCTTCTTCATCCGTCCTATGATAATCTCCTTTAATCTGAGAAAGCACCAGTGAACAGCTATGTCAATACCTCAAGGCACCGAGACACGCTCCCCATTTTGTTTACTTCCGTTTTGCATCCAAGAAGAGACTGAGAAAGATATAAAAGTTCAAGAAGAGAAGAAGACTAGGGAAGTGGGCTGAGCTTCAAGCTGAGTGAGCTTGGAAAGTGTAAAAATAAAAGTACATCAGTAGAAAGTGAACTGAGAATGACATGATTTTAAGTCATGAATTTAAAATCCAGAAATACACAGACTTGTACAATAAAAACAATGCAATATAATATGATATGATATGATTTGATACTATAATTCAATTCAATTAAATTCAGTTTATTTAGATATAGCACCATGTCAAAACAGAAGTCATCTCAGGGCACTGAACAAAAACAGCTGCAGATATAAAAATCATTTAGTAACTTTATTTATCTAAGGAAGGAAGTCAGCAGAATGTAGCCTGCAATAAATTGAATGATTATAATTGACAGCCAATGAAAACACAAAATTCAGTATCTCAGAAAATTAGAATATTGTGAAAAGGTTCAATATTGAAGACACCTGGTGCCACACTCTAAACAGCTAATTAACTCAAAACACATACAAAGGCCTATAAATGGTCTCTCGGTCTAGTTCTGTAGGCTACACAATCATGGGGAAGACTGGTGACTTGACAGTTGTCCAAAATATGACCATTGACACCTTGAACAAGGAGGGCAAGACACAAAAGGTCATTGCTAAAGAGGCTGGCTGCTCACAGAGCTCTGTGTCCAAGCAACATTAAGAGAGAGGTGAAGGGAAGGAAACGATGTGGTAGAAAAAAGTGTACAAGCATTAGAGATAACCACACCCTGGAGAGGATTGTGAAACAAAACCCATTCCAAAATGTGGTGGAGATTCACAAGGAGTGAACTGCAGCTGGAGTCAGTACTTCATGAACCACCACGCACAGATATATGCAAGACATGGGTTTCAGCTGTTGCATTCCTTGAGTCAAGCGACTCTTGAACAGGAGAATATAACATACACGTTTCACCTTTTGAATGGAATTACTGAAATGAGTCAACTTTTTCATGATATTCTAATTTTATGACCAGCATCTTTACTTCAGGTCCAATATTTGTTCATTACATGAGAACTGGACTTTTTGCTGCTGTTTTGGACATGAGCTATAATCTAATCTAAATGTATGCTGTTCCACCTAACTGCATCAGGAAATGATAGATAAACAATACAAGTATTGCTGCCTTGAACTAAACAGTTGCTGTCAACATTTTAGTTAAAGTTTCAAATTTTCATTATTTCTTAACAACTGAGAATCCTGTAGTGAAATCATGACTGAAGACACAGAGAGTCGAGTCTGGACTCGGAGCAGTTTTCCCCTCCCAGCTTTATTACTGTATGCAGTGTGGGGCGCAATGAAAGAGGCTCGCAAAACAAAGTAAACCTCATTTTCACTCATAAACATAATATTCATATCATCTTTACATCCATAAAAACAAGATTCACCCCAAAGAACTGTTTGATATTGTACAAGAATATCAACAATACAGATTATTTCTTCTTTGTTTCCAAAGAGGAAATGTAACTATGAACAAAGCATGAGAAAAGTGCCATTGTAAAACAAACAAACACACATACAGGTATGGACTTTTCTGGAACTTCAAGTAGCTGAAGGTGATGAACTGTCCTGAATAAACAGAAACCAAGAAACGCTGGCCAAGATGAGGCTGGCTGTGAGCTACAAGATGTAAAGCTGAGGATGTCCATATAAAAACAGAGGGGGTGGGGGGGGGGGGGGGTCTTAAGTTTTAGGTGGATAGATACATACAGTGATTCAGCATCAGATTTATTAAAATATGGCAAGTTTAATAAGATAGATTCACCAAAAGTGTCAAACGACCGTTTTATCAACAATCTTCAGCGAGTTTTTCAAAATAGTTCAGTCTTTCTTCCCCTGAATATTCAGAATAATCTTCATGATGACAGATCATCTTTAGGCACACACACACACACAGCCTGCACACACACACACACATTCAAATGACAGAAACCCTGAATCAGAGCAACACACACACACTCGTCCCTCCTGGAAGACTTCTACTTGTTTTGTCCCCTGCTGCTGCTGCTTTCTTCACCGTCCCGAGCGCCACGGTAACCTCGCTGCTCGCGCCTGTCACGGCACTCCCTGCACTCCCCCTCGTCATCCTCTCCCTCCTCGCCCTCGTGGATGATCTCCACCTCCAGCCGGCCGATGTAGAGCGATACGGCGCAGAGCCAGAAGAGGGCGATGCTGCCCACCACGGCCCCCTGGAGCAGGACAGCTGGCACAGACAGCAGCATCAGCCTTCGCAGGGCGAAAAGGCTGCTGACGTAGGAGGTGCTGCCGAACGTCACGCACGCGCCTCCCAGGATGAAGAAGGCTGAGGAAAAACAACACGCTGATGAGGTATCATCATAAAGACCCTATTAAGTGCTCTCACAACTGGATCTGTGTAAATCTGAGGGATTACCTCCACTCATTCTCTCAATTAGTCAGATGAAAATAAGAGATTAAAGCAGAATAATTGCTAGATCTTTTCCTGAATCATAAACACATTCATAAGAATACATTAAATTTGTCAATGGGCTGTTTCTCTCATATATAATAAATATTACAATGATCCCATCATCACAGCTGGTTAGTTTACTTTAGTTAGTTACTCTAGTAAATACTGTAAATAAAATAAAAACCATTTAAATGATTTAGAGAAGCTCTGGTTCAACCTGAGGTATCAATGGTTCAAACAGAAATAAGAGACTGGTTTTCTATTGATGAGTTGCTAAAACCTTTAAAAATGTATTAAATTAAAACCTCCTGCTGGTGCATCAAATCAAAAATGTAATACTCTTTAAAATGGATGGGTTTTACAATAGATTCATAAAAAATAAAAAGTCTAGGTATTTTCAGTAATTTAGTACTGTATATTAGAAAGGTCTTCCCCACCCCCCCAGAAATTTCTTTTAAAAAGCATTTTGCAGCCTTGCAATACTTGTTTTAACAGTGTCATTGCTACAAAATGTTGTGTAAGGAGTGAACTGTGCAAATATAACAACCACAGACCTGGCAGAATTGGGAAGTTGTGTAAAATGTAAATATAAAACATAATACGTTTGGCAAACCTCAAAAATATTTAGTTTTTGGTTCAGTCCGTTTTAAATTGTTTTTGTTTGTTTTTTTTGTAGTTTTTCTTTTTTTTTTTTTGGCTGTTCTTTATAGCTTCTTTGCACAATAGTTTTTTTTTTTAAGTTTTTTTTTTTGCTGCTCTTTATAGCTTCTTTGCACAATATTTATTTATTTTATTTTGCTGTTCTTTATAGCTTCTTCTTTGCACGATAGAGCTTTAAGCAGTATTTGTGTCTAACACTGTTTTCAGACAGTGATTTATGGAAGTGTTCCTGAGCCATGGTGTTTGAATCCAGTATTGACTTTCAGCCTCGTCCTTTGAGCTCAAGGGGTTTCGTTGGATTTCGACGGTTGATGAGATTAACAGTCGATGATGGGATAGTTAAAGTCTTCCCAATTTTATGTTGAGGAACATTATTCTACAATTGTTACAATATTTTCAGACGCAGTTTTTTATTATTTTAAACAGACTGGTGAACCTCTGTCCATCTTTACTTCAGAGACAGTCTCTTTAAAAACAGCTCCGTGAAATGTCTCCTCCATCTGTTTGTTATTCGTACTGCTCGTTTTAAAGATGTGTTGCTGCCATCAAAATCATAAAACCTGTACAATTTTTTTATATTAAAGTTTGATATTTTTACTATCATTGTAAATAAAAGATGAAATTATGAGATGTGCAAATCATTGAATCCTGCATTAATTCATATTTTACACAAGGTCCAAACTTTCAGTTTTGAGGTTGGAGCTTATTTTATTCATTTTTTGCTAAATAAATTCTTCAAACTAAAACATCTGTTAAATGAGAATATTCTGCAACAATGAGTGTATTTGAACAAGTTTTAGCACCACACTGGTTCTAATCAATGTTTCATGAAGAAATCCAACATTGTTTGGAAATGAGAACGTCTGAATCAAACAGAACTCCTGTTACTGCATCACAGCTCTCTGAATTCAGCTCTAGCCGTACCGTAGCCTGCTTCTCGGCCCACGTCACTCTGAACGAACGCGATGACTCCGATCCCGGTCGCCAGCAAACCGTTCCTGAACCAAGAGAGGAAACCTGCAGGACAGGAAGAGCCACACTTTAAAAGCTGATATGTTAAAAACTAAAACCACATCTTCTTGTTAAATTGGGGCTGCAGCAGCTTGGTGGTCAGTTCTGTGGTCTCATAATCCTGAGGTTGTGGGTTCGAGCCCAGGTTGTGTCAGGAAGGGCATCTGGTGTAAAACTATTGACAAATCTTTTATACTGTACAAATTTGCTCGCTGCAGCCAAAATAAACTTACTGACACATTTATGTGGATTATCTATGAAACTTCATGTTACAGGACATGAAATAACGTAAAATAAGCTGTAAATATAATCTGCTGGAGGAGTTTTTAACTATTCATAAAGTGCTCCATTATATTCTGTATCACACCGTTACCAGCCATCAGTTGTGAAGGATAAAATAATGCTTAATTATGAATTGTGGGAATAAAATAATGTTTCAATATAAATTGTGAGAATAACAATGTAGGTTGGTGAGCATGATGTTTAATCATGAATTATGAGACTGAAAATAATAATGTTTGATTATCGTGTATTTGGGCCACACTAGAAATGACAGCTAAAGAAGTGTGTTGGGGACTGATTGGACAGGACGAGAAATGGGAGGGACTTCAGAGAGTGTAAAGGTGTTTGATTGGATAGAAATCAAAAGCAGGAAATGTCACTGGGATGTGTGCTGGTTATTGATTGGAGGAACTCCGTGGGAGGAGAAAACGTAGTCTATAAGGGTGAAAGCAGAACGCACGAACATCAGAATTGCACAGGGGCCCAGGGATAGAAGGTGATTTACACAATTCTCTTGTTCATACATTTGTGTGTTTGAAAACAAAGTTGTTGTTAATTCTAAAGAAAACTTGTGATCCTTTGCAAGCAAACCAACCAGGAGAGATCATCGGAGCAGATTTAGTGGTTCCCAACCGTGGTCCTGGAGGAACACCACCCTGCATGTTTTAGTTGTTTCCCTGCACACCTGATTTGAGCGAATGGGTGCTTAACAGGCTTTGTCAGAACTTCAGGAAGTAATGAAATCTCTGAATCAGGTGTGTTGGAAACAACCAAAACATATAGGATGGCGTTCCTCAAGGGCCAGTGTTGGGGACCACTGCAATTACCATAATCTAACAGGAGCCAAGCAATATTTTGCATTATATACGGTCTAATTATGAAAGCATGAACAAACGTTGAAAAGACACTGAATAAAAGGTCAGACACCTTTCAGGAGCTGACAGGAGGCCAGTTTGCTATGCTAAAAAAAAAAATTAAATGAAGAGGCCAAGCATTCCTTGAAGGAATGCATATCGCCCGCTGCCTTTCATGCCAGACTTTTTCACTAAACTCCTTTTATGTTAAGGAACAAAGTTGCAGCTGCTTTTTAAAACCTTGTAAAGATCGCACACGATACTGTGAGAGCTCACGAGACGAGTTAGTGCTCAGCGTTTGTGTTGAGGACGACTCTCAGCCGCTATCACGCCATGTTCATGCTGCTGTTCGGCGTATTGTTTTTATGCTACTAGTGCTTTATTAACATTTTTTCTTGGTTTGTGTCTTAGATCTTATTACTGTTTTTCCTTTTACATTTTATTTTTATAGGATGTAAATGGGACCCTGTGTGCACAATTTTGTCCACACCACATTTACCACACGTGGTGGAATGACAAATAAAGAACATTGAATCCTTGAAAAGTTAGCACAGTTCCTTCTTTACAAACCAGGTTACAGCCATTGATGTGTTGGTTAATGGTGATTAGCTACGGCAGCCATCTTAAAGTGGGATGACTCCAAATGTAAATGTACCTCGTGCAGGCACTACTTTCTGAGAGATCAACTAAAATCTTGCCAGTGGTTCATGAGACATTTCTCCAACACTATGGAAGACTATTTTAGCTTCTTTGCTTTTAGCAGCGAGAACTAACATAAAGAAGGATTTTTCTGCACGACTGACCGACGAGTTGTGGCGACTAACCTCACAGGAACTCAGTGATGTTAACAGATCAACAGTCATCTTCTTCTATCAGCTTTTCCCTCTTCAGGGGTCTCCATAGAAAGTTATCCTCCATCTCACTCTGTCCTCACTCCACCTACCTCCATGTCCTCATCCAAATGAAGCCATATATCCTGTCTTGTTCCTGGCAGCTGCATTTCTAACATCCCTCTACCAGTGTACCCACTGTCCCTCCTCTGGACATGTCCAAACCATCTCTGTCTGGTTTCCCACAACATTCTTCCTTTTTCATCTTCCACCATTTGGTCTTCTCTGGTTTTACTCTTTTTCTCGTCTTCACAACAACAGTCATTCTACACACAACCATCCGATGCTGTCTGGCCACGCTCTCCCCTGCCACAACCTTACAGTCTCCAATTTCCCTCAGGTTTCCTCTTCTACACAGAATGTAGTCGACCTGCGTACTCCTTCCTCTGCTCTTATAGGTCACTCTATGTTCCTCCCGCTTTTGGAAATAGGTATTGATTGACTACAGCCATTTCCATTCACTTGGCAAAATCCACCACCATCTGTCCTTCATGGTTTCTTTCCTTGACACCAAACCTAACCAACACTTCCTCATACCCTCTGTTTCCTCTAGGCTTTTATATGTTATTCCTCTACCCCCTCCCCCCATACACAAATATTCACTTAGAGACAACTGAGAAAAACTTAACACAAGTACCGGTAAAATGCCTCCAAACAGAAAATCTTATTTTGCAGATTACAAACTACAGATAATGAACATGCAGCCCAAAATGGTAATGGAGCAGCAGAAAGAAAGTTTGTAAATGGGTGGGGTCCAGCAGTCTGTCCGGGGGATTCAACCTGGTGGAAGGGACAGTCCCAAGGTGGAGGAGGATCCCCCCTAACAGGGAACATACCTGCTGTGTCTGGCTGGCTCCTGCCAGGCACATTTCCTCCACAGCGGTGTGACATCCATCCACCCATCAATCTATCCATCCATCCATCCACTCATAAATCCATCTACCCATCAATCCATCTACCCCATCAGTCCATCCACCCGTCAATCCATCCACCCATCCATCCATCCATCCATCCATCCATCCATCCATCCATCCATCCACCCATCCATCCATCCACCCATCAATCTATCCACCCGTCAATCTATCCACCCGTCAATCCATCCACCCATCAATCCATCTACCAATCAATCCATCCACTCATTTGATTTGATTTGATGTTTATTTATTCATTTTAAAAGAACAATAAAAAAACAGTTTCATCAGATACAAGAATA
>JARVLU010001196.1:23070089-23083071 GCA_031762415.1 Simpsonichthys santanae | reverse complement strand
TGGACGGAGCCTTGTTGTTCAAGCTTGTTTGTGCTCTACTGGTTTACTGCTGTGTCTAAATACCAGAAGAACGCACAGCAAATAAATCACCCTAAACTGGATATTTGTCTCCATGTTTTTTTAATGAGAAGACAACTTTATACCTTGCCACTCTAAAACAGTTAATTTCCTGGAGAACACCAAACCTCTGCTTTGTAGCAGCTACCCAGTCATTTTAACACATATCAGGAATTTACCGTGCTCTCGTGCTGTAAGTCAACAATCATCTGCATATCTAAGCTCAGCTTTGTAATTCAAATGTCTTCAGGTGCTGCAAGTGGCGGGAGAGGGGCGGGTTTGTATTCAGTGAGGGAAAAGGAGGGGTGGCATGAAGGTGCATGAGAGGAAAAACTGGCAGATTTATAACTGTAGGTACAGTATAAGACTATATAATTTTATATTGATATAGTCTCATTTTATATAATTCAATTATATTGATATTTTAAAATATTGATATATCACCCAGCCCTACTTAGCTGTAATAGTTAAAATACTAGCCTTACTTTTGGCAACAGATGAGCCCTTTGATAGAGGTCAGAGTGGCGCAGGGCATCAGCATCATGGGCACTGCCCGGCATCTTGCAACTGATGCTCCAGAAACTGAGGAAAACAAAGGTGGAAAAGTAATTAATAACAATTACAGACAGGATCAAGCATAGACAGGCAGACACACAGAGAGAGAAAAAAGGAGTACAGTACTGTATTTAATTTTCTAATATAGCACAGGGCTATTCAACTAAATTGCTCCGGGGGTCACCGTTAGAGCCAACAGCTCAAGAGCCGAACATCCAGCAATTAAATTCGTTATGTAACTAAACAAAGTACTGTGACGTATTACAAAGAGCTGTTACTTTTTAATCAGTTTATTTTGCTGCATTTAATCCTGAACGTAACATACACAACCTATAAAAATGACATTGCCTCCTATTTTACCAATATTATTTTGACATCTATGATTTGAAACATTCTAAATAAGCTTAAAAAAAACTGTATAAAAATTAGCTTACTTTTGTCAAATAAATAATTATGATTTCTTTTTTTTTTGTTGTTATATCACAAAATTTATCGTTATCGTCAGAATGTTCTGAAATATCACAATATTATATTTCAGCCATATCGCCCACCCCTATTAGCATGACTTGTTGGGTGAGTTTTACCACAGGCATTTAGACGTCGTGTTAGCCCCGTTAGCACGATTAGTCTTACGACACAAAGAATAGACAAAAACTTTGAACTTAAAAAGTCTGTCCTTCATGCACGGGAGTACAGAGGATCCCACACTGCAGCTAGAAACCTGGAACAAGCCTCCACAAGTGAGACAGCATCACAGGTGCCTAATGCTAATAAATAACTTTTAACACTTTTCATTTAATATAAGTCAAAGTGCTATGCATATCATATGGCTGTTACTGAAGTTGTTACACAATTTTTGTAGCAAATAAGTCTAAATAAGAGGGCTATGTTCTGAATATATAAAATATCGTTTATCGGCCAAATAAGTTATCGGCATATCGGCCAAAAATCCAATATCGTGCATCTGTATTTTAAAATTGTTTATATTACATTGGATCATAAATGCAATAAACAGAACCCAGACCCCCCCCACACGCCCAAAAATAAATAAATAAGTAAATGAAGTGGGCCGCCAGTTGCATACAACGTGAATTCATCTTACCAGCGGTTGTTGTCCACAACAGCTTGGAGGACATAGGACGAAAGAACTGCCTCGGATGTATTTTTCCTTCCGCGCCGTCACTACAACCTGGCGCGGGTCCATTTTTGGCGCGTTTGTTTACGTTCGTCCCGGAGGTAGAACTTCTTCTTCTGCGTTTTTTTTCTTCTTCTTTTAAATCCGCTGAATGTACGGTAGTTTACTTGATTGATCGGATTGTGCTCATGTAAACGATACATACGGATTGTTTAATCCGAATACATTTCAATCCGATCAAACAATTTTGCGCACGTAAACATGACAAATTATCAGTAAATTTATTTTTTATTTATTTATTCATTTTATAAAAAAATACACATGTATCCTATTAAAAATATGCAATGTAAAATGAAAGGCAGCAGAAAGAAGAATAAGTCTTATATCAGCCCCTTTCCAAAACAATCAATTCAAACAATAATTATCTATAAGTAACAAAACAAACAAAAAAAAATTATCAGTAAATTAAACCTACTCACCACCCCTGAAGAACAAAAAACTATATACTGTATATATTTATATGCATATAGTGTATGTTTATATACCAGAGTTTGGAAGAAGCCACCAGAGATTTGTTGTGCATTTGGTAGAGCTGTTGCCGCTCATCGAGAAGGTCGCCGGTTCAAATTCCGGTTAGGGGCCCTCTCTGTGGATGCGTGGGTTTTCTCCAAGTATACCTGGGTACTCTGGTATGGAAGAAGCCGCCATCTTGGATTGCCAAATGGCAGAGTTGATAAATATATTTAGTGCTAGTGTCATCAGCTTTTTCTTTTATTCTCTCAACGATGAAAAATTATAACTTTATAACAGAAATGTCAAATGCCATTAAAGAACTCAGTTTATAATTTTACTCTTTTGCATTTCTGCTCAACAGATCAGTTTAAACCTCAGAAGACAGAATTACTAGATCATAACTGTAAATTGAACCAACAGTATAAATTAACTGCATCAAGATTTACTGTAGTTTTTTTTTTGTATTGTTAACTAGCTGATAATCAGTTTTAAACCAAAGAGTCTGACAGCCCAAAATGTTACATTGATGTTCACTAGAAAAACTAAATGCAAGTTTATATCTTTTTAAAATTTGAGAATTGATTTGAGGTCCAAATTAAGCAATAAACAATTTTTTTGCATTGGGCAATAAAAATGACAAAACAGACAGTTTGTTTTCAATCAGCTCATAAACTCATTTAATGCAGCTCACGTCAGGACATTCATTTTCATTCCACAGGATGGTAAGAGATCATTTAATCTACTATTTAAAACAAGTATTTTCTGTACAACCAAGAAAACCAGATTTACAAAGTCAGTACAGGATGGAATCCCTTAAGACAGACTTAAGGGGACGAGGATGTTATAAAATCTCTAAACCGTCTGCGATCCAAATATCAATATTACAAAAATAAATAATTCAGATTTTTTTTACGTTTATGTTTGGACAAAAAAAAAAAAAAAGCGGCGTTAATGATTTTTAGTCTTTTATCCTCACCGTGGTTAAGGTCAGATTTGAATCTAAGCAGTGCAAAAGGAGCATTTTTACATCACCTCATCTGTACAAGTTACGCCCTCGGACATAAAAATAGTTCAATCTATAATAACTCTTTTCCCAACAGTTCATCGCAGCACTACTCTGATTTACCGTCTGCTTCATTATTCAGTGGAATGTCGTGTCAAAGTCTCGCTTCTTTCTCCTCCTCGCAGCTTCAGGGAAAAGCCCTTTGCTCTGTAAAGTCCTGCTTCCTATACAGAAGCACTGGAAACGTTAAAACTACACCCGGTCTGCTTGTAATAGTTCTACGATGAACACGTCTATGCTAGAGAAACGATAGGCCGAGTTTACATCAGCTCGATGTTTTCCAACAATCCAAACGCAGTTGAGCGTTGCTGCAGAGATCAATACTTACGTAAGGCCCGCTTCGATCGCGGGGCGGCAGGAATGTTGCGAATCCATTTTTAGCGACTGGGGATTGTCTGCGGCCTCCAGTCTGTTTGCACACGGACTTAAGCGCTGCCTCGTAATAAAAAAAAAAAAAAAAAAAAAGAGGCAACTCTGATTTCAGGTTTTACAACTGAATGAAAAATATGTACAAAAAAATGTTTTTTTTTTTTTTTTTTTTTTTTTCAGAAAGTACACAAAGGAAGGAGTCTGGCTTCTGGAACGGCTCACACTGATCTGATGCGGGGAAGAAGACAAGGAGGACAGACTGCACATCTACACACACAGAAGAGGTCCATTCAGTGTGTGGAGTAAATGTACAGAAACGTGGTTCAGCTTGATCCAGAATAGTCACTACGAGCACAAACATTCCCAAACTGATGGCGGCGTATAGAAAGACTTCAGAAAGGCAGGAAAACAGCAGCTTTTAAGACATAAAGTACCATGTTTAGAAACTGGAGATATATGTTTTTCTTTTTTAAATTAAAAAGTTCACTCTTCTTCTTCTCATTGCTGACCAGTGAGATTTTGCATCCCTGCCGTTTAGATAATGAGGGGTCCGAAATTTTTAAGGCACCACAGGACACAGAGAGTGGGTGGGTGATCGATGCGGTGCAAAGACTTGAGCTGCTCTGGGCTCAGCCCTTGGAAGGCCTGGTGGTACTCCCTGTCGAAGGCCTCTGCAGAAGAGAGAACGTGGAGAAATAAAGTCAGAACAGTATTTAGGATGACAAGGCGTGGGCCGGTTAATGGTTTCCAGGTGTATCACGGTGCTAAAAAGTTACGGTGTCAAAACCACTGCACCTTTAATGTTGTGTTGTTTTAACGTTTAAAAACAAAAACAAAAAATGAGGTAACTGTGTACATATTATGTTTGTTGAATGAAGACACCATCATTTAGCATTTTGATTCAAAAATGCTGCAGCCAGAGTTAGGAGGGGGGGATCATCTCTCTCCAGTTTTAGCTTCTCTCCACTGGCTCCTTGTCAAGTCCAGAATTGAATTAACAATCTTACTTCTAAACTACAAAGCCCTCAACAACCTAGCTCCATCTTATGTTACAGATCTTATTGTTCCATATTTTCTTAACAGAGCACTTCACTCTCAGACTGCAGATTTACTTGTGGTTCCTAGAGTTTCCAAAAGCACAATGGGAGGAAGATCTTTCAGTTATCAGGCTCCTCTCTTGTGGAACCAACTTCTAGTTTCTGTCCATGAGGCTGACACATTGTCCAGTTTGAAGACTGTGCTGAAGACTTTCCTTTTTGATAAATCCTATAGTTATTGTTGGTTTGTGCTGCTATAGACTTAGACTACTGGAGGACAAATTGATCCCATTTCTTAAGATGAATTGTTACAAATGAATACTTTACATTTTATTTCTATCTTAACATGTGCTTATCGACCTGCCATTGTGTATCTGTTCCTCTCAAACCCAGCCGGTCGAAGCAGATGGCCACTTGTCCCGAGTCTGGTTCTGCTGGAGGTTTTTTTTCTTATAAGGGAGTTTTTCCTTTCCACTGTTGCCTTCATGTTTGCTCAAGATGAGAGTCTGTGATTAAGTTAGACTCAAAGCAGTCTGCTCCTCAGATAATTAATGTTATTAACTTGCTTTTTACATATATACTGTACATGTTTCTGTTCAGTTCTGTTGTGACCTGGCATGCACTATATAAATAAACTGAATTGAACTGAATTGAACTCTGTCCTTTTCAACTCTGGCATGAAGGACAGCAGGTGATATGCATTCCTTTGAGGAATGCTAGTCCTGGGACTCTCGGTCTCTGTCCTCTCTATCACTTCTTTAGCTTTCTTAAGTTCCTTAAAAAAACTGTCTGTGACTCCATGCTCTGGCACTGTGTTGGTCAAGATTAGAAGATTAATATGTGTCTTTTTTTTTTTTTTTGGGTGCAATTGAATGTCCTTTGCTGCTTTTGGTCTGTTTACTTGAAAAGGGCATGACACTTTTAGATTCGTCTTTTCCAAGAAGGTATTCGCTCTTGAGTTCTGCACGTCCTCATTTAGCTTCTTTGCACTCTCAGGATGCGTCTTCCAAAACGCACGCCTTCTTCAGTGCCTCCGATCCACGCTTTGCTGCATTTCCTTTTCTATAAATCAAAAACAATCTTCAATAACACTAAAAGTGTCTAATTTTACCATCGTCTTTAAGAATCACCTTTCACTTTAGACAACGGCCAAGAATAGAACATGTAAAACATGTAAAGAACTACTAAACTTTAAGTATTTTGCATCAATAAATCAAAGGAAAACTTTGATTTGGGTTTAAAACTTAAAAATAAATAAATAAATAAAGTTTACTGACTGGTTTGAGCAGTCAGACTGAACAAACTAAAGTGGACTAATGGATCTCCACGATGTGTTAACTCTTATTGCTGCTCGAGTCTTGTTGTTACGTCCAAAAAAAAAAAAAAAAAAAAAAAGGAAATAGGAGAGACAGATATGGAGGAGGAGATGTGTATACGTGCCGAGCGGCACTAATCTGTTTTACGCAGTCTGGGGGATTCCAGCCAGCTGCAGGGGGAGTGATGACCTTGGCAGAGAACAAAGTTTTTTCTGTCCTGGGGACAAACATGGAGTCAAAGACAAGTGTGGACTGGTCAGCAGATAAATAATTAACTTACACTAAAGAGAAGAGGAGGTTACAGTTTAACATACATATGGGGTGAATTGCAAACTGAACACACATACAGGACACTGTGTCTGTCTGTTAGCAAAATATCTTACGACCACTCAACTGGTTGGACCATAACATCTTATGTCATAAGCTCTCAGAAAATGGTTTCTCAGATCACACTATTGGCTGGTTCTCTAATTTTCTCACCGATCGAAGGCAATGTGTTCAACATAATGGTACTTCTTCTAGCTATCCAACTATTAACAATGGTGTACCACAAGGTTCAGTCTTAGGACACAGCCTCTTCACAATCCACATAAGTAATGTAGGTCAAAGCATCCCTGATGCATCCTTACATTTCTATGCTGACGACACAGTTGTTTATTGTTGAGCTAGAACAGTTGCTAAGGTTTTTCAGCTTTTACAGTCTGCATTCAACATTGTCCAGTCAGATTTGTTCCGTCTGAAACTGGTGCTAAATGCTGACAAAACCAAAGGGATATTGTTTTCAAACAGGAAGTCGATTCCAGCAGTCCTTCCTTCCATTTCATCTTTGAATGGTGTCCTATTGACTTTGTTGCTTCTTTTGAATACTTGGGTATTTTGGTTGATTCACATCTCTCTTTTAAGCCTCATGTCAAAACTTGGTAAAGAAGCTGAAAGTAAAACTGTTTTTTTTTTGTTGTTGTTTTTTTTAGAAATAAATTCTGTCTAACTCTAAATTCTAGGCAACACCTTGTAACTGCTACATTCCTCCCCTCCACTGACTACCGTGACATTATTTACATGAATTCTCCTGCAAGCACCTTGCAGATGTTGGACGGTGTCTATCACGGTGCGCCAAGATTTGTAACTGGCTGTAACTACCGTACCCATCACTGCACCCTGTATTCATTGGTCAATTGTTCTTCCATTAACTTCACACAGACTCTCACACAGGTACATTTTTATCTTTAAATCACTTCTTGGTCTGTTGCCTTCATATAACTCCCCCTGTATTTCACTCCGTGAATGCAGCTACAGCGTGCACTCAAGACATAATTACTTGCAGTGTTCCCTCAGTGAGGACTGAACTTGGCAAAAGGGCCTTCTCCTACTCTGCTCCTGTTTCCTGGAACACCTTACAAAAAGATTTGAAGTTGTTGACTTTGGCCACTAATAGATTTTAAACAACTGCTCAGTTCATGGCAAAAACCAATGCAGACATGTTCCTGTTTTTAGTATTTTACATTGCTTTATAACGTAGCTGTTTTTGTTTCATTTTTATTTCATTTCTTCTATTTACATTTCCATTTTATATGCTTTTTATATGATTGACTTGTTGTCTTTACCTCATCTGTGTTCTTTGTTTAAAACGGGTCTCTTGTAAATGAGTCTTTGTGGCTCAACAAGACTAACCTGTATAAATAAAGGTTGAATGAATGAATGAAAGACATGCAGAAATCTTTATTATGGAAAAGAAAGAACTGAGTTGATGTCAGCCATTTTGAAGAGTCTTCTCTCTGCCAAGCACCATCAGAGCTGATGGTAAGAATGGTGTTGTTGTTTACGCGCAGGTGGGAGATGACTACTGAGTTCATTCCAGCAGAGGCAACGAGTCTAAAGAGTCTTATGAATCTGCCAAAAACAAACCATGATTGAAAGTAATAATATGCTGGCATAAAATCAAAGGCCTACCATTTTAGATGGTGGTCTTCTCATAATGAGTTAAAGCTTTGCAGAGAGTGGTGAAGGCTGCACAGAAGTTTGTTGGAGTCAGCCATCACAGACATTCACACCTCCAGATGCAGGAAGAGGGCCAGTTGCATCATGATGGACCTCGCTCACCCAGCACATACACATTTTGCCCCACTCCCCTCAAGCACAAGTTTGAGGAGCATTACGTGCAGAACCACTAGGCTGAGGAACAGCTTCTACCCTGAAGCTGTTAGACTCATGAATCCCTAGTCAGGATTATCACTGTGAAAATTACTGTGATATTCTTGGTTTAGTGTATTATTAGTTTAGTGTATAATTAGTTTAGTGCTTAGTGTTTTCTTAATTGAGCATATTTCTTAGCTCATGTCTTGGATCTTACTACTGTTTTTCTTTACAATTTGTATTTTTGTTGGATGTCACTGGGACCCTATGTACATAGTTTTGTTCCATGTCATGTACTACATGTGATGTGATTGGCAATAAAACAAAAACCTTGAGAGCTGTTTTTGCAAAATAATGCTATGCAAAAATATGAGTTGTGAATAACTCTCAGCTACGACCACATCAAATTTCACTTCAACATCTGTAAAACTGACGGTTATTGCCATTTTCATGATGGCTAATGTTGATTAGCTGTGGAAGCCATCTTGAAATGGACTGGGTTCAAAGGTGTATCAGCTGTGGTTGTACATCTGGTGAATCCTTTCTCAAAGTTTGATTAAAATCTGTCCAGCAGTTTACAAGATATTTTGCTAAAAGACAGAAAATGTTGATGCTAACATTTAATGCTAATGTTTTGAGGAAATCCATTGTGCAATGTGTAGTACTTGGCGTGTGTGTTGTG
Source organism: Simpsonichthys santanae (assembly GCA_031762415.1). NCBI lineage: Eukaryota > Metazoa > Chordata > Actinopteri > Cyprinodontiformes > Rivulidae > Simpsonichthys > Simpsonichthys santanae. The sequence goes on along the minus strand of JARVLU010001196.1, from coordinate 23,074,211 downwards.
ATTGAGTCATAGCTAAAGCATCACCAAATTTTAGCCTAATACGTATCAGTATAATTGACTGGATTGTTTTGTCCACAAAACACACTGGATGGGCAAACTCATGACCCCTCGCGGACCCTAGTGAGGGTCAAGAGCTTGTCCAGAGTTCCATGGTCAGGACGGAATCCGCATTGTTCTTCCTGGATCTGAGGTTTGACCAACGTTTGGACTTGCTTCTCCAGTACCCCTGAATAGACCCTACCAGGGTGGCTAAGGAGAGTGATGCCCCTATGTTTGGAGCACACCCTCCGGTCCCCATTTTTGAAGAGGGGAAACACACTACCCCAGTCTGTCAATCCAGTGGCACTACCCCCGATGTCCACGCAATGTTGCAAAGGCGTGTCGACCAAGACAGCCCCACAAAATCCAGATCCTTAAGGAAGTCAGGGCAAATCTCATCCACCCATGGAGCCCTGCCACAGTGGAGCTTTTTAACTACCTCGGCGACCTCAGCCACAGTTATGGAAAGACCAACTCTGAAGTCCCCTGATTCAGCTTCCTCCATGGAAGATATGCCGGTGGAATTGATAAGGTCCAAAAAGTATTCCTTCCACCTCCCGACAACATCACTGGTTGAGGTCAACAGCACCCCACCTTCATTGAACACAGTGTTAGTAAAGAGCTGCTTTCCTTTCCTCAGCCGACTGATGATTTGCCAGAATCTCCTCGGAGCTGACCAAGAGTCTTCATCCAAGGCCTCACCGAACTCCACCCACATCCGAGCTTTGCCTCAGCAACAGCCAAGGCTGTAGGCTGCTTGGCCCTCTGATATTCCTCAGCTGCCTCCCGAGTCCCACCAGCCAAAAAGGACCGATAGGACTCCTTCCTCAGCTTGACAGCCTCCGTAACCTGGACCCTTGTGTTGCCTCATTTGTTTAAACTGATTTCCTCCTTGTGTTCCCAGGTGTTTGTAATCACATCCTGTCTTGTCTGTGCATGTATAGTTGGTCTGTGAGTCTTGTCCTTTGTCGTGTCGTCGTTGGGCATATCCTGTCTGTCTGATCCTGTCTGTCCTGATTCCTCTTCCCTGTTTGAGTAAGTTTTGCTGCCACGTCAGCCCTCTTTAAATTATTATTATTAAAAAGTATTTATTTTTATAATCCTTGAGTCCTTACTCTTGCCTGCAACAATTGGGTTCTTTTCCTGTCCTGACCTGCCTGAAACCCTGACATGCATGGCTTCTTCAGTTTCTGTTGACCATTTTCTCACCGTTCTCTTTATTACAGGTTGCCTCTGAATGAGGGGTTTATATTTTGAGCAGAGAAACACAAAATTGTGATCTGATTTGCCAAGAGGGGGTCTTGCTTTAGCGATGTATGAATCCTTGACATTTGCATAAAACAAGTCCAGCATTTTGTTTTCTCTGGTAGAGCAGCTGACAAACTGTTGGAACGTTGGAAGTGTAGCAGAGAGAGAGAGAGGCATGATTAAAATCTCCAGATATTGCCACAAACGCACTAAGGTATTGTGTCTGTAGCTTAGCAACCTCGGAGCTGATGACATCACACGCAGTCTCGGCATGTGAGCAGTTGCCAAAATAACGCTGGTGAACTCTCTTGGCAAATAATATGGATGACAACTTAGTGCTAACAGTTCAATATCTGGACTGCAGAGATGACACTTCACAGTAACATGTCAAGGATTACACCATCTGTTGTTCACAAGCACTGCCAACCCACCTCATTTGCTTTTGCAACTCTTCTATAATCTCTATCTGCTTGCATGGTCAAAGTCTGGCAGAGAAACGCTGGAGTTGGGGATATGAATATGATCCTGCAGCCATGTCTCAGTGAAACACATAACACTGCATTCCCGATACTCTGGATGGGTCCTCGTTAGGGCCTGAAGTTCATCCATCTTGTTTCCCAGCAATCTCACATTGCCCATCATGATCAATGGAAGAGATGGTTTGAACTTCATTTTTCTCTCTCTCTCTTCTTTGCTCCTGCTCTGCATCCACAATGCCTCCTTTTCAACTCATTTAGGATTTGGGGCTGTAGTTGAGATATTGTTTGAGCTTTGGAGATGTTAATCAGCTGCTCCCGGCTCTAAAAAACAACTTGTTGTCATAGTTACGCATCATAACAAATATCCAAAAGTAAAGCTATTGCTGTAAAAATCCTTCCAGCTTCACAGCATCCAACACCAGAGGAAATAATCATCCAAAAAAGTGATTTATATCCAGAAAAAAGAAGAGATAAAGTTTTCAAAAGTCATATCTCAGAATGAAAGTAACAGAGCTACTCTAACATGCAGCCAGCTTGAGCGGCGCAATTCTAGAACAAGGCACACTTCAATAATTGAGGCACGGAACATGGCCCATTGGGACTCAATGTCCCCCGTCTCAGCTGGGATGTGGTTAAAGCTTTCCCAGAAGTGTGAGTTGAAGATCTTTCTGATGGGTTCTTCTGCCAGGCATTCCCAGCAAACCCTCACTACATGTTTGGGTGTACCGGATCTGTCCGAAATCTTCCCCCGCCATCTGATCCAACTCACTACCAGGTGGTGATCAGTTCACAGCTCAGCTCCTCTCTTCACCCAAGTGTCCAAAACAAATGACCGCAAATCAGATGACACGACGACAAAGTCAACCATTGATCTATGACCTTTGACATCCTGGTTCCTAGTGCACTTATTAATTAAAGTGCTTTGTGTTGTCAACATTGTATGTTCCCATACAATGGCAAAAATAGGTTCCCTGCATTTAACCCATCGCACCTGGGATACACCCAGGTGGAGCAGAGGGCAGCTATAGGTGCCCGGGGAGCAATTGGGGATTAGGTGTCTTGCTCAGAGACATCCTGACATGTGGGAATGGCTGGGGATCAAATCTGGGACTTTCGGGTCTTGAGTCGGCTGATCTACCTCTACCACATATCGGCCCCTATGGATGGATATCCTTATGTTCAAAGTTTGTGGTGGACAAACTATGACTCACACATAAGTCCAACAACAGAACACTGTTGTTGTTAAGGTAGGGCCTAATTATGAGGGAGGTGTGTGAGACAATGAGACAAGTTGTGTTTGTTAAACAAAACTTGACTTTATTTGAAGTTTATTACTGTTTTTGTTGTGCAATGAAAAATGTGCAATAACAAATGTTGGAAAATATGTTAAGTGCACATTTCACCTACATTTCAGTTAATTTTTCCAAATTAAAAATTAATTTTCCCATCCGTTTTTATGAAAAAAGACTTTGTTCATACTTTGGCTGGAAAAGGGTGCCGTAAAAACACACATTCTGCCTCAACTTCAAGGTGCTTAATGTTGAGACATTTTACATAACTGATATTTATTTCATAATAAAATCGTCTTATGTAGAGACATGATTTAGATATAGCTGTTTTTGACTAACTTTAAAACAAACAACAAAATGATGTGATGTTCTCATGCTCAGAGTATGCATTAGAAAAGACTCTCAGCTACTACCACTTCAGACTTTGGCTCAATGCTTGTAAAGCTGACTCAGTTGGAGCCTTCTTTCTGTTGGCTGAGGTCAATAAGCTTCTGGCAGCCATCTTGAAGTGGAATGACTCCAAGTGTTAATTCAGACATACATCCAATGATCTTTTTCTGAGAATTTACAGTAGTTCCTGAACTATTTTGCTAACTTGACAGGCACATGAACACACAAACATACAAAAACATTATCACCCACATTTTTCTTTTGGATAGTTGGGAAATGATGACCAAATAAAACAGACGAACTGCATACATTCATGTCTAAGGCTTGGGGACTGTTTTTTGAATGTCCCTGTGATCTCAAAGCAGAACAAATACACACCAAAAATGTCTAAAATTATTGTTTTTTGTCTTCGTGTCAGCATTATTGATCAGGAAGTGACAGTGAGAAACAGAACAAAAAAGAATAGAGTATCAGGTAAACGAGACACCATTAGATAAAGAGCAGAAAGAAGGGGATAGGTAAACAGTTTTCCATGCTTTCTCAAAGTTCAACAGCACTTGTCATAGAAAAGCTGCTTTCCTTAGCTTCAGAAGAGTCAATGAGTAATGTTGTTCTATGATATTAGTGCTTAGTGTATTTTTAGTTGGTGTTTTTCTTAGTTCACATCTTAGATCTTA
>JARVLU010001196.1:23036873-23056906 GCA_031762415.1 Simpsonichthys santanae | reverse complement strand
ACTATACAGTATTAAAATTTTCCTTGGAAGAATCAATGTGCTTACACCCATTGACATTATTGTTATTCGGACTAACTACCATAATTTAACTACACAGATTACACAGGAGTAGATAATTTATGTATTTTTTAAATAATTTTAATTTATACAGTACTGTATTTTTATATTTCATGTTGACAGAATTTCTACCAGCTCTTGGCAGTTTCTTGCCACTGAATAACGTTTTCCTTTGACAGAACACATTTATTTTATTTTTAATTTATAAAATTTTATTTGTTTAAAAAAAATACAAAACAATCCCATAAACGATAAGAATACAAAATATAAAATGAAAGGCAGCAGAAAGAAGAAAAAAATCTTATTGTATCTGCCCCTTTTTTCCAAAACAATTAGTACAAACAATAATAATCGTCAATATTATCTTCTTCAATATGTAATTATAAATTGTAAATATGAACTGGTTTCAGTAGTGATTTTAGTCTCTTTAAATTTTAAATCTTTAAATTTAAACTCTAGTGCCCCTGAAAAATAAAGAAATCATTAGGATTGTGTAAGGTAACAGTTCTCAAACCTTAGATTCACCAAAATATTGAATAAATATGGAATAAATGACGACAGTCTCAAACTGGCCAATAAAATTATGATTTTTTTTTTTAGCACGAGTCCCACCACCTGTCAATCAATCCAGTAGGCACGTCAGCAACTGACCAATCAGCAACCTCGATTTGTCCTGAAGTGAAAGCACCTTAGCGGAGTTTTGTTTTATGTTAATTTACTGTAATAAACTTTTGTAAAATACAGTACACCAGAATACAGGAAATGGCATCTACTTTAATCAAAATTCTCTGGGGGAGGACCCCCAGACCCCCCACCACCAACGCAGCCTGTTCAGTGATGTTCTTTATACAGATTGGAATGATAAATAACTGTAATAAATAAATGGACTTTAGAGAAATATTTGCATTTCATGTATTGTTGCATTTGGCCCACAGCACTCTGAATGAATAACTGTGGAAGTGGGAAAACAAGGTAGATACAGTATTCTGGACGGTTTCGTTGTTGAGACGTTTCGTCCTTCGTTCCGTCGACTCCTCTTAGGCAGCCATAGCCAAAATGGTTCAAAACATCAAAGTTCATGCTCAATAATCAAAGGAGAAAATTCAGCAATGTTCAATCAGGTCATCTGGACGGTTTCTTTTGTTGCTGAGACGTTTCGTCCTTCATCCAAAAGGACTACTCAGTCCCACAAGCAGCACACCCCCATAGCGGACCAACCAGTTTGCTGGTGATAAGATGCTACCTGGATTACTGAGCATGAACTTTGATAAACGTAGATACGTCACATAATAATAGTTTTCTACTGAAACCTACACCTGATCTGGGACCAGATCAGTTGGGTCCGGGTCCAGACTGCGGTCCATCGCATGGGGACCCCTGCATTAGTTGATTAATCAACATTTAAACTTAAAGTCGATTAATTCCTGCTCTGTGGACGAACCCCATTAAAATAAGGACCACAACCATGTGAACGCGGGAATAAAAATAATACATGTTCTGGGATAAAGCTGCTCCACCGTCTGACAGAACGCAGAGGAGCTGTGGCAGGAGGAAGTGGGTCGGCGCTGTGCTGAACACTCCTGGGGGGGGATGGGGTGCCTGTATAATGAGGTCAGGAGGGGTCTCCTCACAATGGAGGCAAAGGGGGTTCATGCGGGTTTTAAACTGTCAGGAGTGACGGCGAAGCAGGGTGGTTGGGCTTTGTGCATTAGTTTGGGGGCACGCATAGTTGGGGTGGCTGGTGGTGGTGGGGGGGGGGGCGCGGGTAGAACCGCAGTTTAAAGAACAAAAACAACTAGTTCCCGTTGGCTGCTTTCCACCAGCTGCACCAAACTGGGACATGCAACATCTAGAGAAACCTTCACACACACACGAGCTGACAGAAGCCAGGAGCCAACATGTCTGCTGCTTCTGCAGCAGGACGTGCGTTCTGACCCGGTTCCTTTTGATTACGCCGAAACGCCACGACTGATCTGAGGGTTTGGCGTTTACCTGCGTGGCTTTGTCGTTGGCCCCTGCAGCCGGGGCGCCCTCGGCCTCTTTGGGCCACTGGCCCTGCAGGTAGGGCCCGACGATGGTGTCCAGAGACAGGGTCCTGCGGATGGTGGGCTTCGGCGGACGAGCTGCCGTTCTGTCTGTTTTAAGAAACACAAACGTGCACGTTCAATAATCTGTTCAACAAAAGAGCAAACCTTCACAATGATCACTTTCTGAAAGCTTCTTTAAAACGCACGCAGAGACGTTTTGCTGACGGCACACAACCGACGTGTTACTTTGGACAGGCGTTCATGAACACGTGAGCGCGCTGGCCGCTTTTGGTGCCTCTGGCAGGTGAGGATCACACCTTTGACCCGGAGCGACGCCCTCCAGCGAAGCGACCTCAGAAACACTCCCACCACAGGCTGCACGTTGATTTACCACCAGCCTGAAAGCGCACGTCATCGGGCCGGGTCTCAGGGTATAAATAACTCACAGATGTGCGTTTAATGGCTGTAGTTTGGGAAGCGGAGACACAAAGAGGCCTTCAGAGCTGCTGCTGCCGCGTTAGCGTCAAGCACGCGGCAGAACCCCTGCAGGCCGCCGTGCAACCGGGGGGTGAGCGTCCAAACAGCAACAAGTGTTTACAACTTCACTGCTGACAGAGCGTTGGTGTTTTTACACCACAAACAAACAAACAACAGATTTTATTCTCTATAAGAAGCTTGACTTTTTCCTTTAATTAAAAAAAAAAATACAATTTGTTATGCAAGCAAGCTGAGTTGCCAACTTGTTTTGTTGTTTAAAAATAACAATAAATGCAATAAATCCTCAAGGTTTCCTGCCAGAATTTGATCATCTTACGTTGAGAAGCAGCTGTTATTTTTGTGTCGGCTAATTTTGATGAGCTGCGGCGGCCATCTTAACCCAGATTAACTCCAAAAGTTAATTAATTTAAGACACAAGTCTAGTGATTACTTTGTCAAGAGCTTTGTTAAAGTCCACCAAACGATATACGAGATGTTTTGCTAACAGACAAACGGGACCAGGATCGACTTAACAGCTAAAGCTTAGGTTTTAAGCAAACATCTTGCACAATGAGCAACAGAGGTTTTGTTGTGGTAGCCTTTAAGCTACTAACACACCAGATAACAGCTCAACATCTAAAGAACTAACTGAATTATAGCCATTCAGGCGTTTTGTAAATGTAGTTGTCTGTGGTGGGCTTCTTACATTGGGTTAACTTCAAAAGTAAAACAGTTGTAGAAGTCCATTTAGTGATTTTCCCCTGAAAGTTTTGTTAAAATCCACCCATTGATTTGTGAGATGTTTTGCTAACAGACAAACAGGAACAGGAGTAATTCTAACAGCTAAAGCTCAGGTTTTAAGCAAACATCTTGCACAATGAGCAACAGAGGTTTTGTTGTGGGAGTCTTTAAGCTACTACCACACCAGATTATGGCTCAATATCTACAGAACTGAGTGCATTATAGCCATTTATGCGTTTTGTAAATGCTGTTGTCTGTGGCAGCCATTTTACATTGGGTTGACTCCAAAAGTTAAACATTTGTAGAGGTCAATTTAGAGATTTTCTCCTGAAAGTTTCATTAAAATCCGCTCGTGGATTTGTGAGATATTTTGCTAACAGACAGAGTTGCATGACTGCAAGCGCTCAGATTGTGTGTTGGGAATCAGTCTCAGCTACCAACACATGACATCTGTAAAACTCACTGTTTAGTCTTTTTGTAAATTACAGTTAGTTGTTGATGTTTTTATTTATTTATTTATTTTTACCCGTCCGGAGCTCCTTGACTGGACCGGAGCCTCTGTGCAGCTGGTACCGGACCGTGGCTCTGAGGGGCTGCAGGCTGGGGGTGCTGCAGCCCCGGGGGGCTCCTCCGGCTCCGCTCCTGGCCGACATGCCCCTCTCCCTCCGGGCTTTGGGCTCACTTCTGCAGCTGGACCTCTCAGTCCGTCCGGAGCACCGAACCGAACCTGCCGCCGGGCTTCATGTCGCTCAAACCGACTCTTACGACTTTTCTTCAACTTTCAGAACGAGGGAGGAAACGGAGAGACGAGCTGAATGAGCTTCACTCGACCCAAAAAAATAATTAAAAAAAAAAAAATCACATTTTGTTCGTCATTCTTTTTAAATTTGTTGCGTTACTTTCTTACTTTACTCCTAGTTCACAGTGACAACAGTCTAACCTGCCTAACTGTCTCGTGCAGCGTGTTTGTAAAACGGACAGATCTGATTGGTTGTTGAAGAATCGTCCTGAACGCTGATTGGCTCTCACATCCATCCGTCTCCGCTGATGAACTGTCCCACCCACCTTGGATCTATTTAAGAGGGTGCCTCAATGTGTGGTTCGAGGTTCGTTAGGGGTTCAAGTAGGAGCTCAGAAGGTCCTGAATAGTTCTGATCATCATTGATCAGAGTAAGAAATGTCACCTATCTTCAGTGTAGAAAAAAAAAACTATAAAACATTTAATGCATTCCCTAAAATGAGCTGTCAGGTGCTTTTTGGTGTTTAATGTCTATAAGGGGAAAGTAAACAATAATGTTTTGCTCATGTCTGTGTGTGTTTGTCTCTATCTCTAAGCAAAATATATTGTGCACCAGTGGATGAACTTTAATTAAACTTGCAGAAAGTAATCACTGTGTGTACGTCTACCACTGATTAACTCCAGCAGTTGACTGGAATCAAACTGGCCATGCAGCAGCTCAAAAACAGCAACAGCTAAGTCAACGTGAAAGATATTCAGCTAAAATTTGATGTGGTAGAAGCTAATTTATTTACAACGTATACTCTGAGGGTGAACGCACATATTGATCATCAGCAAGATCATGTTTTAGGTAAACAAATGTTTGAGTTTGAGACATAACAAAACTACAGTGGGTTTTTATTTTCTTTAAATAAAAACAAAAATTCAGCTATAACATGAAAAACTCACTGAAAGAAAAATTAAAAGACCATCTGAAAGCCCAAAAAACTGACAAGTAAATTCCCTTTAAATGACCAGAAGAAAGTCTGGTTCCTTGGAAGCAAAATATCAAATATGAGCAAGACTTTATAAAAATAAATAAATAAATAATGCTAGGATAGATTTAAATATTTTAAAAGTTTTTTTTTCTATAAATATATTACATATGTTGGCCAACAGATCAAAACCACAAGAAACTCAATGATCTGAATGTTTTAGTGACACAAACAGAAAGTGGGTGCATGTTTGATTTTAGTGGCTGAACTCGAGCTTTTTCAGACTCATTGGTGCTGTCAGGAAAAAACCTGTTTCTAAGAAAGCCAAAGAGAAGAGAGCAAAGTGCAGGGGTTCCCAAACTTGTCCACGGCTCCACAAACCGCATTAGCTTCTGGCCGAGGCCCACTCACAAACCAACATACAATGCTACAAAGTAAATATCAACTTTTAGAATGTTTTAACTTTTATTCACTATATTCTATTAATTATTACAGCTGCTGAGCATAAAATGTTATTAACTAACATGTTTTAAACATATTCACACTGAAAAAAACAACTTTTCAACAAGCTGTTGACCAGAAGAACAAAACAAATCTCTCTCTCAAGTGTGTTTATGACAGATACTTGGACAGTGTACAATTATTATTATTATTACTATTTTTTATTTTTGTGGGGTTTTTTTATTTATTTTTTTTAATCTTCTTCTCTCCAGCTTTCTGAGGACCCTTTAGTGCCCCCAGGTGGCCCCCAGGGGGCCACGGCCCCCACTTTGAAACGTTCTAATGAACAATTGGAATATGAAGTGATTAAATTATAATTGAAAATAAATTAATAATTTCTGCAGGATGAGGCAGTCTAACTGCAACAGAAAAGGTTTCTTCAATGAGGGCGAAAGATCACCGAACGACTGCTGACACTGAACTGTTAAAGTTAAAACAAACAATAATCAAAGAGAATAAAAGCTAAAACAATAAAACGACAGCTAAAATTAGCTAAACAGCTAAAAATAAAACTCTCTAGCAAAGAGCTTATGTTAGCAAAACAATCGCTAAAATCTCAGTGAAGTATACGCTAAAATAAGCAAAACAGCTTATAGCTAAAAACATACTGGTAGCTAAAAACTAGCCATCCATCATCTTTACCCGCTTCTTCCTTTATTGGGTCATGGGGGTCACTGGTGTCCAAATCCAGCAGTCACTGTGTGAGAGGTGGGGGACACGTTGGACAGGTCTCCAGTCCATCGGGACACAGAGACAAACCAGACAAACAACCATTCACTCTCTCACTCACACCTAGGGACAATTTAGAGTCACCAATCAGCCTAACGTGCATGTTTTTGGTCTGTGGGAGGAAACCCATGCATGCACGGAGAGAACATGCAAGCTCCACCCAGAAAGGCCCCCGAACCAGGATTTTAACCAGGAACCTGCTCGTTCAGAGGAAGCAGCTCTACCAGTTGCGCCACCATGCTGCAACTGTTAAATAACTGGAGGAAATACAATTATGTTGAACACATTGCCTCCAGTCTGAGAGACAATTAGTGAACCAACCAATTTAAAGTGGGGTTTTGTGGAAAGGTTGTAAATTATGGTGATATTTGTTTTAGACAGCTCAGATTGGTTCAGACCAGGGTAACAGCAAATGGCTTGTTTGAGCAAGGCTAAGACCAAAGTGCATCATGGGTGCTGCAGCTAGTTGCTGCTGGCACTGTCTGCTTCCTAATAAACTTTGGAGTCCTATGTAATTAACCATTTAATGCACATTTGACAGCTGTGTAAATGTTTGTAAAATATCATTTAACTGCAATGAAATGTTAATGTTAAGCTGTATTTCTCTGCTACAGCCCAGATGTAGGGCAGCAAAATTTAAACCTGCAGCATGAGAGAAAAAAAAATGACGTCATGAGTTCACTCCAAACTGAGCCACAGGATTCACCGCAGTGCTCCGCTTCACTCACACAATATCCCGAGCCTGTATTTGTTCAGCCTTATCGCGCCCCTTGGTGCTCGCTCTCCACTCTCATCTACTCTTATCAGAAGATGCATGCAGCCATAATGTTCTTCTCCAGAACATCTGGTTCTGCCTGCACCACCCGGGTTAGCTGCAGTTTGGGCATTAACGTTCTGGCAGACAGGTGGTAAAAACTCTGAATCTCTGCGTGGGCACTGTTCCTGGCAGCGGTCAAGAAGACAGGAAGCTAGAAATGAGAGACAGGAAGTGCTGTAGCAAGGTGTCCTACAAGCACTGCAGACATATACAGTAGATAGCTGGTTTGAAATTGGATCACTTTTCAACGCCTCAAGCAGTTTTACTCACTCAAGTCTTTTTAAAATAATATACGCCTGTCTCGTCTTAGCTTCAATATGCTTACAAGTGTTTAATGTTCATGCTTCAGGCGAGGGCGGAGATGTCTGGTAGGACATATTACATGTTAATTGTGGTTAACTGCTGTCGTTAAGACTCAAAAGCTTTTTGTTGGGGAAACACACCCATTATAATTGAACATATTCTTGAGAAAAGCTTGTTTAAATCCTGTTGAGGTCAGTTTGGGACTTTATTTAAATATTGAGTTTTATTTTTTAAGCTGTCAGTTTTTTTGTGTCTGTCGTGACTCGTGCTTACACATAGAACAGGTTATTGTTTACTAAAGAGGGCATGCTATCAGCTCAGTTATCAGCTGCACATTGATCTGAAGCTGGTGCTCATATATGAATGTGAGTGACAGCAGTGACCCAAAAGCAAACTCCTGTTTTTTGTCACAACTTGTCATGATGTTCCTCAGGTCTTGATTTTAATCAGCGTTAGAAGAAATGACGAATGAACGCGTACAGGGAGTTGAAAGTAGCTGCTTGTTCCTTTAAAGCTTGAATGCTGATTTTATTTTTTTAACTAAAATTTATATATACCGATAAGATCCTAAAATAAAGCATTAACGTGCACAAATACATTAATTAATAAATAATATTCACTCTATACAACAGCAGCCTGAACATTTCCCATAACCCCAGTACCCATATAACCATTATTTTAAAACTGCAGCCCTAAGAGCCAAGAAGCAAACAAAAACAGGAACCAACTATTTATGAAGATCTCTCCACACTGTCATTATCATTAGTCCAAAAGTCCCCGTGGGTCGCTCTGAAGTGCTCATAATTAACATAATTTGCAAAAGCTCCCTTCATTGTGTGTTTAAGTTTGAGCTCTTTCGTCAGTATTTGATGTTTTTTGGTGGGAGTGGTGGCACAGAGGTTAGAGAAGGTGAGACTGTGATCGGAAGGTCGCTGGCTCGATCCCCCCGACCAACAGCATCAGAATGTGGGTGGGAAAGGTGAAGCATCCACAACTGCCTCCATCCTCATTTGCCCCACTCTGGGTCCTTGAGTAAGGCCCTTAACCACCACCATCTGTTCCCCAAGGTAGAGCTGTTATTTCTAACCTGGGCCCGCGCCCGACCCGAACTTTGGGCTGAGCCAAAATAATGTGCTGAATGGCCAGGCCGGGTCGGGCTCAGGCTTTTCATATGGTTTTACGAATCATACAGCACAAATAAAACTAAATAAGAATGCACAATATAAAACTGTGTTAATCCACTTGTTGAGGAGGAGGCAGGTCCAACCAGCTGGTTGAAAGAGGTAAAACAAAGTCCAGTTAAGCTCAGATGGATTAGTTTATCACCAGCCTCATGCGTCTCTGCATCTGCTATCATCTGTGAAGGAAATAGCAGCATCTACAAAAGCCGAAGCGAGCAGAGCCTTCAATTAAAATAGACTTTTTCTATATTTTTCCAAATAATTTTGCTCAAAAAAATTTTTTTTGTTCATCTGTATAATAGCCTATCTTTACAGGTGATTTTTTAGGATATTCGTTTTGTATGTTAATATCCATTTGGTGAAACAAGAAATCTTATATCTTCCTTTCATTGAAATACATTTTTAAAATAACATGTCAAACTGATTTGCTTACAAAAGCAGTAAAACCTTAATTGAAAAAAAATGTATTTTTTTTCAGGTTCAGGTTTGTAATTACAGTTAATCTGTCAGGTCCAGGTCAGCAATAAAAACTACAAGTTCGGGCCGGGACAGGTTTTTTTTTTTTTTAGCTGGAATGCAACTCTACCCGCAGGCACCCGAGATGGCAGCTCTCTGCTCCACACAGAGGGATGCAGTAGCTCGGTGGTCTGTGGTTGCGTCAGGAAGGGCATCCGGCGTAAAATCAATTCCCAAATCTTCGTGCGAGTTAGTTCACTTTGGCGACCCCTAAGGTACGACGGAGCTTTAGGGCCACGATAAGAAAATTAAAAAATAAAAAGCCATAAAATTGTGAGAATGAAGTCACAGTATTACAAGAATAAAGTTGAATAAAGTGTCAATATTACAAGAATAAAGTCGTATGAGACTTTTTTTATTTTATTTTATTTATTTATTTATTTTTTTTACAGCTGTCGTTAATTTTTTTTCCCTCCACTATTTGGATCCACAATGTCAATCAGTCCAGTAGGCGTGTCAGCAAATGACCAGTCCAAAGCTAAATGAGTCGTAATATTATCCGAATTCCAACATGGTAAAGCAGGGTTTACCGCATTTTAACTTTTAAAGAATGTTTGTTTGTTGAACTTTATTGTTATTGATGCTAGGGATGCACCAATCCACTTTTTTTTCAGTAAAAATGCCAGAAAGAGGCTGAAGAGACCCAGCGACTCACTTATAGGAGCATTTAGCATCGGATTGGTTATTTGCTGACATGCCTACTGGATTGATTGACAGGTTAGCGTCCTGGATCGGCTCGTGGGAAAAAAATAATAATAAAAAAGAGCTGTAAGAAAAAGTCTCGTACGACTTTATTCTCGTAATTCTACGACTTTATTCTCGTAATTTTATGGCTTTTAATTTTTTTTCTTAGCGTGGCCCTAAACCTCCGTTGTACTGAGGAGGGGAGCAGCCGAGTGAAAAAGAAAGTCAGTATTTGCTGTTTTGAGTCAACGTAAACTTTTTCTTTTGCTTATGATTTTCAAGCTTTTTGCTTTCAACAACATCCATATTACCAGGTAAAATAGAAAAAAGCTAAACACTAAAGCTAAATATAGCCAGTTACTGCCTTCAGTAGTTGACAGAACAACAGCAAAGATCTAAAATTAGGAAGGAGTTTATGTAGGCAGAAACGAGACATCAAAATACCAGGAAATTATGTTTCCTGTATCACTAAAGAGAAGATGTTGTTTTTTGTTTACATGTTTGAGGTTTAACGGAACTGCTTCTATAATAAATTACTCCCACAATCACAACAGTATTTAACAGGAATAAAATAAAATAAAAACTATAATATGTGAAAAATTAAGCAGTCTGACACAACAGACCACTCACACAGTGATCAGTTGGCTTCCTGTGGATTTTTCTCAATGGGTGTTTCTAAGTGTTTAAAGATCACGGAGATTAAGTTGTTTTGCCAATGCTCGAGTTTTCACGGTGACACGGCGATTCTTCCTGGCAGTCGAATTAAAACGGGTTCAGAGGCTAATGAGCTCTGACTGCAAGCACAGGCCAAGAATTCAGGTCTCTCTTGTAAATGAGTCCCCAAGGCTCAATGGGACTAACCTGTATAAATAAAGGTTGGATGAAAAAAGGAATGAGGGCTGACGATGGCAGCCAAGAGGAGTCAAAAACAAAAAGCTGTGAAAGAAGAGGAGTCGGAGAAGGGCTATGAGTGCTGTCAGACATAAAAAGCCATGGTTATTTTCCACAAAACAACACAGAGGACAGTTTGCTCTGTCTTTCCTAAGGCTTAAGACCTTTAATCTATCATGCCAGAGGTTTAGTGGTGGCATCAAAGTTAAATCAATACTGCGATGGTGCAGAACCTTGTTAGTTGTGAGTGATAGTAAAGTCAAGCTGAAGCAATTCACTGACTGTGGGCCAGCTTGAGTCAAGGCACTGACATAACTTCTTTTGTTGCCATTTTTAGGCAATACTTACTTTCTCAATTTCTAGAATCTGAGTCATCTTTAGATGTTTCCAAAAAAACAGCCAGAGGCTACAAGCTTGTTCCAGTCAACGGCAACATACTGGAAACTGTTCTCTGTGTGGCCTGAAACACAAGCATGTTCCAGTAGATCACTCTGACACTGGCTCTGCTCGTACCCGGCTCGTTTTAACCATGGTGTGGCTCTGCCGTGTTCACTTCAAGCCCGTTTCCAGACACACGATCTCCGTGACCCCCGTCTGGAATGTACATTGACCTGGACGTCCTCCGGCTAACAGACTCTAACGTTCAAGATGTCCAGCAGGGGAAATACTAGCGTGAGACCATTGTTGGAGAGTGGATACTGAATCTGCAGATCATTTGTTAGCTGGGAACAGCCGCTGAACCTTGACACAGTTCTCAGAAGTAAGGAAGACGTGTCAAGAATTCAAATACGCCTCCTCTCAGAATAGCTCACTGTGGTTGCTACAATGCTTAGTGAAGGGGGTATTTTTAAAGTTTCCAATTCAGTTCAAAAATATTTTATTAATCCAAAAGGGAAATTAAATGTTGTTGTAACTCATCATCCTGGTTTCATTAACCTACTAGGACCTGGCATCCACATATGCAAGAGTCTGGGTCTTAGGAGGTTAAATAGTTGTTGAAGAGGATGCTGAGGGTTGTCTATAATGTTCTTCATTTTACGAAGAATCCTTCTTTGAACAATCATCTCCAAAGGTTCTAGATGAGTCCCCAGAACTGAGCCACCCTTCTTTATGAGCTTGTTGATCTTTTTTATGTCACTTGCTCTGGTGCTGCTACCCCAGCAGATGATGGCAGAAGGGATATCACTCTCTACAACAGACTTGTAGAAGATATGCAGCTTCTTGCTGCAAACACTGAAGAACTTTCATCTTCCTCAAGAAGTACATTCTGCTGTGTCCCTTCTTGTAAACGGCTTCACTGTTGCATTTCCAGCCCAGTCTGTTGTCCAGGATACAGCTATTAATGTTTAAATTTCTATTTCTTTTAATCTTTAGGCCATGGTTGCTTGTTATCCAGGGAGCGGGGCAGGATACGTCCGCCATGTTGATAACCCCAATGGTGACGGCCGCTGCATCACATGTATCTATTACCTTAACAAGAACTGGGATGTCAAGGTATGTTAGCTTGATTTGGGTCTTAATCACCAACATCTACTAAAAGAAGCCTTTATTAAGCTTTTAGTGTTACCGTTCAGTGCTCTTCTTTGTCAAAGCTGTTGAAGGTCAAGTTTATATAGAGTTAACTGGAGCCTAAACCTTTGGTAGCACAAAAACCAAAACCACATTCTCAACTTAAGAAGACCACAGTTCATTTCAGGACTCTAGTTGTAAATTGTGTAGTATTATCACCTCAAATTTGTGACAAAGTTTTGTATATATTTGTTTTTGTAGACACAAGGAGGACTGCTGCAGATCTACCCCGAGGGCAAAAACGTGGTAGCCAACATTGAACCTTTGTTTGACCGGCTGCTCATCTTCTGGTCTGACCGCAGGAACCCACATGAAGTCAAACCGGCCTACGCCACACGGTCAGTAACTTCAAACTGGAATCTTTTATTTTTTATTTTTTTATACACAGAAAAGACAAGCCAAATATTTAGAATGATTATTTTTCAATAACAAAGCTACTACTTCTACAGCGTTAATAAATTACACATTACAGACGGGTTACCTCAACACTACAGGAATTCTGGGTTTGTTTTACTGCAATAAAAACTTTGTGGATTTACTTATTCTCAATTAGAATTAATAAAAAAGAAATGATTCACCATTAAGACTTCCCTTCCTTCTCTCTCTCACTTTGCTCTTTTCGTCTTATCAATTACTTTGTCAGCCGTGCTTGTGTATTTACTATTCAATCGGTCCAAAAGCGATGAGAATAGAACTGAGTGGACGGCCGTGGAACAAACCCAGGAACCAGAACAGTTGGTGTTTCCTTGATGCTGACATGAGATAGACCCTCGGAGCAGAAACGCTCTGATGTAAACAATTAAACAACAGCCTTATTTTACATCATCGCAAGAAACCGTTTTATCCGCCGCGATCACGTGAAACCGAGCCTTCCTCCCCTCGTTATTTCGACTGCTGGGGGGGCGGGGGTGTCCAGAGGCAGGAAGTGTGAGTTTCCTGAGGAGGTCGATGGGAGGGGGAGGAAGGTTCGATAGCAGGACTCGTGCTGGAGACGCACACACAAGACACAGGAATAAACAAACAAAGGTCCTGGGGGGATGAAAGCTGTAGAAATTAACCCTTCACTGCCCGGGACATCCGTTATCCACAATGATTACTTTAACTGTGTTTCTAATTTATTGTTTCTGGACTGACTGGAAGGATCTTTTTTGTCTTAACGAGTTGTTTCAAGTATTTTTTTTTACTTTAAATCGTTCCTGTCTGAACCCAGTCATCAAGGTTCAAGGTTCTTTATTAACATTCACATCACGTGGTAAATGAGGCGGAACCAAATTGTGAACTCAAGGTCCCAGTTACACCCAAAATATCAAAAATATAAAGTATGAAAAGAAACAGTGTATAAGGATCTAAGACAGGGCTATTCAACTGGCGGCTCACGGGCTATTTCCGGCCCGCAGATGACTTAATTCTGGCCCACTTAAAAAATAAAATTAAAAAAAAAGATTCTGGGTTTTTGTTTCTGTTTATTGCATTTATGATTCAATGCAATAAAATAAACAAATTTAAAAGGTAGCAGATCATTGTAAACTTTGGTTTTATTTACTTAATGATTTTAATTGCTGGATGTCTGGCCCCAGAGCTGCTGGCTTTCAGAAACTGTGCCCCCCCACCCTGAACAGGGTTGTTGAACAGCCCTGATCTAAGATATACGCTAAACCATATGTGTCAAACTCAAGGCCCGGGGGCCAAATGTAGCCCTCGCTGACATTTTATCTGGCCCCCAAGATGATATGTGAAACATAAAATACTTCTATCTCTTGAATTTTTTCAGTAACCTATTTTTTTTAATGATGTCGAAAGCACAACAGATAACATCAAATGAGACCAATCAAACTTTATCTAACTTGAGTTAATGTAGATTCTGAAATTGGCCCTTAGTTTGACATAGGTTTTAATTTTGATCCCCTTTTGTAAGTGAGTTTGACACCTCTGTGCTAAATGAATGCTAAATTATACACTAAAAGATGCTAAACACTAATACATGTAATGTAAAATAATACTGTGTATTAAACTGCAGTCCGAACATGAGACTGCAGTGCACCCATTTTTGTTTTTTAAGCCGATCCCTGCTAAGGGTTGATGCTTTAGACAGATGTTTATTAATTTTTTTTAACAAGATCTATATTTAAAATAAATTGCACCAATGTCCAATGTAAAATGTGGAAGAAAAGAAGCTCTGAATTTGTATTGTGTCTTGCAGCTATGCCATCACAGTCTGGTACTTTAATGCCAAAGAGCGGTTGGAGGCTAAAGAGAAGTACCGACTGGGTAAGTCATTTGTATGATCAGCTGAACCTTCTCTGATCTGATGGGAGTCCATTTTGCCCGTCACTAACAGTCTCTTGTCTCTTCTTTGCACAGCTGCAGGACAAAAAGGCGTACAAGTGCCTGTCACGCCAAACAGCAGGTCGTAAAACTGCTCAAGTGACCGGAGAGCGCTCTCAGAGTATACGTGCCTTCCTGAACTGCTAACCATTGCAAAGGGAGACACGGTGAAACTGTCAGCTGTCGCCGCGGCTTCACGCCGCTTCCTGCCGAGTGTCAGCCGCTCGGCTCGCGTCGCCAGCTCTGATGTAACGACTCGGGATACCGATCAGAGACGTAGCTGGAATTAGAGAGCGCGGCGGGACTGGTCTGTACGGCAGAGGTGAGCTCAGATAAGGAGACGTGGCAGAACTACGAAGACGTCCCCACTGAGTCAACCGAGAAGACAGCGACCTGAAAACTGACTCACTATAGTTTTTTTTGTTTGTTTGTTTTGCCTGATCAGTTATCAGCATTGTTCTGACGTATTGACGTATCAACGTTTTACTTTGCTCCGGCGTCATTTACAATGAGAACATAAGAAGCAGAAATGGTGACAGATGTGTGGGGAGGGGACAGACAGCAGAAATCAGAGCTCCCCTTATTCACATCTGGATGTGATGTGGCCCTCCCGTGTCTAAAGGTGTGGGCGTGTGTGACTGCGTGTGAGTTGAAGATTGAAAAAAGTAGTTGGCTTATGTGGAAAGATTATGGACAACAAACATTTTACCTGTTACCTCAGACAACCTCAGTTTAGAGAAAATAGTCTACAAATGGATGAGCTAGTATCTTGAGTGAGATCAGGACTACTGCCATCTTAAAACTACTCATATAAGTTTCATATGAACGCTGTTTTGTAAGCTTTACATTGCCTTTATGCATTAGACATTTATTTACAATATTTCTATGGTTATTATCAAGCACAAAACGCAGCAGCAGCTAGCTGTAACACTTCCTCTGCAGCTTGTGGCACTTCCTGCAGAACTATTATAATGCTGCTGCTGAATTAACCGCGTTGTTCAGCAGTGTAAATGTTTATAAAACGATGTTTTTTCAAAGAGCTATCTACAGCAGGTAGGATACTAATTGTTCATAGGCTTTCCACAGAATCTCACTGGTTTTGTGAAAGGGGCGTATGAGCACACCACGTAGAGTCCGCTCATATTTCAGGACATTATCCGGCTCAGAATGCAAACCCTCCAAAGTTTCAACGTTGTAGCACAAAAAAAAAAAAAAAACCTTCAGGAAAATATGAAGTTTGATTTATTATTTTTTTTTAATGTGTTCATCAGAGTGCACGTGATGCTGACTGTGAGACTGGGGGTGTTCTTATGTTTGTATGCAGGTCTGACTGAGATGAAAAAACTGATTATAAGTGAGCAGTGTGGACGCTGTTGAACAAACCTGCCCAAGAAAGACTCGCGCAGAAATAAAAACGCAGCAAAAGTCTCGTTTTTCCCAACGGAACTTCAAACATGGATCATCTCAGTCGGCGTATGACCATGAAGCACAGATTTAAAGAAACACTGTGTGAACTGCTGAGTGTGTGTGTGTTTTTTTATTTTGTATCTTTTGCCTGCTCACCTGTGGGATGGAGCAGAGGGTGGCAGGCCAGGCGCCTCCTCAGTGTTGGATCTGGAGCGATTTAAAACAATTTATTGTAAAGAAAAGCACTTTATTCTTGTTTAAGATGCCATGACAGAAAGATGTCTTTAAGGCTGTGGAGGAAATGCTCTTCAGTCACTAAAACTGAAGCGGCAAGAACAAATTCAAATGTTTCTTTTTTTAATGTATTTAATTGAAACAAAAGTGCATGAAAACTGTAATTCATTGAAAACAACTTGAACGTCTAATTTGGCTTATTTTTATTTTTATGTTTGACTAACATTAAAATTAATTATAATCTAAATTTGGATGCACGGCAACAGCCCCTGAGTCCATCAGAGGTTATTATAATCACTGAAATTGGCCTTTTTCTGTAAACAAAAGGAACGTTTTGAGTTTTCAAAGCACATGCACTCGGAGTTGGCCGTCCCAACGCCCGTGGAGCTCAGAGACGAAGAGAGTTATTTATAAAGCTGCAGCGAGCGATGTGTGATGCAGTCCAGGACTCGAAACACGTTGAACACGTCAAGACTGCTGTACGACTGACTTTCCACCTGGCTTCAAAACCAACGCTGAATAAAGATCATTTGATGCTCCAGCTTCTTCAGCATGTGTTTGTCTTTTGTCTGTGCTGGAACTTTTCTCATGAATTTGTAGAAATCTGTATTTTCCAGCGCTTTTTTCCTGGCGGGAGCGCCTGACTGAATGCTGTACATGTGGAAACAGATAAAGCTCTCTTTCCTCATGACTCGTGGCGGAATGGAAACGACAGCTTCACAAGAACAGATTCAATCAGACGAAAGTGACGCCATCAACATGGCTGCACCCGGCTCACATTAGAGTTGCATTCGGGCCTAAAAACCCGACCAGGCCCCAGCAATAGCCATTTTGTCTGAGTCTGACCCGACCAAGATGCTAATTACACGAAAAATAAAATAACACACACACAAAAAAAAAAAATAATTGAGCTTTTACTGCTTTTGTAAGCAAATCAGTTTGACCTATTTTAAAAACGTATTTCAAAGAAAGGAAGATGGAAGATTGCTTGTTTCACCAATTTGATATTAATATACAAAACAAAATAGCCTAAATAAATCAACTCTAAAGCTAGGTTATTATACAGACGAACAAAACTATTTTTAGAGCAAAATTATTTGGAATAATACAGAACAAGTCTGTTTTAATTGAAGCCTCTGCTTCCGTTTCTGTAGTTTCAGAATAGAGCTGTCATTTCTAACCCGAAACCCTTATAATATGATTAATGGGTGGGCCGAGCCGGTCTCGGGCTTTTAATTAGGTCAGGATCAGCCGCGATCCAGTTATATGATAATATGGCCTGCCATACCTCAACCTGCCGCACCTGGCCATATCTCCGCGAGCTGATCGGCCTTGAAAGAGCTAAAAAGTTCAGTTAAGCTTCAGATGGAACTGCACTGCCAGGAAGCGATCCATCGCCCAAATGGACGTTCGTTCAGCCGATGCACTCAGCGGACACGCGCGGCCGATGACCTAAAGAGGTGAGATCCCAAAGCAGACGTGTCAGAGCAGGGTCCATGAATGAATCAGAATGCAGACAGAAACGGGGTTCAAATGTTCTTTTGCAGCCATGAAAGGACAAACACCCCCTCAGCTCCAAATCTTCTGCCCCTTTTATTCAGCTGCACGTCCCCGACCATTAATAACTAATTAAAAATGTCAGGAGTTTTCCGGGTTCGGACCTGTAATTACTGTTAATTTGTTGGGTCGGGTGGAGTTCCGAAATTATGACTGCAGACTGGGGTCGGGTCGGATCAGATTTTTGGGGCCTGAATGCAACTACTTCAGATGCTGCAACTTCCTTCACCGCATGTGACAGCAGGGTGCGGAGACGCGTGCGGCCGATGATCCGGTTGTCCATGTGAAGCTTAACTGGACTTTTTTAAGCCTCTTTCAACCGGCCAGCCAGCGGACGCGTGCAGCCGATGATCCAATTCTCCATCTGAAGCTTAACGCAACTTTTTTAAGCCTCTTTCAACCAGCCGGTCGGACCTGAACATGCACCTGACCTGACACATCAGCAGGTTTCACTGTGCTGACCTTATAGAGTGAGTTCTCCTGTTTTTAGCTTTTGTTTAATACATTCCGGCTCCATTATGTCACTTGTTGTGGGTCAACTGCAGATCCTCAGATGTCTAGATAAGAGATAAGAGCAAAGGGCGGGGCCACTTGTGCAATTAAAACCACATCAAAAGCCCAACCTGCCCCGCCCATCAAGCACACAATTTTGGCCCGACCCGGCCCGAATTTCGGGTCGGGTACAGGCTCGGGCCAGAAATTGAAGCTCTAGCTCACATCCAGGCTGTAAATGTTTCCAAACACGCTCAGATGTTTTGTACATTTTTTAAATTGCTTGTTCAGGAGAATTTGACCTACAGTCTCAAAAGTTTTACGTTTTTCATATTTTCTTTGTTCTTTATAAATCAACTGTTCATCTGATTGAAAAGTGGAGGAGGCATGTTCAGCATCAGCAGGAATAAGTCATAATTAAACAGAAATACAAACTTAGTCCTGATTAAGTCAAATCATACAGAAATATTAGTTCATTTTTTTCAAGATACAATAAATAGAATTAAGAGTTGATGTCAAATTTAATGCATAAGTAGAATTATCACCTGTCGCCAACAATATGTGTATTTGTTAGCAAAATATATTTTAAACCAGTGGATGGATTTTATTAAACTCTGTTAAAAAAATCACGAGTCATTTAGTCAACCCAGTTCAAGATGGCTTCTACAGCTAATCAACATAATCAAAATGGGTTAACTCAGCCATTTTTACAGCTATGGAGATCAAATTTGGTTTTGTCGTATTTTTATTTTTTACCGTCCTCTATCAGCTGTTTTTGTCTCGTCATGGAGCATCCGTCCGTTTGTGTAGTGAGCTGGTAACTTCAAAAATAAGACTTCCATTTTGGTGTATGGCTGCATTAAAAAGGTCCCGATGGAAAATTGGGTTGCCACGTCAAAATCCAAGACGGCCACTGCTGTTTATGTCTGTAAATCAGCCACCCTGATTATTTGAGGAAATGATGCTTTCTAGTTTTTATATTGCTTAAAAATAATTTGCTCAAATGACAGAGGTGTCCAAACAATTGTTGCTCTCTGTTCCTCACGCATTAACGTCACATGCAGAAATGTTCTGCATAAATGTGCACATTTTAGCACATTTCAGTACAAAAAACCCATTTGCACATATATCACGTTACTAGATTAAAAAAAATGGTCATTTTACTAATAGATGGCGGTAATAAAGAAAGACCTGCATTTGATTAACTAAATGCTTTATTACAAAACATTGTCACAAGTTCCTAATGCTTATTTTTACTAATAATGTGTAATAATGTTTTATTAGGATCCCAGTTTGTGATTTAATTTTTCAAAGTAAGAAACTTTATTAGTCATTTCCCATAATTACACAGTCAGGATTCACAGAAGCTGGCGTGGTTCAAACTTTTAGCAGATAAAAATGTATTTTTGTCCTAAATCACTAAACACCAAGGATTTATTACAGATGTTTAATTTATAGTTTAGTAAGGAATAGTCTTTAGTACTTTTAAAACACTTAATGAATTGTGTTGATTTAAAGCTTCAGTGCAGCTATGCATAAGTTTTATTTAGTGAGAAAAGGAGTCGTGTTATTGGACACACAGCGAAACAACAGGACATAGACAGATCATGAAAGAACAACAATGCTCCACTGCACGTGAAGTGAAAACTTAGAGGTTTTATAGACGGGCTGGGTGGCACAACTGGTAGAGCTGCTGCCTCTCAGCGAGAAGGTTGCCGGTTCGAATCCCGGTCCTGGAGCCTTTCTGGGTGGAGTTTGCATGTTCTCTCCGTGCATGCGTGGGTTTCCTCCGGGTACTCCGGTTTCCTCCCA
>JARVLU010001196.1:23011336-23031982 GCA_031762415.1 Simpsonichthys santanae | reverse complement strand
GTGTACCCCGCCCCTCGCACTGTGATTGCTGGACATGGGCACCGGCGACCCCCGTGACCCTAAATGGAAGAAGCGGGAATAGAAAATGGATGGATGGATAGACGGGCTGATGAGCAAAGTGGAGACACCTGGGCAAAATGACAGGCGGTATCAGGTGAGAGTGGGCGGGGCAGGAGGTGAAACTCACTGAGGAAAAAATGACTGGTGGCACAGAGGAAAACACAAAAACTAATTTAGTTTCCTGTGAAACTGCAGTGTGAAAGTTTGTTGCAGAAGAACTTGATGAGAAACAACTGACATTAGCTAAAAACATAGCTGAAGTGGAAGAACAAGCTTAAATTAGCAGAAGCAAAAATAATGCATATTTGCTGAATTATAAATAAGCAGAAATGAGCACAAAAAATAATAAATTAGCTAAAAAAAGGGCAACAAATTACTGAAAGGTAGCTGAAGCTTAAACTACCAAAAGGAGGCAGAAAGAGCTAAAATTAGTTTAAAAAAATGTAGAATTAGCTGAAAAAGCTCAAATTAGCATAAAAACAGCTAGCTGAAATAGCTGAAACTAGTATAACTAGGCTGAAAGGAGCAAGTTGAAATTAGAAAAAATTAGTTAATTAAGCTGAAAGTAGCAGAAATTACCCTGAAAAACTTCATTTTACCTATAAACAGCTGAAATTAACTAAAAAATGCTAACAAGGTAGCTGTAAATATAAAACAAGCTTAAATTCGCAGAAGCAGAAAGAGCACGCATGTCCAATGAGGCTGAAGGAAGCAGAAATGAACACAAAATGTTTTAGATTATCTGAAATTAGCCGAAAACAGATGAAAAGCAGCTAAAAAGACAGAAGACAGAAAGAAGCATAAATTACCATAAGGAAGTGTAGAGAGCACATTTTTGCTGAATTATGTTGAGAACAGTTTAAATGAGTGCAAAAAATGTGGAATTGTCTGAAAAAGCTCAAACTAGCACAAAGCAGCTAAATAGTAGCTAAAATAACATAAACTACCAGAAATAAGCTGAAAGGAGCACAACAAGCTGGAATAAGCAGAAAAAAGTTTGAAGAAGCCCAAAAATATCATAGTTAGCAGAAAGAATCTGAAAAAACACAAAATAGCTGAAAAAAAAAAAAACTCCTGAAATGAGCTGAAAGTAGCTGAAAATATTTACATTTGCACAAGGAAGCTGAAAGAAGCTGAAGCAGAAAAAAAAAAATGTGAACAGAGCAGTAAAAGGTTGTAAACACATCTAAAGATTTGAAGGCTGTAAAATGAGCTCAATTAATTTTCTATGAGAATTAAAAAAAAAAAAAAAAAAAAATCAGAAAAGGCAAAATATTTCAAAAAGCTAAAGTTGCACCAATACCAAACGTCATCGCAGGACTGTCCCGAAAGAGCTGAACGTTTTGATAAATGATTTGTTGAAATAGTCTGAAAACTGCGAGACGAGAACTGCGCCGAAAAATGTACAGAAGAAAAACGGATCACATGGTGCGAACGCTTCATAAACAACCTCACAACAAACAAAAACAAACTTCCAACCAGGAAAGTGAACAGGGATCACAACAGAAGGAGCAGGCATGGCTCTCGGAGCAGATGCAGACCTTTAAAAGGTCCAGCAGCTCCTGAAAAGCATTTGTGTGGTAAGAAAGTGCAAGATTGTAGGTTCACGAGTGTTTGGGCCTCATTTCAGCCAGGACACTTTCACTCTGAGGTTGTTTGTCCTGATGGGAGTGAGGAGAGCGATGGGTCGACAACAGTCTGCTCAAGACGATGCAGGATCAGAACATTGTGCAATCCATTCCTGGAGGAGCGTCTGGTCTCTTGATTGCAACATCACATAAAGACAAAAAAACAACCTGCTGGTCATGATTCCATCAAAGTAAAACTAATAGAACAAATCTTTTACCTCGAGTTTCGGGAATTAAGCCTTTAATGAAAGAAAATGGCCCAGTTTCTTTGTAGCGCTGGTTTCAGTCTGGTAGCTCTAAAGCGTGCCCTCTGGCTCACATCAATGTGTATAAAATGAAAATGAGAAGTGAAACTATTAATGTTTTCATTAAACATCCTGCAGTGAGTGAACACAGTTCTTCATAACCAGATGAAAACGTTCAGCTCATACAGCTCAAGGCCCAAAGAGGCTTAAAGGAACATGATGTGAAGAAAAGCAGCAACATGTCATGAACAACAACGTAACCGCCCATTTTGCCTTCAGCGGCGGGCGACATCAACAGCACAGCTGCTGCAGGGACACAGGTCAGCCACCTTTTGAAACTGCGTCTGCTGAAAGGGGCGAGTCATCGACCCAAACGGACAGAGACTGTTCAGTTAAGTACACACTGAACAGCAAACGCCTCGGTCCATTGCACTCCCTTTGTTTGGTGCGGTCTGGTTCCTGTAAACCGAGGAGAGACTCAGACAGATGTATACTTTAAAGGGTAAATGAACTTTGACCCGGCTCCTGTGAGAACTTTCACATAATCTCTGAGTTTATCAGCTCCAGGTATCTACCAGTCTGAGCTGGCTCCAAAAGTGAGTCAGTCGATGACTCTGAAAGTTTCATTAAACACCTGTCCAGTGGATCATGCAATGTTTTGCTAACAGAAGAATCAGAGGGTAAACAAAAGGTACAGACGCCTCTGTACACACCTGTTTGTAGTCACATCCCACCCTCTGCTGGTTTGATTCTTCCTGACTACAGATTCATTTTTGCACCTGTAATACATTTTTTAACCACCAGAGGTCAGTGTTTAATGTAAAATGTTACTTCACTTAACAACGTCATTTAACCACTTTTAAAAGTTTGTCTTTAATTCAAGTTTTCTTTTTTTAATTACATATAATAGAGACTGTGTTGAGACACACAAAGCCCAAACCTCCAGTTCCACTTTACAACATCAAACCCCTAAAAAGCTTCTGATTTACTATGTAACTTGATTTTCAACCCTAAGGTGAGTGACAAATACTCATTTCATGGCCTTTTAGGCAGAATGGAGTCCCTCCAACTTGAGAACCCCCTGAATGAAGCCTATGAATTAGAGGTATGTGGAAGAACAGACTGCGCTTGACCTCCAGTAACTATCTCATAAATCACAGGTTTTGCATGAAGACATGTCACCAAATGAAGGTAAATACTATACTTTATGTGGTGCTTCTTCTTTAAGTGTTTGATACTTTCTTTTAGTGTTAGAGTTAGTATGATGCAATTCCTCCAAGCTGTTACTCCTATAATAGTTTTGTTGCCACAGTCGGTCAGCTGGGTGTGCTAAAGACTGATTTAGTGTGCTTCCTTCATGATGACCTCTTGTCTGACATGGTGTAACAATGACTGTGTAAAGATCCAGGAACCAATGTGGTAAAGGTTTGTCTAACAAGAAACAAAACAACTATTTACATTTTTCAAGACACAGTAAAAAAACACTTAAATCTGTTTATATGTGTTAATTTAAAGTGCAATTTTGGGTAAATGCTACTAATAAACAGTATCTTACTTGCTGTAGATAAATGGTAAATGGTAAAATGGAGCTTACTTATATAGCGCTTTGAATGGCTTGCTGCTGTCTAAAAACAACAACAATCTCAAAAAAGTTCATAGCGGTTCACATGAACGCAATGTTGTAAACATTTATGCGACACACTGAAATTTATTTCAAAGCGCAGTTGGTTCAAATTAAATAAATGGTGACTAAAAACAGTTGTAGTGACATAAAATATATATTCAGAGTTAAGAGTTACTAAAACATTTGTTAAATTCATTTGAGGGTAATAAGGACAAGCGTTAAGAGCAGAGTTCCTCTAAAAAGGGTTCAACACCATTTTCTGGTTAGCAATAGGATATTCCTGTTAACAGTTGTTTATCTGTGATCGACTAGCTGGGCTGTTCTGAAAACAATCAGTTATGTCTGCTAAGTCTGGAGGGAGCACTCTGCTCCATTTCTGCTACAGCTGCCTGAATGGAAGCATCAGAGTGTCTTTTACTCACGTTACCGTTCAGACCGCAACATTTACATGTTGGGTAATTTCAAATTACACAGTTAATCTGGCAGAAATATTAAATTCCTGCTGGAAGTGCCCCCAGGCTGCACTGGAAGTTTCATCTGTATTTGTAAATAACCACAGAATATAAATATGCATAATGTGAGAAAATCACCACAAAGTAAAGGGTTAAAAATATATTTTGACTGGAGTTGTCTTGGGCAGAAATCCAGAACCCAGAACTCTCGCTCAGATTAGCAGTTAGCTTATTAGTCTGGTCAGAATCAACCTCAGTTTCACCAGGGTTGTTTGAAGAGCTATCTACAGCAGGTAGGATGTTAACTGTTCACAACCTTTCCACAAGCTCCCTCCATTAACAGAACGGCACTTTCACTTTAAGATGAGCTGGTAAAACCTTTGCCAAGCACTTTTTATTTTGAATTCCACATCTATTGATCCTGAAGCCTTGCAGACATCCAGCTGGTGCAGCTTTACTCGGACCAGTGGTGCTCCCAGCGTTTCCAGCCCGCCTCATCTGAGTGTGAAGAGGCTGAGCTGAGGATCAGCATCTCCAGATCTGAGGCCATGGATCTCAGTCAGTGAGGGGTAGACTGCTCTCTCCAGGTTGGGCGTGAGGTTCTGCCTCAGCGGGAGGAGTTCAAGCATCTCGAGGTTTTGTTCATGAATGAGGGAAGAACGGAGCTTGAAACTGGCAGACGGGTCAGTGAAGCTTCTGCAGTATTGTGGACTCTGTGCCGGTCAGTTGTGGTGAAGAGGGAGCTGAGCTGTAAGGCAAAGCTCTCTGTTTACCGGTCGGTCTACGTTCCTCCCCTGTAGCCACACACTCTGGGTAGTGACTGAAAGAACGAGATCGTGGATACAAGCGGTCAAAATGTTTTCTCTGCAGGGCAGCAGGACTCTACCTCAGATACAGGGTGAGAAGTTCAGTTTTCCAGGAGAGACTCTGAGTAAAGCTGCTGCTCCTCCACATCGAGTGGACCCAGTAGAGGTGGCTCGTGCATCTGGGTGCCACCATAGGGAGATGTTCTGGGCATGTTCCACTGAGGAGGAGACGTCGAGGAAGACCCAAGACATGCTGGAGAGACTGTCAACTGGTCTGGGAATACCTTGGAGTCCTAGAAGAACTGGAAGAGGAGGCTGTGGAGAGATGTCTGGGCCTCCCTGCTCAAGCTGCTGCCCCGAGACCTGACTCAGGAACAAGCAGAAGATAACAGGTGGATGAATCCTCAGGACCCCACACCTGCTGTTCCATGACCTCAAGTGAGATGCCAACCCCAACTTTAGGAACCTTCCATCCATCCATCCATCCATCCATCAAAAAAAAAACAATGTTGACCTCACACGTCACCAACTGAAGCTTTGCTCCAATAACTAATCGTTCTTGTTGACCAACAAAACAAAGAAGCAAAGTTCACACGTTTGTACCGACTCAAACAAGAAGAAGGCGAAACATCCTCCGCTCCACCGTGCAGAGCAGATCACTCTGTCTGCTCTGCACAGACCGTTCAGTTCCAGTCCGTTTCTACTGCGCCCACTGTGACTGGTGGAGAAGGTGAGCAGGTGAGCGTCAGGGAGCGGTTCTGGTAGAAGCGTTGGAGCAGTTATAACAGATCAGACAGTCTTTGAGCCACACAAATAAATGACAAGTACAGAAACTTCTGTGTGGAGAAGAAACAGCTTCAACAAATACACCTATCATTAAAAATGATGAAGCCTGAGGCATAATTATCTTTAATGAGACGTGGATGAGTTTGGATAAACAACTTTTAATGGAACTACCACAGCTAATCAACTGTAGCCTGCACAGAAATGGCTGCAGCTCTGTAGATTTTACAGATACAGAGCTAAGATTTGGTGATCATCCAACATTCAGTCAGGTCATCTGAACGGTTTCTGGTTTTGCTGAGACGTTTCCGGGGTGGGCCCCATTTTAGCACCAGCAAACTGTTCCCCCCCCCCCCCCACTATGGAGTGTGCTGTTTGTGGGAATCAGTTTTGTTGGGTGGCTCCTCGGATTGAGGAAGTCCTTTGGATGAAGGATGGAACGTCTCAGCAAAAAAAAAAAAAAAAGAAAGAAAGAAAAAAGAAACCGTTCAGATGACCTGACTTTGGTGATTCGGTGTCGTAGTAGCTGAGAGTCATTCACAGCAAATTCTCTGAGCATTTAGGAATCAAATTCACCAAAAAATTATCTTAGTCTAAAACTAGCACCAAAGGTGACGGGCAACATGCATTCCTTCAAGGAACACTAGATCTCTAATATTATAGACAGATATTTTATATATACGTATACAGTATATATATATATTTTTTTTAACTCGCTGGAGTTAAACAGGATTTTTACAAGTGTATTTCAAATATGTTGAAGTGGGGTTATCTTGAAAGGTTGTGAACAAATAGCATCTTACCTGTTGTAGGTAGCGTTTTGAACAGTTATTATTATTATTATTATTATTATTATTATTATTATTATTAGTATTTTTTTTTAGAGATAAACATTAAATCTGACTGGACTGACAAACAAACAGCAGCTCCGTGTCGGACCGAGACCAAAGTGGAACGCTAACACCTCGAAACGACTGCAATCTGAAAAATGTTTAAACTTTTACACCACTGTCAGTGTTTTATTTATTTATTTATTTATTTATTTATTTATTTATTTATTTATTTATTTATTTATTTATTATTTATCAGTTATTCCAACAAAATTACAATAAGATTCCTAATGGAAGTGCCACCAGCTGCACCAGAAGTGCCATTGCTAGCTGCTACTGCTTCAAATGTACAAAGAATTTCACATTATCAGTGCAGCACAGATTAGACAGCAATTTACAGGTTTATCAAACAGGATTCCTACTAAACTTTTTGGATTAGAGCTGTTTTAAGACAACAGAAATTAAACCCAACAAACTTCAGTCAGGTCATCTGGATGCTTTCTTTCTTTCTTTCTTTTTTTTTTTTTGTTGAGACATTTTGTCCTTTTTTACAAAGGACTTCATCAGTCCAAGGAGCCCCAAAAAACTCACTCCCACAAGCAGCACACTCACTCAGGAGCACGTGGGACTAAGTTTGTTGGGGCTCCTCAGACTGATGAAGTCCTTTGGATGCAGGACGAAACGTCTCAAGAACAACAACAAAGAAACCGTCCATATGACCTGACTGAACTTTTTTTTTTAACCTGGATTATTGAGCATGAACTTTGATGTTTTGAACCACTTTGGCTATGGCTGCTTCAGAGGAGTTGATGGGGGAGAGGGCGGCCCCGGAAACATCTTATCACCAGCAAACTGGTTGGTCCACTATGCGAGTCTGCTGCTTGTGGGATTGAGTTTGTTGCGGCTCCTCGGACTGATGAAGTCCCATGGATGAAGGACGGAACATCTCAACAAAATATAATAAACCATCCAGATGACCTGACTGAACTTTGCTGGACTTTTTATTTGGATTATTGAGCATGAACTTTAAACAGAAATCAAACTCATTTTCCAAAACTTGAATCCACCCAGAACAACTTCTGGAACAGGTAAGATATTCACTAGTCATAACCTTTCCACTTCAGCACATCAGAACTGTGACTTCATCCTTAACACTACAAGTTACATTCACTCAGTTACTTTTAGGGTAATACCCAAACCTGCATGTGCACGTCACTCTAAATGCTCCTTGGTAGCGGCTCCTGTGTCTCAGACTCCTGCTGGTGCGTTCTCTGTCTGCACCTGTTCTCATGTGGAATAAAGTCCTACACTTGTGCAGAGACGCTGCACCACAAAAAGAGGTCAAACAAATGCGCAACGAGCTTTCAGGACACTGAAACATTTGAAGCTCTTACAGTTTCCTGTCAAAGTTGTGACGCACCTGTTTGCTGCTGTGCTCTGACCTCAGGCTTGTTGTGAAGCATGCCGGGCATCGCTTGAATGTTCGTCATCTCTTTCAGTTCCTGTTGTTTTCTTGAGGTTCACGCTCTGGTTGTTTCTCCGTAAACTGTCGTGAGATGTCAGTGGTTGTCTTAAATGGAGTCATCAAAACTCACGTTGCCATGAAAACAACTTTTTTCTTTCAGCGAATCTGACGTTT
The DNA here is from genome assembly GCA_031762415.1 of Simpsonichthys santanae. Classification (NCBI taxonomy): domain Eukaryota; kingdom Metazoa; phylum Chordata; class Actinopteri; order Cyprinodontiformes; family Rivulidae; genus Simpsonichthys; species Simpsonichthys santanae. Next base: position 23,023,915 of record JARVLU010001196.1, on the reverse strand, counting down.
GGCTCCAACTTTGCTTTGAGGACCTACAGTGCATGTGCAGTCCACTAGCTGCTTTTCCTCAGCCCAGCCTGACCTGCTCCTGTTGGAGCCTATCACATGAACTTCTTGGTTGGAGAACGTGTGTATTGGTGTTGGTGTGCACAGACAACATGTAAAAAATGGCGTCAGGTTTTGTTAAAGGGCCATTCAGACCGTTTGATTCCACAAAGATCATCTCCAGTGTTTGTCTATTTACATGCTCCGTCCAGCTTCTTTGCCTGCTTCTCCTGCAGATTGCAGTGGGCTGATGTCTAGCTCCAACAGTCATTGTGGAGAGGTGGAGGACAACCTGATCAGGTCTCCAGTCCGTCACGGGGACACACCGAGACAATCGAACATGCACTCTCTCACTTACACCTAGAGACAATTTAGAGTCACCAGTTAAACTATGCATGTTTTCAGTCTGTAGCATGCACAAAGAGAACATTCAAACTCCACCCAGAAAGGTCAAGGGGCAATCCTGCTGTGGCTTTCTCGCCAAGAAGCAACAGCTGCAACCACTGCTCCACCGTGCTGCTCTAATTTAGGTTAACAAAATTAAAGACTTGTGAGTTTTTTGCTGCAGAAATATATATATATATATATATATATATATATATATTTGTAAAAATGTTCCAATGATGTTTTTCAAATTTAATATGATTAATGTTTAATATAATTAATGCTGAATGTTTGGCCCTTTAACATACGAGAGACGGTAAAGACGGACTGATGAAACTAGTAGGGAGGAAGTGCTTAGATAGCTTTTTATGATGCAAAGATTAATAATATCTCAATTTAACAACAATGTTTTTTGGGGCACTTTGTAACAAAAGAAAATGACATTTTTCTTAAAAACAATTTAAAAATCACAAATTAATTAAAGCTCTAGTCTTCCTTGATGGGATGCTTGTCACCCGCCACCTTTCGTGCCAGAGTTTCACACTAAAATCATGTGATCATATGAGAAACAGAGTTTTGATAAAACCTTGAGACTTTGATAGTAAACATGAAAGGAAGAGTAAATTATGACCTTTACGTCTTCTCATATTTTATTGTGAAAAGTTAACACTATTATTAGCACCTATTACGAGGATGGCTCTCAGCTACTACCACACAAAACTTAGCTCAAATCTGTAAACTTAACTAGTTCTAGCCATTTTTGCATGATGTCACTAAAGCTGTGGCGGCCATTTTTAAATGTGGTTGAGGTACAGGCAGCGATGAATTATTTAGATTTCATAAAGATACATTCAGTGGTTCAAAGGATATTTTGCTAACAGTCATACAGGATTGATGCCAACAGTTGTTTTTTTGTTTTTTTGCAACGTTTCATCTAAAAATACTAATTAATATGTAATCAAAATCTACGTTGAGGATGATGCTCAGCTACTACCACACTGAATTCCAGCTCATCTTTGAATTAGGCTGGAAATCAGTTTGATAAGGCGTTCAGATGGATTGGATTGACTCCAAAAGTTAATCAATATCCATCCTTTGATGACTTTATGCTAGTTTAATCCTCTTTCTTTTTGAAAAAGACACACGACACGAGTCGTTCCTTCAGACGCGAGCGATAACATCAGCTTTGGTCACGCTGCTCTGAAACGATTCACATCCAGGGTTCAGGGATGAAAGCGTTTTCTCAGCAGGCGCCTCTGGGTCGGTTTACCTGTCATTTTAACACAGACGTCTCCTTTTGTTTCATTCATTTTGAGAAAGAAATCAAAGAGGAACAAGGAGAAACATGTCACGTGGCTCCCTCTCTTCCTCCGTCTCAATGAAACATCACTGTAATTCCATCTTCCTGCAGGAAGTTGAACTACTGCACTCGAAAACAAACGACTGTTCAAAGTATGATGAAATGATCGAGAGACAAAACTGACTGAAGTGAAGAAATGAAAATATAAACCAACCAAATGCATGGTTTTTACTTCATCACATACAGTTTTGAATCTCATTTGCTGAGGTCAAATCTGTGGTTGCCGTGGTGACTGGACGATCGTTAGCATCTTGCATTATCTTTCATGGCCGAATCAATACGGTCCCGTATTAAACGCAGCACACGGGAAACAGGATCTGCAGAATTTTGTCCGTGCAGTTTTATTTTTACGACTTGTCCTCCAAGTGAGACTCGTTCAGCATCCGATGTGTCGTTTTTCAACCATTTGACGGTTTGCGTGTGCAGAAAGGTGCGTGCAAACAAGGACAATGACTTCATGATGGCTGACTTGTGGGTGTTGTCTTTGTCCCAGGGAACCGAGCAGCGCTGGGGTTTTCACGGGATGGTATGAGTCCGAGCACCTATCCCAGGGTCGTCTCTGACACAGAGGGAGGTCTGTACTGTCTGAACCCTCGGTCTGACCTCCGCTGGGCCCCACCAGCCTTCCCCGCTGCCGCCCATTCGCAGAAACATTCTTCCACGTCTGGCTTTTCATAGAAGCATAAACATCTAAACACTGGATGGTCTACAGCAAAGCAAAGTGGGTGTAGTCTCAGCTGGTTTAATCTGGGCGTACAAAAGCAGCTTATCAGAAGGGAACTGGGGCAGAGGGAGAGGATGACGAAACACAAAAGGCCACCTGTACCGACAAGGGGAGTATCATCATGTCGCATATTTAGACCCAACAGAGGAACTTTGATCAGGAGGCAGTGGGAACAGAAACACCTAATCTACCAGGCCTCTGCTCCATTCAATCTGCTGCAGGCAAACCGGGATTATCGGCTGCGGTAAGGAGATTATCGGCTGCCATGTGAGCTCACACACAGAGCAAGGGAAGGACAGGAAGTGGAATGTCTGACAGAGGAATACGGTGAATGTGGAGATTGAGCGCTCTGGGATTAAGAGATTATTCATATGATTAGGTAACGGTGGGAAAGGAAAAAAGAAACTACCTGAGATTTCAGTTTAATATGTGGAACATGATCCAAAGTTCATTAGCGCATTAGCGCATTAGCTCCTTAAAGTCCTTCAATATTTCCAACTACTGAAATCACAGAGTTCACGGACTGTTCTCAATATCGAAGGACTCAGAAAAGTATTTCTGGATGATCTGAGGGATTAGGAAGGAAACGAGGGAACATAGCTCAAATATGAAAAAGGAGGAGCTGAGGGCTTTAAATGCTAATTTACTTGAACTTTGCTGAGCCCGGCTCAGTCCAGAAACGTTTCAGGGAACGAGCGTTATGGCAACACAGGTGTTCCTGCGACTAACCAGGTCTCCCAGGAAACGATGGAGATCTTATCATTTCTATGGCTGCGAGAACACCTCAGCTTCTGCCACCTCCTCCTCCTCCTGTTAGAAACATGCAGCTGTGTCATTTCACGTTTTTATTTCAATGTGTATTTTCAGTTTTGAAAAAGGATTTTATTTTGTAGAGGTGTCTGTTTTTAAAGATCTGAACAACTTGATGAAGACACCTTCGAAGATGCTCTACCTCTGTCTCTGCATCTGTGTGTCTTCACGTGTCTGTTAGCAAAATATCTCCTGAACCGATAGGCATGTTTAGTTAAAATTTAATGAAATTAACTATTATACAGTATATATGTTAATAATTGATAAACGTTTGGTGCCAACCTGATTTTAGACAGTTGTCACAGCCAACTGATCTTAAAAAACACAGAAATGTCTGCAGCACAGTCAGTTTTATACATATTAACCTAAACATGTAGTGTGATAGTAGCTGAGATTGATTCTCAACAAACATCTTAAGCACTAATAGATTCTGAAAGACCTTTGTTTAAAATGCTGCCATTAATTATTTTGAGTCAACTCTGTCCGTCTGTTGGCAAAATATCTTCTAAACCACTGGACGAAGTTTCATGAAACTTTCAAGAAATAATCAATGTGTGAACATCTACAATTGGTCAACGCTTGGAGCCCGCTCAATTCAAGATGGCTGCGACCGCCAATCAAAACACACAGATAGCTATAATTCAGTTTGTCTTATAAGTATTAAATTTTATTTGGTAGTCGCTGAGAGTTATTTACAGCACATACTTTGAGCAGGAGATCTCATGAGACATTATTTTCAAGGCTTGACCAAAAAGTTTACATTTCTCACCGTAAGAGGATCATCTGAAAGTCTGCCATGAAAGACCTCAGGGGGAGTGTCTTCTGTCAAAGAATGTTTGACTTTTAATTATTTAGTGTTAAAATGAGTGAGTCATCAGGACAATACAACCGTAAAGGACACAAAACAGGACTGGCCAGCTCTGCAGGGAGATTTAACAAAGAACCACTGGTCACTCCACCATCTTTGTTTCAGATCTTACATGAGCTCTGCTCAAGTTCAGAGGAGCTGCTCTTCATATAAACCAGAGGTGGGCAACATTTTTTTTCTTCCCCCAAAGGGCTGTATCAAGACATTTAAAGCAACCAAATGGATAGAGAATTTGACATTTTTCTTTATGATATAATCTAGAATACATCTTTCAGGCTTTTTCTTGTTGTGGCAAAGCTTGCTTTATAAAAACATCTTCCAATATCCTTTAGGAACATACGACATATTTATTCTGTAAACTGGCTCTTGTGACATTAGCTTAACATGTTATACGTGTTAGCGGAAATATGCAAAACAAATGTATGGATTTGTGTTTCTAAGTCTTTAAGGTTCAGTCTAGTTCTGGAAACACAACTTAAAAAATGTTTTTGAAAAAGTTTTGCATAAAATGTTTCATTGAAATTTCTTTCTTTTGTTTTTAAATTGATCTATTTTTTTTTAAATAAGTTGTTTTCTTTTGAACAACTGATGGAGATTGTCCAAGGGCCTCTTTTGGCTGTCGGGCCTTAAGTTGCTCATGTCTGATGCAACCAGTAACATGCGGATAGTGTGCACGTTACATGCAAAGTATTCTCATAACAGTCTAGTCACACATGGCTCCAGAACATGAACAGCTCTGAGGATGTAAAAATCCCGTCTGATGGTTCTTAGAGTTTTATGTCTAGTGATACGAAGCCATCTTTGATCCTGAGTTCTGGGCTCGCCTGCTCAAAATGTTCAATTTCTTTGGGTTTATCTGTGAGCATGTGTTTCTTGTAGAAAACAAACATATCATGCACTGTGTTTAACTTATGAATATACTGTATATATATTTTTTATTTTGTGCAAATTTAAAGCAATGGCACATGTTTTTAAGTGGGCTTTTGCGGAAATAGTGTGAATAGTTAATATCTTACGTGATGTAGATAGCTCTTTGAACGGGCGTAGTTTCCAGAAATAAAGTTTATTTCTGTTCAAAACACCTGTTGGTTTGAGCAGAGCCAAGAGCCAAGTGGATTTCTGCCATCTTAAAATAGCTCCGATCTCAAATTTTATATATTGCTTAACAAAAAAGCTATTTTTATCTTTACATCATTTTAATATTACACAATCCATAATTACATAATAGAACTATACAGAATTTGATGGATGTTTGTAAGCACAGCCTCAATCCTAGTGCAGACTGAATCACTTCCTACAGGAATATCAGAGATTATTCTTCCAGAATAACAGACAGCAGTGTAAGAGTTTATAAAATAACATTTTGATCACCTGGTAAGAAATAGTAGCTTTTTTAAGTTCATTTGAAATGGAAGCAATCCACTTTAGTCTGGACCCGGCACAGACCAGGAGATGAAAGCTCATCACTTTGGTCAGAAATAATCTTTATTTCTTCAAACTGACGCAGTTTGAAGAACCATCTGCGACAGGTAAGATATTAGTTGTTCACAATGTTTAAACATATCACAGTTCTGGTTCAAATGAGCAGGTTTTAGTTGCAGCGCAACGTCTCAGTCATCTGTTTGATTCCTGTTAGGGCAAGTTGAAATTAAAACTGCAGAGAGCAGATTCCTGTGGGTTTGCAGCTCTCACTGTGTGACTGGTTTTAATGGCCCACAGATGCTCAGACAGAGAGCGAAGAGCAAATATTTAAGTAATGATGACTCAGTCATTTAGGTTCACGTCAGTGTGCACAGTCACTGAGGGCAGAAGCAGAAAGACACCCCCCCACCCACCCACCCCCACACACACTGGATTTTAACATTTCAGGCAGGAACATCAGGAACATCAGGGTCACATCTCTGTTCTTTATGTCCGGCTTCACACAAAGAAATCCAGTGTACAAGAACACAGTGGGCAGCAGAATATAAGACGGAGAGAGGGGAGGGCTGTGAAAAGACAAGATTCTGAGTGCCTGTGTGGCGTACGGTATCATATGACTTCCAAAACAGGACTGTGGGCAGAGGAGCTGGGGGGGAGAGGAGGGGTGGCACGGTAAGACGGGCGTGTTGAGCTCAGCAAATCAGAGGCGTTACTCGCTCAGGCTGGTTTGTACCGCCTGGACTTGGATGTTCCCCGCAGATGTCCTGTGGGAGGATTGTGTTCTGGCAGGGCCATCTGCTCCCAGGGCCGCTCGCATGCACTTGGCTGCTCGTGGCGTCTTGCAAATAAAAACCGTAACATAAATCTGCTGCTGAAGGGGTCAGCCATTATCCTGCCATATGGGTAAAGTTAGAAGAGCATTTCATTACAGGACACAAAGCATGAGTAACAAAAGAGTTTCTGCCTTTAATACATGTTTGGATGATCGTGTGGGCCTCTTACATAACTCAGACTTCTCGGTGGTTTTGCATACCTGCAGGTGGAAACAGGGCGAGGCAGGAGCACTTGTGCAAATTCAACTGACTAGGACTGAATATATCAGCTCAGCCTTACTTTGCAGCACAAAACTTAAAAATCAGTAGACGTATTTACTTTGGAGCTGTTCAGCTAAAATGTTCAGGGGGCTACAGTCACTGACAGCCAACACATCAGAGGCCGGACCTCAGCAGGTATTATCTACATTAATTAAGCTTTTTAAAATTTACATTTTAAATGAACTCATCGGCAGGTGGACTGAGTTGTGCAGCTGCGTCGCTGATCATCTACCTGTATATAACAGGATTATCCCTCTGAATGTTTGTCATTTTAGACTTTTCAAAATGTTCTTCTAACGGATATTCTTTTATGGAAGAGGATTAGGGCCACAGCACAATTTTTTCCCTGTTAATTCTGAGAAAAAAAAAATCAGAATTCTGAGATAAAAGTTGGAATCCATCCATGTAATTCTGACTTTAATCTCAGAATTCTTCTTTTTTTGTTCAGAATGAAGGAAAAAACAAAACATTGCACCGTGGCCCTAATCCTCTTCCGTATTGTTTAGATTTAACATCTTTTTTTTTAAACAATGAACTCATCTGTGGGCCAGACTAAACTCTCCTGCGAGCCATGCTGAGCCCCCAAAGCTGCCATTTGAATAGCAGAATCAGAATCAGAACCTTTCTTGTCACTGCACAGAAGCACAACAAATTTACATTTCCGTACAGCCGTCCAAAGAAAACACATGAGTAGACAGGGATGCCTGAGGCTGCAGCCTCATGGGAAGCGCTGCCCTTTTCGTTTAGATAAGGAAAAGGGAAAACACAAGGAAAGGGAATGTATTTAAAAAAAAAACCTTCCTCACACTGTGTCCTTGACTTGACACAGTGTGAGGTTGCAAAAAAACCTCAGCACAAGAAAAAGGAAGCAAGTGGGGAGCAGAGTGTCTTGTTCACATAACATCCAGGAGAATTTGAGATAGTCAACCTTCCAAGGCTGACACCGGGGGAGCCATATTCAGATATCAACATTTGTTTTGGGTCAGGCAAAGCGCTATTAATTTCCAACAACCTTTTACAGTCTCGCTGGTACATCTCAATGGCGACTCAGAACAGCCACTTTGTGTTCACATACGCCAAGTCAAGCTTACAACTTCTCCGAGCTCCATTCCTTCCCACCAGCGAGATTCAGGACTGGCAATTAGCCTGCAGTTCTCAGCAAGAATCGCGTCCAGCTTACGGCTCATTTGAGAGTGTTCACATTCCTTCACACAGGCCGGGCAGCCTGACAATGACTAGAACAGCTGCTGACGTTTTCAGAATTTGTCGATATGCCTGGTAGCCACCAACTCCAAAAAGCAGAAATCCTGTTATCATAAATCCAATTAGGTACGCATCTTCAGCGTCCTCGACTGACAAGATGGACAGACACACAATTTTCCACTTCCCCCAGGAATTCATCGTGTATGCGACTGCCAGTGTCCCGTTGGGGCAGGAGGGTTCTCCTTCGCCCTGTCTTCTCATTGAGAAAATTTGATCAATTGCGCTGAGAGACCAGCTGACCAGTAGAGCTGTCATTTCTGACCCGAGCCCGATAAGTCCAGCCCCACCTGACATGAATTTGGGGCAGGCCAGGCCAAGATAATATGCTGGATGGGCGGGCCGGGTCGTGTCAGGCTTTTAATTGGGTCAGGATCAGCTGCCATCCAATTATATGATAACATGGCCTGCCATACAATCATCTACATGTGGCCATTTCACCGCGAGCTGACCGGCCTTGAAAGAGGTAAAAAGTTCAGTTAAGCTTCAGATGGGACTATACTGCCAGGAAGAGATCCATCACCCAAATGGACGTTCATTCAGCCGCTGCACTCAGCGGACGCGCGCAGCCGATGACCCAAACAGGTGAGATCCCAAAGCAGATGTGTCAGAGCAGGGTCCGTGTCTGACTAAATCAGCATGCAGGCAGAAGCAGGGTTTAAATGCTCTTTTACAGCCATGAAATGACAAACGCCACCTCAGCTCCGACCTTCTGCACCTTTCATTTAGCCACTTGTCCTCGTTAGTTAATAATTAATTAAAAATGTCAGTGTTTTTTTCTGGGTTCGGACCTGTAATTACTGTTAATTTGTTGAGTCATGTGGGGTTTGGAAATTATGACTGTGGACAGCGGCTTTGGATGTTATCAGTCCATTTTATGGCCGTTATTAGTTGTTATCATCCCCATATGTAGCGGTGAAACTGCCCCACCTACCTCTTAGGAGGTGTAAATGCACGTTATTAGCATTTTCATCGCTGATAATGGCAGCGTGTCGCGTAAACCAGGAAGTGTTTTTTTTTCCAGCTTATATAACCCTTTTCCTAAACGTAACGTGACACCTGACCCAGAGGACCAACCCTAAACTTAACCCCCCTTACCCTTGTGCCTAAACCTAACCAAGACCCTAAACCTAACGCCAGACCCTGTACTGTAAACCTAAAGACATAGCTAAAAACAGAGCCTCTTATCATCGGTACCAACACTAACAATGTGCTTTTAAACCTAGTAGGAGGTACAGGAGGGGCAGTCTGACCGCTACTTATGGGGATGTTAATAAGTAATAACGGCCATTTAATGGTTGATAACGTTCAAAGCAGGTGGAAAATGAGTATTACTCCCAGAGACTCATTCTCATGAAGCTAAAACTACAAGAAACCTTTGTTCAAACTGCCATTCCTTTTTACAGGAGGTGGACAGATGGACAGCGGCACCTTTGGTCAAAATATTGCATGCTATTAATTCAAAGATGTCATTTCTGTTTATTCATCTGATTGTTTATTCAAGAAAATGTGTGTTTTACGTAATTTTTCTTTAAGATAACACATTTGTCTTATTTTCTCTTTAAAAGGAAAACTTTAAGGCAGAAAACAGGATGTTAGATTTATTAACACAAGCAAAAGTTAAAACCACACCTCCTCTCGAGGTGAATCTGTCTTATCTGTTTTACACACAGTTAAGTTTCACTTCTACTTCCCTTCTTGTACTTCAACTTCTACTTCATCACTTCTAAGAAAGCACTAATTCTGAGAGAAACATTCTGAGAGAGAAGAACCAGCTTCTGAACTTCTTCAGGAAGACAACTTCATCGTCTTTGAGCAGAGACGAGAGAAACCTGTTTCTGCACTGAAACTCAGAGAAGAATACTTCCTAGTGAGACATCCTAGGAAGAAAGAAACGAGATGTGACAAAAGATACAGAGCCAGCACCTTCCCAGAGTGAAGTGTGAGTAATCCATCCAGACAGTTATCCATTGAACCAGGTCCAGAGGAGGTCAAGGTAACTCGGGAGATTCCTCAACTTACGAGCTGCCCGATCTGCACCCACCTGCCTGGTATCTCCAGAAACTGATCACGGGACAACTCTCATGGTTCCATCTGTTTGCTGGTGACCCTACATCACGATTTATCAGTCAAACTTAGCTCACCTTACACCATTTGACCTTACATCACAATAACCGCACATTAAAATTAAACATAGAAAGAAACCAGTCCTAAGTCTGCCTTTAAGTTTAATCTATTTTACTCACCAAAGCCCTTTGATGTTCAGTCAATTTTTGGCATGCATATATAATCACAGATTCTTATTTTTATAATAAAATACATAAAATCAACTGAATTTGTGATTATTTTGGCATATCTGTGTGTGTTAATTAATTAGATGCCCTTTAAACACGAGAAAAGAACTTGTATGAAATTATTGGTGAAACATGCTGTACCTACATCCCAGATGAATCAGGAACAGGAGGAAACACCCATGATGCTTTGCATGATCTGAGCGAACTCAAAAAGTATGTTGAGAGTTGGACTAAAGGAATAAACTCCTTCAACCTGTGGTCATGGTTCACTTCTGGACCATGGTGGCACCTCCTCCTGTGAATCTGCATGCCACTTCTAACAATATTGTTTCTGTTCTGTATTCTTTTTGTTTGTGTAGTACCATGCCTGAAAAACATGATGTTGAAAGCTTTTACAGGTGTTCTGATCGGCTTACACCAAACTCATTTTGATTTAAATGATGAAGATTATACCCCACTGAAGTCAGTGAGGAATGATGTGTGTGAAAATTAGCCAAAAAGAAAATGCAGAGTGATTCTAGTGCTGAAAGTATTTCACAAACAACTGGTATTGTGATGATGTTAGCTTTTCTAGGCTATAGTTAAAATCAAAGTATGTAATTTCAAGCCAACTGAAAAAATTTTACTCATTTTATTTTGTTCATTTTTCTTTTTGTGTACCCACAAAGGACCTTTTTTAATAATTAAATAAATAAAAATTTGCTCATAAAGAGCTTATTTGATGTTTTCATTTTCACCTTTATTCACATTGTTTTTGAAAATCAGTTTAAATGAAAAAAGAAGACGGAGATGTTGGAGAAATTAAACATTTATCATTTAAACTTATTACTTTAAGTGTACACTAATGCATCAATATCCACATCACTTTAAAAGTTTCTGTATGCATGTCAACCTTTATCTAAAGATGTACAAGATGTTGTTTACCCTGGACTCAGAACAAACGATACAACAGTCCAGCTCATGTTGTCATACTGATAATATTGTGATGTACTGTTCTTGCACCACATCTTATCATATTTGTTTTATCTGTGAACTGTCAGAAACTTGTTACTTATCAAACTCCTCCTCTTGTGCGAATAAAAGGCATGTTCAAACTGAGCAATTCGGATTTTGCTGGCAACAAGCCTGAAACCTAGTTTCAGGCTGGTTGAAAGTAATCTCCCAATTTGCAAAGTTACATGATTGATTTTAACATTTCTTGTCTTTCTTTTGTGGTTATTTATTAAGGTGAAGGGAGTTTGAAAATCCCTGTCACATACCTCTTCTGAGGTAAATTGAACTAGACTTTAATAGAAGCTCTAATAAAAGTGAACCATCATCTAGTGGTCAAATATAAAAATCAAAGGTTTGGTAACAAAGGTACAAAGAAAAAAATTGCTGAAAGGAATGTGTAATTTTATATGACATGAGATTAAAAAGGACAAAGCAAGGGTTATTATTCACAGCTAAACTGCTTTCATCTGGTGTGGATTTTCATGTGTTTGTTTAAACTTGACTTCAGTCCAAACCTGCGTCCACAAAGTTCACAAGCAAATGTTTTCTGTCCTGTGTGTACTAACATGTGTGAGTTTAAATGTGCCTTTCGTCCAAACCTGCGTCCACAAAGATCACAAGCAAATGTTTTCTGTCCTGTGTGGACTATCATGTGTGAGTTTAAAGTTGACTTCAGTCCAAACCTGCGTCCACAAAGATCACAAGAAAATTCTTTCTGTCCTGTGTGGACTATCATGTGTTTGTTTAAATATTCCTTCAGTCCAAACCTGTGTCCACAAAGATCACAAACAAATGCTTTCTGTCCTGTGTGGACTATCATGTGTTTGTTTAAAGTTGACTTCAGTCCAAACCTGCATCCACAAAGATCACAAACAAATGCTTTCTGTCCTGTGTGGACTATCATGTGTCTGTTTAAATGTGAATTCAGTCCAAACCTGCGTCCACAAAGATCACAAGCAAATGCTTTCTGTCCTGTGTGGACTATCATGTGTGTCTTTAGACTAGCCTTTCTGTTAAATATTTTCCCACAGTCTTCACAACTAAATGAGTTCTGTCTTAACAGTTTTTTCTCAATTGATTCTCCAGTTTTCTTCACTTTTAAACATTCCTCGATAACCAAACAACTTGAAGACGTCACTGACTGACTTCTCTTGTGAAATTGTTTCCCAGGCTCAGTGAAGCTGCAAGATTTGTTGACAGTGTTTACACCTGACTCAGGAGCTCTGCTCTCCATGCAGTCTTTGTCACCGTCTTCAAGTTCTGACCCAGAGTCTGATAAGTCTTTTAGCTGAGAGTCAGAGTCATTCACATCATCACCTTCATCATCCTCACTG
>JARVLU010001196.1:22985246-23003895 GCA_031762415.1 Simpsonichthys santanae | reverse complement strand
ATAGATAGATAGATAGATAGATAGATAGATAGATAGATAGATAGATAGATAGATAGATAGATAGATAGATGGACGGATAGACGGATAGATGGATGGATGGATAGATGGATGGATGGATGGATAGAGGCATGCAGAAAAAAGACACATGAAATAAAAAAGAAGCAGAGGGAAAAAGACAATATGCACAAGGTGGTAGGGAGTATGACATTCATGAATAACCTATATATATTTGTATATATACATACACATATAAGCATATACAGTATATACATATACATTTATATACGTATGCATATGTACATGTAAATATACATACATACACATACATAAGTGTCCGGGGTACGACAGATTTCCAAGGCTCTATTTTTACTGTGAGTAAAAATGTGTGTAGTACAACTGCTGCTCCATCACATCAAGAGACAGTTCTAGAGATGGTTCGGTCATCTGGATTCCCCCTGGACGCCAGTTTTCAGGGCATGTCAGGGCAAGAGGAGGCCTCGAGCAAGACCCCAGGACAGGCTGGAGAGACTGTGTCTCTCTGCTGGTCTGGGAAGACCTTGGAGTCGTCCCAGAGGAGCTGGAAGAGGTGGCTGTGGAAAGAGATGTCTGAACCCCTCTGCTCAAGCTGCCGCCTCTGTGACCCGACTCCTAAACAAGTGGTAGATAGCGCATGGATGGATGTAGTTCTTCCACTTCTTGTGCTGTGTTTGTCCAGACATACTATCAAACAGTAACCACAATGGTTGAGTTATAAATTCTTTAACTGCAGACCACAGCAAGGTCAAATTGTAACGTGTTCATTGTGAGTTTATTGCTCTGGATAATAAAAATCTATTGGTCAGGGCCACGTTTAAATTTAAAACTATAGTTTATGAAATGTTATGAATGAATAATGATTGACGTGCTCATGACAGCTTGACAAACAAACCTCACTTTGGAGAAATTGGAGATCAGTTTTGACTGGAATGACAAGCTAACGCACAAACACTCGTTACAGTATCGGCAGTTTTGCAATACATATTATTTTTATTGTTTATTTATTATACTGTACACAATGAATTTGGTTTGGTTTGGGTTATTTGTTTGAAAATAGCAGGAGCAGCTATCATAGTTCATCTGACTGGTATGTCATACTATTTCTGTCAGAATAATTGTGTAATGCAAAAAAAAAAAAAAAAGTTTTCACATTGCATAATCAAGTTTGTAGCCAAAAATAAAGTGGACCTCATCTTCAACCGCTTCCATTCTAAAAACATGTTTCCAGTATAAACACACCCATTTGTCTCCCATATTCACAAGTGTATAAGAGCACCTGCCCCTGTCAATGACTAGACTACAGGTACATCTAAAAAAAAAAGGGTCTATTGTGAGAGTAATCTCCCAAGTTCACCAAGAACAGCTTGATTACTAACACCACTGTTGACCTTAAGAAGTCTTTTCAGTTCACTTCAATTCAGTTTATTTATACAGCAACAATTCACAGCAGAAGTCATCTCAGGGCACCAAACAGCAACAGATTGCTTTGAGTTTTCACTTTGTCAGTCTCCCGTCCTAAGCGAGCACAGATGCAACAGTGGAAAGGAAAAACTCCCTCATGAGGTAGAAACCTCTGGCTCAGGACAGGCAGCCATCTGCTGTGACCTGCTGGGTTTGAGAGGAACAGGAAGGAGGAACAGATACACAATGGCAGGTCCACCAGCAGAACCAGGCTCAGGACAAGCAACCATTTGTTTCAGCCAGCTGGGCCCAAGAGGACAGGAAGGAGAAATGAACACACAATGGCATGTCCAGACTGAAGACCATCTGTTTTATCACAAGGAGGAAAGACAAAAAAAAAATAAATAAATAAAATACTGAAATCACATGTTAAGAAATAATAAATACAAATACAAACATTCAACTGTATGCATTTGTAACTATTCATTTGATGGAATGAGGTCAATTTGTCCTCCTTTGTCTAAGGTTATAGTAGCATCAGATAAGGAATAGGTCAGAAAACCAAGCTGACTAACCATAGGATTTATCAAAAAGGAAAGTCTTAATCCCAGTCTTCAAACTGGACAATGTGTCAGCCTCATGGACAGAAACTGGAAGTTGGTTCCACAAGAGAGGAGCCTGAGAACTGAAAGATCTTTCTTCCATTCTGCTTTTGGAAACTCTAGGAACCACAAGTAAACCTGCAGTCTGAGAGTAAAGTGCTCTGATAGGAAAATATGGGACAATAAGATCTGTAATATAAGATGGGGCTAGGTTGTTGATGGCTTTGTAGGTTAGAAGTAAGATTTTGAATTCAATACAAACTTTTTGCATAAATAGATCTGTATTTGCTCTACATGCTCATATTTCCATCCTTAAGAGCAATACAAGAGTATTGATTACAGTAGTCCCTCGATACTTCGCGGTTCGTTTTTTGCGAATTTACTATATCGTGGTTTTTCAAAATAAGATTGGACATGACACAATTGGCTGATTGATGGATGAGTCATGAATTGTTCATTTAAAATAAATTATTTTAAATTATTTTGCACCATGTGTGCAGTCCATAAGTATGGGGGGAAGCTCCCTCCTGCAGCTCATCAGCTGATCTCCTTCTCTGCCACCACACAGTTCTCCTGCAGTGGCTTTGTGAATGGTTAACCCTTTACTGTCCAGATGCACCGATAGACTTTTGTCTTACAACTTAAAATTCTAAGTATGTCACAGCGTAAAAGCGTCATAATCACGAAATGTAAAAGTGTTAAAAATTTATTTTTAATTATTTTAGAACTTCTATGTTCAGTTGTTGAAGTGTAATTGATCAAGAAGTACATTTCTGCTCCATGCTGAAACTTTGACATCCTTTAATGTCCTGCTACACTTCTCTTCTCTACAATTTAAACGTAAATACTGTAATATTTTATATAAACAACAATCCATGTTGTATGGATTGTTTATTTAAAATGTTGCAGTATTTAAATTTAAATTGTTTATTTAAGGAGGGCGAATGGGAGTAACAGGTGATGAGTGAGTGTGATTACAGGCTGGCACATGTCATGACAAAGTTTAATTACTGAACTTGAACTTGGACTACTGTATCCATACTTGATGTGGTTTTTTTTTAAACTTATTGCGTGTAGAAGTGGTCCCTGCATCCACGATAAATGAGGGACTACTGTAAACCTTTCTATGAAAGAGGGAAAAAAGCCTCTTGATAGTTTAGATAAGAATAACGTCTTTTTAGCCTGTTGACTCAAATGTTGTCTGGTTATCCACAGAGATCATTTTGCAGTAAATCATGTACCACGATCTTTGTATCTATTAACTATTTCAACTGCTTCACCTTCAAAGTACCATTTCTCACGTTCGTGGACCAAACCTCCCCTTCTAAACACCATAATTCTTGTTTTGTTGTTTTTACCTAAGTTCATACCATACAATTTACAAAAGTTTTTCAGAACACTGTTTTGCTTCTGTAGTCTGAAAGCAGTGCCAAATCCTCTGCAAATGGCAAAGATGCGAGCTCAGGTATGCTATCATTCTGCATCTTTCAACATAGATTTGTACACATTTCAAAATAAAACAAAAAAAGTTTTGGACTAACCATCCTAACCCTATGTGTTGTTTTTCACCACTTTTATTGTTTGTCCAACAGGTCTCACTTGTAAGTGAGTCTTCGAGGCTCAATGTGACTTATCTGTTTAAATAAAGGTTGAATGAATGAATGAAAAAAAATATATATACTGTATATTTCTGAACAGCGGCTTGAAGAATAAAGCTATTATTAATAACTGAATAAACTTTCCTGCACCCTGCCTGTTCTTCATACAGCTTGTCGTGTATTTTCTGAAATCAGTCAACCTGTTATTCAATAAGTTTATGAATACTTTACTCATTATGTCAAGTAAGGATATTCCTCTATAATGATTTACATCACGCCTGTCTCCACTTTTATACAGTAGACATGCAACTGAACACCAAGATTGTGGGAAATGTCCAGATTCTCAAACCCTATTTTCAAACGACAAAAGACAAGGCTCTGGAATGTGTAAAAATTTATTTTTACAATATGATACCATCTGGACCTGGAGCCTTGCCGTTATGCAAAGAGTAAATCGCTAGCCAGAGCTCATCCTGCGTGATGTAACTGTCCAGATCTGGATCATGGAAAGCAGTGGCCTCGGGATTCTCTACTTCTTCAGAGACAGTGATATCAAAGTCATTGTCCAAGTTGAAGTTACGGTGCATCAGCCATGTTCTAAAATGTGTAAACCACTGAGGTGTTAAGTCTATCTGTCTTCATACAAATCTTAGTGAATCCAACAACGTTCAGTTAGGTCATCTGGACGGTTTCTTTTTCCATTGAGACGTTTAGTCCTTCACCCAAAGGACTTCATCAGCCCAAGAAGCCACAACAAACTGAGTCCCACGAGCAGCAAACCCACATTGTTTGCTGATGATAAGATGATTTCTGGGGCCTGCAATCTCCCCTGTCACCTCCTCTGAGGCAGCCATAGCCAAAGTGGTTCAAAACATCAAAAGCCCATTTTCCATTAGAAACAGTACAGCACGGTTTGACTTGACCCGACATGACTCTGGCACTTATTCGTGGAACTGGAACCTTTTTCAGTCACTTTTCCTCTGGAGTTCCAACCGTGCCATATTGGCCTTGAAACGTGACGTCACTGTCGGTCACTGATTAGCCAGGGGGTGGAGTCACTGGTTGTTTGAGAAACTTTCACAACAACCTGATCCGCCATTTGAAATAAGTTGAACTCGAGGAGGGACTGGATCTATTTTTAATATTTTAAAAACAATAATGACAACACCGTGGTCTAATGCTGAAGCGAAGGTGTTTCTTGTGCTTTGTGGCCAAAAACAAAATTCAGAGAGAGTTAGATGAAGCTCCGCCGGTCTCCATGGTCCTCTCCACTGGAGCCTCAGAGCCCCCTCAGGCTGGGCAGGGTGTCATCTCCCCGACTCCGAGCTCCGCCAGAGGATCCTCTGTGCCGCCGACCCACAGGAGCATGCGAGGCCGGGGCTCGGGCCCCATCCTCGCATGCTCCAAGCTGAACCTGCCCACTAGAACCGTTACTGAAAGTATAATGGAAACACAACTCATACCATGCCAAGCCAAGTAGAACCGTGCTATACTGGTACTAATGGAACTAATGGAAAAGAGGCAATAGTTCACACTTAATAATCCAGGTACAAAATCCATCAAAGTTCAGTCCGGTCATCTGAGCTGTTTCTTTTTTTTGTTGAGACGTTTCGTCCTTCATTCAAAGGACCTCATCAGTCAGAGGAGTCACAATGTGCCAAACTGTCCAATATGTGAGTGTGCTGTTTGTGGCACTGAGTTTGTTGTGGCTCCTCAGACTGATGAAGTCCTTTGGATGAAGGACAAAATGTCTCAACAAAAAAAGAAAAGGCTCAGATGACCTGACTGAACTTTGATGGATTTTGTACCTGGATTATTGAGCATGAACTTTGATGACAGATATAGTGAAGTTTCTCAATCGTTGCTGCAGTTGTCGAGTAGCTACTGCTAAAACTTGCGTCAGATATGATGCACCTTTTTGTTCTTAATGAATAAATCTGTTTCTTCAGGCAACATGTCTTTTTCAAATCATACTGCAAATGGAAGTGGCCTTATCGGCTGGGTGGTTACTTCTTCGAAATATGTTCAGTGCAATATTCTTATTTCGTTTCAAATTTTGACAATCCTTGTCCCGCCACGCTGGCTGAGAAACAAAGTTTTAGTTTTTATACAAGACATTTAAGACACTAAATATAGGCAAACGTCTTTTTTTTTCTTTTATGAGTTAAGGTATGTGACAAATGGATATCCACAGCATGTGCACCGACTGCGTGCAGTGTGTGTTTTTATAGATGGGGCCGACTCCAGTTAAAAAAACTCTCTTAGCTGACATGTGCCTGCAGGTTTAGCCATTGAAGTCGGCCTTTCTCACAGAGAAGTGCTCATTTTCACAGTGATTCCTTCTAATCATTCCTCAGCAGAGTGAGCTTGATACAACAAACTGGACGCTGTGAGGCCAGCTCTCTACCAGTCTGAGTTCTGGTCCCGCAAGCATTAAAGGTGCCTTTCCCACCAATTTCTTTCAGCGAGACCCTAAAAAAAAAAAAAGAACTGAAGTTTGTTGTTTGAGTGTAAGCTAATCCCAGCAGGACTTGGATCCCTGTGTACAAATGTTAAGATATCAGACTGTAAGCCTCTTGTATTTCAGACAATGACTCTTTAGTTAGCAAGAACCTTGCTGAATATAGCATGATGGTATCCAGAAATCCATCATCCGAAGGCAAATATAAACCCATAATCCACCGATCCATTCATTCTGTCTCGTTTTTAATATAAATTAAAAGACTATCAGACTTTAAAAGAGGGTTATCCAGTACTATGATGCAATGATTGAGTAAGAAGCAGTGCAGCTGGAAAGGGCATGCCTTAAACCCAACTCCACTGTGTTTGGCATTTTACTCTTTGAGGTCCTAACTACAACAAAAAATATATAGTTTTTGTTCATTTGGCACTTGAGTGGAGAGCAAATAAACACAGAAGGGAAGGAGGTCACATCAAAGTCCATTGGCAGTCCATGCAGCTGCAGAAGCAAAGCCTCCACCTCTGCTGCCCTCCACAATGTGCCCCAGTTAGACCATCACTCTAACAGAAGGGAGTAATCTGGGTGAAGATTAGAGCTGCATATATTCCAGTACATCTGCACTCTTATAATGGAGTATATGTTCTGACAAAAATAAATTAATAAATACCATCACTTCATTTAATCCCAATTAATTTATTTAATTTTATTTCAAATTGATGTGACTGGTGTTTTTCTGCTTTGCCTAAAACACAGCTGCATTATTTGAATAGTTCTCAAAGGAATAGATTACTCCTGTATGATGCAACGGATGTCCCTTGTTTCGTCTCGTAAAATGTATTAGTGTCAAAATATATATAGAGTTTAACTGGAAAACACAACTAATTTTTCATAGTTGTCTTTACAAATCGTATTTTGTCTCATTCCAGTTGAAGTATAGGCCATATGATGATTTATTAAACTTTTATAGTGGCGATTCTTGCTGGATTTCTATTTTTTTTTTAACTTGAAACTGTACAACACATAAAATGTTCTCCAGTTTCCTAAACTCATGACTTTCAGAAACATTTATATGCTGAATGCTGATAATAGTTCAATTTTGTGTCTGACACTTATTTTCTTCTTTGGTTTATTTGATCAAAAGTGCTTTTTGATTGAATTGTTTCTACTGCAATTTTTTTTTTTTTTTAGTAAAGTGATGCCATACATGAACAGAAAATCCCACAGACTGACAACAGTATAATAACCATAGAAACTAACCAAACTTTTCCTTAACAGTTATTTTAATGTATGAATCCGAATTTTTTTTTTTTTTTTTACTTTATTAACGGCATATACAACAAATGTGGCATCGATATTAGAAATATTCTAAACTGAAAAAGCCAACACAGGTTGCTTCCAAACTCACAAATAAAATAAATAATAGCAATATTACAAGAATAAAATGAATAAAAATAAAAGATAATAAAAATAAAAGTAACTAGGGGTTTTCTATTAGTTTCAGTTCGTTAATCATATGAATCAACTCCACAGCTTGTTTGTCGAGGCTCAATGAGATTAACCTGCCTAAATAAAGGATGAATGTTTATCCATGAACTTCATAGATGAGAAGAGGTGGCAGAGCTCCTTGATTGGGAAAGATGGTTTTGTTTTAAAGAAACGGCACTTGTGAATGAAATATTTGCCCATAACAATAAAGACAGGATCCGAACATTTGATCCGTGACACGAACACAGTTTCTCTTCCTGTCTGTCGAGTTGTGCCAAGCATAGACATCATATATGAGGTATCGTGCCAAGTACAAGTAGTGCTCTCAAGCCCCACCTCTTTCCGCCCATTCAATACGTCATTACGCTAGTTCCGCCACATGGGGCGGGGCTAGATGTGCCGGTATAAAACTACACCGCCATGCGGAAAAGTGACTTTCTAAACTCAAGTATTCTTTCATTAGCTTTTCTTCTTCGTTTAAAACCGCTTAATTTATTAGCTTTACCCCCACGTCACTTACAGAAGCTGTTAAACGTTTTCTACTGTTAATATAAGTTTAGTGTAACTTCTAACTATGGCTGAGAAGATCGACATTGACGACATGAAGGCAGCCAACGGAGAGGCTCACCACAACGAGCACCTGGCCAACGGACTCGACGGCCACAAGAAGACCGGCCCGGAGCCGCTGTCCGCCCGGCTGCTCAGGGTCGTCCGGGCCAACCTGCTGGTCATCCTCACCGTGGCCGGGGTCGTGGTCGGCGTGCTCATTGGACTCGGCGTGCGCAACGTGGGGCTGACGAAAACCCAAGAAATTTACGTGGGTTTCCCTGGCGAGATCCTCATCCGGCTCCTGAAGATGATCATCATCCCCCTGGTCGTGTGCAGCCTGGTGTCCGGCGCGGCCAGCATCGACCCCAAAGCCCTGGGGAAGCTCGGCGGGTGGGCCATGCTCTTCTTTCTCGTCACCACGCTCATCGCGTCGTCCATCGGGGTCGTGATGGCGTTCATCATCAAGCCGGGGGCCGTGGACAAACCCGCGGCTTTAATAGACTTGGACGAGAGCGTGCCGGCGCATAAAGAGATCATAGACTCCTTCCTGGACTTGATAAGGTGAGTGAAACAGACTCCCCCAACTTTTCCACCTCCTTCAAGGCGACAAATGCTCTTTAACCGCCGTTACACGTGGCGCCATTTTTAACCTGAGTAACGTCAACAAGCTGTTGCATCAGCTGCCAGTTCCTCACCAGGAGGTCCACTCCTCTGAGCCGAGGAACCGGCTGGAGGTGCCTCTGTGCTGTCACACACTTCTACTTGTCTTAAATTTAGTTTCTAACACGTGTGTGATGAACATCATCTTGACACACACACGGTTTTTCCGAGTGTTTGATTCCATAGCAGTGACGTCAGAGGACTTCCGTTTAATGATGCCAAATTTGGTAAGTTTTTGTACAGATGATTTCCAGTCACAATCAAGTTCACGCAAACCTCAACTGAGCCAGTTTTGTCCAATACTGTATATATTTACATTTACTCCAACAGAATTATTTCTTCGTTTAACTAAATGTGTGACCTTCATGGAAACGGTGCCACCTCCAGTGTTGCCAGAAGGTTTTCCAGCCCACAAATCTGTTAAAAACCGCCACACCAGACAAGAACCTGCCCAATCAATATATTGTTACAGAATATTTACTGTGTGGACATGAACGCACATCAGTACAAGCTAAGGTAATTTAACAATATGTGGCAAAATGCAGCAGTCCAACAAAAATCTTCCCAGAGTTCCCAGCAAAATCAAAATGAAAACTGCCAAATTGGCAGTAAACTGCCCAATCTGGCAACACTGCATAAGTACAGAGCTGTGCTCGGATCAGATTGTTTACCATAATAACAGAGGTTCCCGAACTTTATAGCTTCCGATGCACAAAGAGTGGGCAGAGGCTTGTGATCCAAAATTTGACCTGTTATGTTTAAAAAACATTCTAATACTATTAATAAAAGGGCAAAATTATACAATAAAGCCTTAACGTATAATCCATCCATGATCTTTACGTGCTTCTTCCTTTTCGGATCACTGTGAGAGGTGGGGCAAGTCCATCACAGATAATCCTTAAAAAAATTGTGATTATTAAAAATGGGGCAACACCTGCAGACAACAGTCAGTGTTAAAACACAAATATAAATACCAATAGTTTGTCTGTTTATTTGAAAACAATCTTGTGACTTCACATTCAAACAGCCCCATCCCATTTGGTCACGTCTCGTCATTTTTGCACATTTTTGTTTAGTAAGTAGAGTTGGACGTGCAACAGGTAACATGTACAAAATATCTGGTGGATTGTCTTTTCAATATTCTTTATTGTCATTCGCGTCACATGTGGTGCATGAGTTGGAACGAAATTGTGTAGTCAAGGTCCCAGTTACACCCCAAAATAGCAAAACTATAAAGTATAAAAAGAAACGGTATACGAGGATCTAAATACAGTATATGCTAAACACTAATAATGTAAACTAATACAGTATATTAAACAGCAGCCTGAACATGAGTCTGTAGTGAGCAGCTAGTATAATGCAATTTTCTTGATAGTACAGTGTCTACAGTGACACACCAAACAAAGGATTTAAACTTGTAGCACGACTTGATGGGCTTTCCTCAGATCTTTTCATTAGAACTGAGTGCTGCTCAGATTATTACTGATATTTATTAAAGCATGTTGCAAAACCAGAGCTGCAAGCTGCAACACAGCTGCCTGAATAAAATAACTATGCACATTTACAGTTCTGGGGGGAAAAGTAAACACACCCACATTTACCGGTAATTGTAAGGTTTTCAGTGTCGACATGTAGAATGTGCCCTGTGTATGGACTTTTTACCCTAAAATCAATTTATTGTCTAACATTTTAAAATGTTTGCTTCTGGGATTATTCCAACACGACAACAGGAACTGCCGTGTTTTCAAGATAAAGAACAAAAAACCGGAGCAGTTTTTATCTTGTGTAGAACACATGACGCACGCACACGTGTTTCCAAATGATCGTCAACACTGCAGGCCTCTCATTAGCTCTTGCCTGAATGTGGTTTGGTGAGCTCGGCGGGGAAGATGCTGGGTGGAACTGAGCTGTTCGTCCAAGCGTAAAAATTAATTGTTGTCAGACCCGAGCTCGGTTTAATTGAGCGCCTGTCGCGTAAAACTAACCACGTCAGGTCAGGTAGACACAGCCGGTTCACTCTATTTGCAGCCACTTCAACACATCCTTGTTGACTTTTCTTATCTTCTGTGTGTTCTTTTGCCATTTGCAACAAGTGTCAACATTCCCAGCTGATGTCAGCTGTGACGGGTCACCTGTTGGTGTACGGGAAAACTTTATCTTATCTACAAAAAAGGTTAAATCTTGTCTTCTGGACCAGTTTTTTTTAAAGTGAGAAATGTTTCGTCCTCCATCCAGAGGACTTTGTGAGTCTACGGCCTGCCAACTAGATTTGCCCCATATGTACCTTTTGCTGTGTTTCAAGCCAACCTCATCTCAGAAGTAGACTTTAGACACGTGCAAAACACACTCATCCAAAACAATCATTCATCATCATGTACATGTTTTAGACCAGATGGCCAACTTACTACTCACAGAAACAGCCTGAGGACAACCAAGGCCAAAGTGGTTCTAAAACCACTATAATGACACACGACTACAACCATTTTCTGAACCACTTTGGCCTTGGTTGTCCTCAGGCTGTTTCTGTGAGTTGCATGTGTTAAAAGCCTTCTTTGGAGATTCCAACAGAAAGTTGGCTTGAAACACAACAGTGAAGGCTACCAATGGGACAGATCTAGTTGGCAGGCTGCAGACTGAAGAAGTCCTCTGGATGGGGGACAAAACGTTTCTCACTTAAACTGGTCCTGATGACATGATTTGACCTTTTTTGTTATCTACCTGGATGATTGAGTTTCCGCCCTTTATCTTATCTATAAAATTCATAAAGCTATTCTGGGAAAAAAACAAAACAGTTTCTTTGCTGTTATATCTGTTTTGTTCCTATGGTAGCCTTTCAATAAAAAGTTTTATAATTTTGTCATTATATTTTTTATATTTTTAAAGAATGTAAGGCTGGTCTTGATTACAATATGTATATGTTGTTCATCATTTGTTCATCTTTCTCACTGGTCACCTGTATTCCGGTGGTTTGATTGTATGTATACCTGTGGTATTTTACGTTGCCCTGGTGTTGCTTGATGCCGATCCAAGAGGTGACAATACTCTGAAAAGACGTCATAATAGCTAAACACAAAAAAAAAAGACACACCCACTGAATGGCATGTGACGGTGCTGTATGTGTGTGTGTGTCAGTTGTTGGCACGACAATGACGCGATTTAGCTTTACTTCCTTTATATAGTTAACATACTTTTTAATCTCAAAATGTTTTATGGCCTTGAAACAGGACATTTTCACTGGTACAAAGAAAATAGCAGCAGCTGAGATGGATTCATTGGAAACTTTAAGGATTTAGGAGTTCATTAAGTCTGAGTTTCATAACTGTGCCAAAAGTAATAGTAGCCACAGCAACAGGGAAGTGGAAGTATTCAGGTGTGAGCTCAGTTTCAAGCTCTGAAATGTCTCTGTTCATGTTTCCAAAACGTTCTTGAGTCTAACTAGTGCAAATTGTCCACTATCTGGGAGGAAAAATGACTCAACCCTTGAAAGAAATCATGAATCTTAGTGGAAGCTTAAAGCCCGTGTCCTTGAGTTCGTCAGTATTAGTCTTGGTGGTGGGGTACCAGTGCCTCGTCACGAGGTTTGAGCCCGATTGTTTGCGTTGATCGGCTGTAAAGAGCTTGTTAAGGTAAAGCCTTATTGCTCTAAATCTTGCAGGCGGCCAAGCATAGACGTATTAACTGAGCTGGGTTTGTGAGTTGAGGGGAGCTTAGTTTATATGCAGTCAGACAGAATGTGTGTAACGTCTGTGTGTTATAACCCCATCACATGAGGTAATGAGGGTACAGACGAGAAAGAGGGATTAATAGTTCTTTTATTTTTTAGCTATTTCCATACGATCCATGTGATTCACATTGTTTTGAACAGTTAATAGTTAAATAACCCGTTGTGCCGTTTGTGTTCTTGCACTCCTGTTCAAGTATAAATGTTAAGATTGTTCCCGAGTTCTGCTTACTGTTACAACAAAACCTGATCTAACGCAATATGTTTCATTTTAATTTACAGAAATATCTTTCCTTCCAACCTGGTGTCTGCTGCCTTTCAGTCTGTGAGTATTTGATCTTGTTTATATCGATTTGCGGAGTCCATGAATGACATTATATAACAAGTATGGCTCGATAAGCTGATTGGGAACTTATTAGTGGTTTTTAACAAATACTGTAAACTTCTTTTTTTTTTTTCAACCAGTATGCAACCTCCTACAAGCTGATAAAAAGGAATGGCACTGATGGAAACCCAAATATCACAGTGGAGAAGGTGAGGAACAACTCAAACATCTAGTTTTTTTATTTTTTATTTTTTTGGTTCTGGTGGATTATAAATGCACAACAGATTTCTAAAGCTCCTTATTTGTGGTGGGCAGGTGCCCATTGGATCGGACCAAGACGGCATGAACATTCTCGGCCTGGTGGTGTTTGCTATCGTGTTTGGTGTGGCTTTGAGGAAGCTGGGTGAGGAAGGAGAGATCCTGATCAAGTTCTTCAACTCCTTCAACGAGGCCACCATGGTGCTGGTCTCCTGGATCATGTGGTAAGGAGGGTTGCATGTTAATGTTACACTAAACTGTGGCAAACGATAACATTGAGCGAAATGCTACAGCAGAACCAAGAACACAAATAAATTTACACCAAGAATTTGTAATTAAAGCCCAAATTAATGTCTCAATCATCTTTTGTCATGCTCCTAGCTCGTTCAGAAATATTTCACAAAGCTGTGGATCTGAGTTGGTTAAGCCTGTTAAGTGAGAGCCTTTTCCTTTGTGCTGTGTTCCTGTAACCTGATCTACAGCACTGTTGTTCCTCCTGTCTGCAGGTATGCCCCTCTGGGTATCATGTTCCTCGTCGCTGGCAAGATTGTGGAGATGGACGATGTTGGCATGCTGTTTGCCAGTCTGGGCAAATATATAGCCTGCTGTATGGTTGGTCACGCAATCCACGGTTTCCTTGTGCTGCCCGGCATCTACTTTATCTTCACGAGGAAGAACCCATACAAATTCCTCTGGGGGATCTTCACAGCTTTGGCTACAGCTTTTGGAACAAGCTCCAGGTATTCAAATCCCCTAAAGAACACGCTTGTTTTCACACTCTGGTTAACGGAGCTTCTCCAGGCTTTCCCCGCATACCTTTTGCTCGCCAACGCTCACCCACCCCCTGTTTCCTGCTCCTCAGCTCTGCCACGCTGCCCCTCATGATGAAGTGCGTGGAGGAAAATAACGGCGTGTCCAAGCACATCAGCCGCTTTATCCTGCCCATCGGCGCAACCGTCAACATGGATGGAGCCGCCCTCTTTCAGTGCGTGGCTGCTGTTTTCATCGCTCAGCTGAACAACATGAGCCTCAACTTTATCCAAGTCATCACAATCCTGTGAGTCGAAAAGCTCCTCTCGTCTCCGGTGATACTCGGACTGAAATGTGTAGGACTTTCCTGCCTCTTTTATCATTGACCTTAATTTTTAAAATGACTGGTACAAATGCTATAAATGCTAATTATCTGAGGACGTGGTTGAATGTTTTATGTTTTCAAGGTTTGAAAAGTGGCTTCGAAACTGAAGTTGAATTTGTTTTACTAAGTTTGCTTTTTTAAAATTTTTTTAGAAAAAAATGTTTTAAAACATGCAACAATAAAACATTGGTTTACCATCATAAATCTTAACTGAGCAAGGGATTTAAATAGACTTAAACTTCACACTCATTCTGCAAAAGACCAGGAGGAAACTGCAAGTTCAGTACTCCCAGCTGAAATGAATAAAACTCGTCCAATTCAGTCGTAAGTTCAAAGCATCTCGGATAAACCCCCATTTTATGACCTGGCTTACGGTCTGTACAGTAGTCCCTTGTTTATGGCGGGGGTTACGTTCCAGACCCAAGTGAAAATCAATGAAGTAGGAATGCTATATTTATTTTAGTATTTATATAATTTAAGGCTTTATAGACTCTTCCCACACTCTTGTAATGTTCTAAACTCTTAAACCAAAACATTTTGGAGGAAGCCAGGCCTTCTGATGCCAGCACTGGACCACACGGTGGTCCTGATTTGAGTCCAAATCCGGATTAGGGTAGACCCAAGTCCAAATCCGGATTAGGGTAGACCCGGTGGGTTCCGGAGAGAACGCTGGACCTATGGGCAGTGCTCATAAGACCTCCTTCAGGAGGTCTGGTGGGCGGCGCTCAGATTGACCGATGAGTCTGGAGGTCCGGTTCCGGTCGGTGCCGTGCAGCTCTCTGCATCTACTGGGCACCGAAGTCACTATGAATAAGAACCAAACTTTTTCGGATCAGATCAAAACTTTCCCTCCATTTCAGCAGAAGCCAATGGGGCTTCTGGGCGGGGCACTGTTGGCTTCTGGAAATGTAGTCATTTTGAGTTAACATTACCATGTAGGCTTACTGAGAGAAAACTACAAAATGTCGGCGCCTGTCTGAAGTATATTTCTGTTACCTCTTTACTGTACAGTAAATCCCATACTGTCCCAATCACGTAAAGTTGACAATTGTGTGTCATGTACAATCTTTATTTTTATTTTTTCTTGTGTACAATCTTACTTTGGAAAAACCTGCAAAAGAGCAAGTTCTCAAAAGTTGAACCACAAAGTAGCGAGTGTATATGTGATGGTGGAACAATCACTCTGTGCTAATAAACACTTCAAGTGCTGGAAAGCTGCACAAAATTCCCCTTAAAACATGAAAAGTGTTTACATTTGTCTTCAGTAGAAGTATAGAAACCCTGTTTATTTGTACATTTCTGTGCAGTACTGTGACACTGTCCCATGTGTGTGTGTGTGTTAGTGTGACGGCTACAGCATCCAGTGTGGGAGCGGCTGGTATCCCTGCAGGGGGGGTGCTCACCCTGGCTATTATCCTGGAAGCAATAGGCCTCCCAACCAAAGACATCTCCCTCATCCTCGCTGTTGACTGGATTGTGTGAGTACACAGAAACATTTGCAACAACTTAGTGCGGCAACATGTATCGCTCTGAAGTGCACGGTTTATTTAAACCATCTGCTTTTGTTTCATCTCCTTCAGAGATCGTACCTGCACGGTGCTGAACGTGGAGGGCGACGCGTTTGGAGCTGGACTCCTGCAGCACTTTGTGGACCGCAAGATGAAGCACGACGGCGGAGCCGAGCTGAGCGAGGTCAGGATGCAGGGGGTTTCGTCTGCCGCCATCCCCGAGTCCTCGCCGCTCATAGATAAACGAGGTGCCAAGATGTCCAGTGAGAAAGAATCTGCTATGTAATCCTGCTGCTGACGTTCTCAGGGTCACTCCGGACTAGTCTGACACTTCTGTATGCTGAAACCTAAAGTTCAAACCCCCGTTACGCAGAGTTTTTTTTTTTCTTGTCCTGCCTTGAAGAAAAGAGTGCATGGAGTGAGGAAGGACTCTACGTTGCAGAAGAACCTCTCTAACCTCAGCACTGTGTACAAAGTGATTGTTTTTAGGAGCACATTGGTCTACATTAGACAGATGTCTGTGCGTTTGATTGGCCAACTGTCTGTGACATCGTTGAGTACATCTATATCAGATGACCGCTTTATACATCCACAGGAGCTCCACCAGTGACCTTCAAGATGCAATCAACCATTAAGTAAAAAAAACAGACGTTAAATGTAAGGGTCGGTGTGATTGCTTTTAAAACGTTGTCAAATCTCATTTGTGTCACTGAGTGCTTCTGACAGAACTCCCTTTTCGGAAGAGTGGACATTTCTGACTTTAAAAGTGAATGAGAGCCCCCATGGAAGCGTCTTCTCCTCAGTCTGTCATTTTCCACGGTCAAAGTTCATAACCTGTTACTTTAAATGTGTCAACCTTCATTTGTTTTGTATGAAGTGCTGTCATCTTGTGAAATGTAGGAATGAAGGATCTCCAAATGGGGCTAGGAGGAGAATTGTACTCCCTTTTAGCATAGCCACTTTCCAGCAGGCTTCATTAAGTGATATTCAGAATAATTGTATTTTATATAACTAGTCAAATATAATAATCCATTAGGGATGGTAACTTATGCCAATCACACAAAAGCTTTAATTTAGAACAGTGATGTGATTTATGGATTTTTTTTTTCCTGCATCTGTAAAATCAATTTTTATACATTTGTAAAGGCTCCGTGCCTTTTACTAATCTGAAATGTGACCAAAAGCGTGACCAATCATTTACATGTTTTTAATTTTTTTTGCATAATTATTACTGCTTTCAGTCAATAATGGTAAAGTAGCTGAGTGTGAGCACAGATTATTCTTTAAAGAGGGGAAAACAGAGTTCAGACTACGTCCAATCCGAATTTAATTTATTAGAATAAATTGCACTTTTATTTTATTTTTTGCTAGCTCGTCATTTAATTGCCGCATAAGAACCAAAGGTACACCATCAGATTATTTTACCTGCACAAAATTAAACCGTAGAGAACTATTTAGTTGTGTTGGTTTGCACATTTGAAGCCGTTTGATGTACACGTTGTAAATCCCACCGCTACAAAAACAAAGATCAAATTCACCTTTGTGCCTTACCCCTTCATGAAAATGGCCATAATGTATAGAAAAAAGCACAAATGTTAGTTTCTTTTTATTGTTCAGGGGGAAGATGTGAAAGCTTTGATGGAATATTTCTGATTATGCAAAACAAACGGTTCTTTAATTGTCGTTTCCGTGTCGAGAGTAGTTTTTATATTCCAAAAGACGTCAGGTGGAATTATAGCCTTATTGTTTTATGAATAATTGTGGACATATTTCTGCCTTTTCTGATGGACTCTTCTTCAAAAGCTTTGAAATCCTCAGAGACCCCAAAAAAAAAAAGAAAAAAAAAGAGGCAAATGAAGGAGACTGAACTCTTGAGGACCTCAACCAACATGTTCTTTATATTTAATAAATTAATGCCCTGGATTTTGTACGAGCTGCTGCTTCTGCTTCAGCGTTTCCTCGAAATATAAATAGGTTTTAAAGCACAGACCGTGTGATGGTGCAACACACGTGATATGAATACTGTACATGTCACGCTCGTGTCACGTTACCTTCCACTGCGCGCGTCTTTAAACTTTTAAACAAGTGAAGTTTTGTGAGAGGATTCGAGATGTTTTTGAGTCTGTGTAGACGTAAGGCCTCGTTACGTTTGAATTGTTTATTTCTAATCAAAATGCAAAGAAGTTTGTGGCTGTTAATTACTCCAAATCACTCCTTTTCAAGGTTTCTCCTAACTGGATGGCGCTAGATTTGTTTGTTTGGTGCATTTGTTGTGCACACTGAACTGTAAAATACTTGTTTTCTCTCCCGTATTTAAAAGGAAAAGACTTCTTGAATACCACGTTTTTGTTTGACATTTACAGACTCGTGCAGTTTCGTCATCGTTTGCTTCATGTCATGCACAATTACCAAGAGTTGTCTCAGAAG
Source organism: Simpsonichthys santanae (assembly GCA_031762415.1). NCBI lineage: Eukaryota > Metazoa > Chordata > Actinopteri > Cyprinodontiformes > Rivulidae > Simpsonichthys > Simpsonichthys santanae. Next base: position 22,985,729 of record JARVLU010001196.1, on the reverse strand, counting down.
ATGCTGTTGCTTCACTCTTTCCAGCTCGAGGTTGCAAAACCGTCCTTTCTGAAATCTTAACCCAGGTGGAAGTGTCGGTCGTGTTAACTGTTTTATGTGTGATTGTGGTGGCTGCAGTGAGTTTGTTACAGTGAGGCTATAATTTAAAAGTGTAAACTGGGTTTGCAATAAAAACTTTTTTTTAAAAAAGCTTGTGTCTTTTTAAACGTGCAAATTTGAGTAAAAAGGATCGTTACGGTATGTTTACGTAAAAAATCAGCGCACAGCCTCTGGTTTGCAGAGATGCTCCATCTGCACACACCATTACCATACCATTTTATTTATAGAGCACTTAAAACAGCAACAAGGCCAACCAAAGTTCTGTACAAACAACAGGTGATGTGATGTGATGTTTATTTATTCATTTAAAAAAAAAAGGATACAAAGCAGTTTCATCAGATACAAGAATACAAAAATAGGATAAAATGAAAGGAGCAGAAAGAA
>JARVLU010001196.1:22972313-22983426 GCA_031762415.1 Simpsonichthys santanae | reverse complement strand
TCGGGTGATCTGTGTGTACATATTCACATTCACGAGCCACTTGTGTAATGTCAATAAAGTTTCTCTGACTCTGAGTTCTGAACGAGTAAGGGCTTTAGTTTCAATTATGACTAAGGACTATAGTGAAGCTCCACATCAGCAGGATGGAATGTAAACAAAACTCCAGGGATAGTTTTGATTTGTTGACTCCGTGTGGCTTCAGGACACTCTTGCATCACTAAACTGGTTGATGGGGAATAACTCAGCTTAGTTCCAGTAAACACACATTCCTGTTTACTATTGCATCCTCCGAACATGGACTCTGTTTGGTGTGTTGTGCCATCTAGTGTTCAAGAAGAACAGCAGCCTCAGTTTGTGACTTTTTTTTAATTATTTTACCAGTTTTTCAAATGTGACACACACATTCAACTTTTATTTAGGCAGGTTAATCCCATTGAGCCTCGAGGACTCATTTACAAGAGAGACCTGATGCACATTTATTAGAAAATCTGCATAAAGTCAGATGAATGCAGGTTTATCTTATGCCCCTATTAGATGGGTGCTTGTTTAATATTGCATATAATAAATATTTTTATAATATAGCAAGGTCAGACAGGGCTACGGATGAATTAGCTTCATTACAAGCCTCAAGGAGTGTATGTGTGTGTTAATTTGCTTGTCTGTTTGCAAAATATATTACAAACAACTGGGCAGATTTAAATGAAACTCTCAGAAAGTCACCACTGGATGCACATCTGCAACCAATTACCTGCTGAAGTCAAATCGAGTCACCGCTTAGCATTCCTATCAAAACCAAAAGTGGCGGTAGCTCTGTTAATTTACAGATATCCACCAAAAAAATTGGGTTTGGTAGTAGCTGAGAGTCATTACCAACACCTACTCCGAGCTCGAACAGATCCACACTCAGCAATGTCAAATGAAATCTTGTACACCTTTATTTTTAAGGTTTGACAAAAAAACTACTATACCCTTGTACAGGTGAGTTTTAAACTCTGGCATGAAAGGCGACAGGTAATAAGCATTGCTTCATGGAACGCTAGGCCTTTAATTTTAACCAGAAATTAGTGTATCTTCTAGAGAGGGACACACAACAGGGTAATACACCTTTCAGCAGGCTTTACAGTATCAATTGAGTATTAGCCCTTAAAATGCGAGGCAACAAAATATTAAAAACAATAAATAAAAAATGCAAACTGACCACACATTGAGTATGAGACCCAAAATAAACCGAACATATAGATGCAAACGTTTTATGCTGAACACATTTGTGTCTTCTTTCCATTTAAATTCCTTGGTTTTTCGTGCTAAAGATCAAATAACCTTTTAACGTTTATGTTCACTTGCTTCTTAATCCATAAAAGGAGCTGACTGGCAGCAAATGTATGAACATTCATTTATATATATTATTTTATATTTATATATTTATATATATGTTCCTCAGACTGAAGAAGTCCTTTGGATTAAAGACAAAACATTTCAACAAAGGATCCGTCCAGAAGACCTGACTTAACCTTGTTAGATTCATTTATACATGTGCAAAAGTGAAACAAGGCAACACAAATGAACTGTTGGATCATTTAAAAAGCCAGAGTCACCTATTCAAACTGATTCTGTACAAAAACATCAAACACTGCTGAGGATAATCAGAAAAACACTCGTAGTTTGCAATGTTGTCCTTACTAGGCCTGTCACAACAGATTTTACTGGGCGATTAATTAACTCAGAAATTATTGCGATAAATGATACAATTGTTGGAAATTTGACAATAATTAGTAATTAATGTCAAATTTAAGAAGAAATGTTGGTTAATTTGTTTTGCATGCAGTACTTCTTTTGATCACTGGATGGCAGTATAAGACTGTTTGAACCGAAGGATGGATAGTAAGGGAGCAGCAGCGTGTCTCTCTAAGCTAAATGGGAGGGAGGCCCCTTGACGTGACATGGGCTGTCTGTCATTCCCGTTTTTCAGGTCTAGAAATGGCAGATGCTCGTTGTGGTTTGAGCTCTTTAGCATAGCATTTTTCACACAAAGCTTTTAATAAAACATCAGTAAACAAGTTCTCAGCTTCTTTTTGCAGAGAAAAACAACTTTTTAGTCAAAAGCATGGATTTCAACCGTGAATTTTGCAGCTTTGACAAAACAAGTTTTTTTTTTCCTGAGGTCGGTCTGTTAGCTTAGCTCATAGCTTAGCTGCTTTTAACAATCCAAAAATGCGATTTTGGACAGTTAAAACAGATTTTAAAGAGAAAAGAGGAAGGAAGGGGTCAGTGAAGAGCACTGGAGTTCAGCCTTTTGTCATCCAGTGTCTTCAAGTAGAGAGACACGCAGAAACAATAAAGCCAATACATGAAAATGAGGTTGATAATTTTCATTTATCATGCAATTAATTAATTGACTTATTGTTTATTGCGACAGGCCTAGTCCTTGCTGCAGTAATATTTACACTATACAACACATTCAGTCTATTATAGTAAAATTAATTTCTCATTTAATGTTAGTACATTCGTGTACTGTTACATTTTTCAGGGTCACTGTTCCTTTGTAGAAAGTCTCAAACTTTACATGTAAAACACGTTAAAATAAATAAAAAATGGCTTGAACAATTGAGATTATAAAGCTGTCAGCTAATAATTCGTTTTGGCATTGTGTGGTGGTTTTTAGTAAAAAAAAAAAAAAAAGAGGTAAATTCTTTTGATTCACTGAAATAAATAAAAAGTATCAGTGCAATATAAAAAAAGGCCTGTGACTCCCTACTGTCTCTCATAACTTGCTTCTGTCCAGCCTTTTTCTGTCAGGGTTTGGGTACTGAGGGTTCTCGATCACTCCCTCTCCAAACTTGAGCTCCAGGAAGGCTCTGTGGTTGTTTGGGCCGTAGGCCGTGATGCCAGCAAAAGGCATGGGGACCAACGGCTGCAGGAAATGTTCTGGGAACTCCACGTCTTGTTTGTGCTCTGTCCACGTGTCTTTAGTCATGACGCCGTTCCGGGGGTAGAACGGCCACAGGTCGACATGCAGGTGGTTGGCCTCGCTGTACTGGACTCTGTAGAAGTCTCCTTCCACAGCGCGCTCCCACACGTATCCATTAGCATCCACCAGAGAGCCTGAGTCCAGGTTCTTTAGGTGGTCACAGTTGGGCACATCCTCCAGGTAGATTCCCAGGTCCACATCGTAATCCCATGGGATGATGTCTTGATGGCGAACGGCACCGAGCAGAGAACCGCCCTCTAACCAGTAGCGCACTCCTGAACTCTCCAAGACATTGATGACATACTTGGTGGTTTCCCTGAGTGATCGCAGACAGCAAGGAGGCGTCCAGCGATCAAGGTAAAGATAGTCCGGAGTGTCATCTTGCACAGTACCAAAGCAGCGAGGCGTTTCTTTACTGCAGCCGTACCACTGTTCCTTCCCATCAGGCATCAGGAGGCGCTTCAGACCAAAGCTCCTCATTAGCTTCCCCGTGGCCTCTTTCAGTCGAGTCTCAGCCTTCCACTGATTGTGTGCAGAGCTGAAAAGTGGTCTGTGGTTTGCAGAGAAGCAAGGGCTTTCCAGCAGTTTGACTTTCCAACCTCTCAAGGAGGTCTGAACAAAAAGAGCAGGAAAAAGGGGTCGTCCCAGAGGGATGGACAGATTGAAAAGGTCCTCTGTACGTATCAGGACAACTGCATCTCCTTGTAAAGCCGTACACACACTCCCACTGCTTCCAGAAGCGGCTGGTGAGTAGGTGGCTGTCCACTCTCTGAGGTTCACCCGCAGGTGGAGGCACTGAACAGCCGATCGAACGAGCACAGGTGCAGCTACCAGCCTCACAGGCCCCCCACCCTCCCCTTCCAACTCTTTAATCAGCCTCTCAATAACTCGAGGCTGCTCAAGCTCCACTCCGTCAGGCACCAACAGCACAAACTCTGTCTGCACATGAAACTCTGGCCTGTGAGCTTGCGGTGGCTGCTCCGGGCTGGGGGAGAGCACCAGAAGACGAGTGCCTTCAGGAAGCACAAGGGGAGGGTATGGAAACACGTCAGCCACAGTCAGGAAGGGCAGATCCGGTCGTTGACGAAGGAAGGAATTAGCCACATCCCTTACATAGTTCTCAAAGTTTTCAAATTCCCGAAGAAGAACAGTCACGCGAGGGCTTCGCCCGTGCCCCTCCACTCCAAACAATCCATGTTCACCTCCAAGGACGCCTAGGCCACCTCCGAGAACTGAGCCTGGCCGAGCGGCCCTCCTTGTGCCACGGCCAAGCTCCTTCCTCTTCTCCATCATCTGCTGCTGGGCTCGAGACACATAATAAAGAATAAGGAGGTTGACGACGATGGCACCAGTTAACAGAGCCTGGCAGAAAGTGATACGCATGGCAACAGATGACTTCTGTGCTTCTTCAAAGAACTGCAGCATCCATGGTCAGGTGTTTGGTTCCCATGTGTTCAAAAGTGGATTAATGAGAGTTGAAGATGAACTAAAAAAACAAGAAAACACACATAAATCAGCTGACGTGCATGGGTATATCATGTTTAGATTAATGTCTCAAAAGCATAATAATGGTTCTTTAATATGGTTCAAGCTTACCACTATGTTTATAAAACAAACAATAGTGACAAATCACTAAAATTATCCATGCCTAAATTTGTCAAACCATATACTGCACCCTCCTGTGCAGCTATTTTTAGCAAATCAAATGTTATCTGCATTGCCATGTACATGGAGGTAGAATATGTCACCACAACTCACCTTTATTTGAGAGTAAATATTCATACTCGATGGAAGACAGTCATTATGTAGTAGTTTTTTACATTTTGGAAGCGCAGGAGTAATAGGTGTCATTTTTAAAAAGGACTGCAGCAAAAAAAATTAAACAGTTATTCCGCGCCATTTGCCAAAATTACACAAATGTTATATAAATCAGACTTCGGCACTAAAAACGGAAAGCTGCTACTAAAAATAAGTATTTAATTTGCATGGATTTAACCAAGAAACCCTGCCGTAAGATGCTAGCCGTTTTGCTAGCACATTTCTTTTTCGCTGTTGCTCGGAGCAACAACAACACTTCCGGTTACCTTCCTTCAGAATAAAAACATAAAAAAAAAAAAAAAAAACTGAACAAATACATCTCAAAACAACTGTCTCAGTTACACATACAGTACCTTACAATATAAATGTTGAACATAACTGTATGCAACAAATGTACACCCAATTTTAAATAATTTCAAAAGCAACAAAATTTGCAACATGTGAATATCTAAATATAAAGCTTTCATTGTTAAAAAAAAACTCGAGGCTTATTACATTTGAATGCAATGGTTTCCTTTTATCTTAAAGAAAATAAACCACATATTTCTTGAAACCAATTTTGCGTGAAACCGGAAGCAGAATTATGGTTAATTACATCAAATTTAAAAGTTCCACAAATTGTCCTCTTCACAAAATGGCTGGAAATTAACCTAAAAAAACGTGTCTATTATTTATTACGGAAAACGCCGTCCCTTCATTTCTTTTTAAAATTAGATATTTACAAACTCAAACATGGGAAAGAGGAAATAATCCGGTCAAAAAAGTAAAAGTCTCAAACACCCACTAATTTTGCGTGAACAATACCAAACTGTTATATTTTAGTGTTAACATGATAATAGATTAATATTAATTGATTATAGACTTTTTATTGGGGCGGGGGGGGGGAGGGGGGAGTCACATTTGTTACTTAATCTGAAGATTGCGTTTTATTCTGAAGGTTTTGACACGGAAGCGTAGTATTTTCCACTGCTGCGTTTTATTCTGAAGGTTTGGAAACGGAAGTGTAGTATTTTCCAAGTGAATAGTAATTTTGCTCTGTGCGGTGTGAGAAAAGGAAGATTAGAGGGCAGCTTTTGATGAAGAACAGAGGGTTTGAAAGGGGGAACGGGGTACTTTTTAATTGTAAATATATATATTTTTTGTTAATACACTCTGCCCGCTTCCACCCCTTTATCCTGGCGAGAGGTTGAACGTTTAAAATGGAGGCGGACAGATCCGGCGGAGGACCGAACTCGGGAGGCGGTGGCAGCTGCGGCGGTGTCGGAGCGGGGCGCAACCCGAACGGGCCGAAAGCAGCACCGGGCCAGATGACTGCAGCCCCCGCGACTGGTCCCATCATGGCAGCGGTGGCTGCGGCGGCAGCAGCCGGGGCCGCCCCGGGTGGTGGGTCGCTGCAGCCTCGAGACACACAGGACGGGGACTCCTCGGGTATGACGCTTCCAGGGATCCTGCACTTCATCCAGTACGAGTGGGGACGTTTCCAGGCCGAGAAATACCGCTGGGAGGCTGAGAGGGACGAACTCAGGGTAAATTTATTTATACTGTACAGTATATGTAAAAATAAAAACAAAATGTTGTTTTTTTTTTTATTGTCGCAGAATGAGGAAATTACAAGAGCAAATAGCCCGGTTAGTGTTCACATCCCCAACAACCAGTGTCAAAGAGGACAACATGCTAATGGGCTAGCACTTACTCACAATGATTGTACTGACTGGGAGGCTTTATTACTGTTTAATTCATGAAAGTGTTGCTGCTGTGCATGACCAAATAAACAAAATATGATCATTTAATATGTAGATAGCGGTTTACTTTTATTTATCTCTGTGGGGAATTCAAAGAGTCCAGTAGCAAAATCAAAACATTAAATTAACACCTTAAATTAAACTCATAAAAACAAAAAAATATCCAAGTGAATGCTCAATTGTGACATTAATAAACCAATTAAACTCCTTAAAAACTAGTTCATTGTGTCATTATGAATAATTAGAATAAACTAATTAATTGGGAGGTCATTTCTTGTCCTGTTGTGTCACAGCTGAGCACCCATGAAATACATTTTTACAGTTTTGTGCTTTTTGAGGCACTCTTTTTTTAAAATGTTGCTCTGTACCATCGTCACAAATCCATAAAAGCAACCAAATTAAATAATAAAAGGTAAATACAGTACTTCAGGTGTGGCTACCTTCCCTGTCTCTTCTGTATACACAGCAGGAGTACACAAGCCACAATCTGTTTAACAACTATTGTGCTGAGTCATTCCTGTGCACATTTAGTTTGTGAGCAGACGATAATCTGATTGTCTTTTCTCTAAAACCCCGACAGAAGGAAATCAAATCATCTGCGGTCGTTCAGTTGTGGTTAGAAATGATGTCAGGGTCGTGCAACTCTGAATGGAAATTGCTTCGTTGTGATTTGATCTTAGAGGTGGTGTCCTTATCGCAGGAGAAGCTACTGGGAAATGTTTGCCAGTAAAGCAGCTGTGAAACAAAGTGATGGGAGGGCATTCCTTGATTTGTGCAGCAGATATTTCATCTGTTCGTGGCGTCGAACGTAAAAATGAAAACAGTAATTTGAATGTACACTCAATCGTATGAGTCACTGGTTGCGTGGGAAAACTTTAAATGACACCAGTCAATTTGAAATGACCTCCCACATACCAACACAGCATCTACCTTTAGATCAGACAAGTGGGCCAAGCGCCGTTAAAGGTCATCGATGTGTTTCCATGAAATGGCACAAAAAAAGCCCTCTGCATGCATGTGAGTCAGAGGGATAAAAAAAAAATCCCTTGAGCCAAGGTGGCCCCAGTTGTTTATGTAAATGTTCCTTTATGGTAGAGCTGTCATTTCTTATCCGAACGCGAACCCTGGCCCGGACCGACCTGGATTAGGGCCGGTCCGGGCCGTCACAATGTGATTAATGTGAGGGTCGGGCCGGTCTCGGGCTTGTTTGCGGTTTAACAAATCATACAGCACAAATAAAACTAAGAATGCACGATGTAAAATTGTGTTAATCTACTTGTAGAGGAGGAGGCGGTAAGTTTACTATGATGAGAGGATGAGGAAAGAAAGAAGAGTGCAGCGGTTAACTAGATTGTGGAAGAGATCGCTGGCACATTGCGCAATAATTGCACACGTTGGCTCAGGCTTCTGCGTTTTTATGAACCATACAGCAAAAAGAAAACTAAATGCACAATATAAAATTGTGTTAATCTTGTTGAGGAGGAGGCAGGTCCGACCGTATGGTTTAAAGTGCGTCTGCTGACTCGCCGGTTGAAATGGACTTGCGATCTGTCCAGGGTGTACCCCACCTTTCGCACAGCGAGTGACCGCTGGACATGGGCACCAGCGACCCTCCGCTACCCGAAAAGGAAGAAGCGGGTAACGACAATAGATGGATGGATCAATCAGCTGCTGTCATCTGCGGCGAAGGAAGTAGCAGAATCTATGAAATCCAAAGCGAGCAGCACGTTAAAATAAAATAGCCTTGTTCTATATTTTTCCAAATAATTTTGCTCTAAAAAAATGTTTTTGTTCAGCTGTGTATTAGTCTATCTTTACAGTTGTTTTTTTAGGCTATTCGTTTTGTATGTTAATATCCATTTGGTGACTTGTTCATTATGTTTTTAAAACTATCATGTCAAACTGATTTGCTTACAAAAGCAGGAAAAGCTTAATAATATATATTTTTTTCAGGTTCGTCCCTCTAATTACCTGTAATCCTTTGGGTCTGAGTAGGGCTCGTTAAAAAAACAAACAAACAAAAAAAACAATCAAACTAAGGGCTCGATCTGGGCCCGGCCAGATTTATTAGGCCAGAATGCAACTCTACTTTATGGAGCCCACCTGCGTGGAGATTTTGCTTGCTTGTCAATTATTTCCACAATTAAGAGGTCAAAACGATCATCCATGCAAATGTAGTTTTGTTTTGCATTCAGAAAAATTTGTCTTTCCTTCTCAGACCCATATGTGGCCTTACTTGTGTTACCACAGTTCCCCTGTAATTACTGCAGAGACAGAACGATCTTCTGGAGTTCACGTGCTTAAGAAAACCAAAAAGAAGAAAAAACCAAAACATATGATCGTCTCTCCTCTGACTCTGCTCTCATTTTGCCCCCAGACTCAAATCTTCGCAGTTATAAATAGGAGCATGATAAAAAATAAATGAACAACAACAAAGGGCCTGAGCTCGCTGCTGTTCGTCGGCACGTGGAGGGAAGGCAGAAGGGAAATCAGAACCAGGCCATCGCCTAGTCCAACACGCCGTTAGTGTGGTTTTGTGGAAGCGGGGTTGCATGTGTGTGTAATTCGCTGCACATGATCTGGTTTCACGGCTACGGTCAGAGCAGCGTCCTGCTCCGAGACTGAAAAGATCACTGAAGTGTCAGGCTGAAAAATGGACCCAGCCTATGTTTTAACACACACGGGCCTCTGGCTTTTGTTGCCAGCCGTTGGCTCCTTCCTGCACACTATAGAACGTATTGCACACTGTGCATCATGTCTTTAGCTCACATCTTACCTACACGGGTCATTTTAGGCACTTTATTGTCACACACGGAATCATGCATGGTTATCAACGTTTCAAATTATTTGTGTGAAAGATGGAAACTCCAAAGAACTGTGTGTGAGTATAAGCACACATTTTAAAGCACTATGTGAAATTAATTTAGAAAAGATGCTATATAGGTGCAGATAATGCTGCAAATATTGTATGTGATTTGAATAAAAATGTAGCCTTTTATTTTGCTATTTAAAGTAGCGTTTTTTAAAACTTGCACGCTTCAAATCAACCTTGCCAAAAAGTTTAGGTTTAATTCTTAAGGTTAAGTTTGTCATCTTTTAAAGGCTCTTTGAAGGTTTGAAACCCCTGGTCATCATACAGTTACTGTAAATGTTTTGTCAAAACATTGAAGTTAGACCTTGAGTTTATTGAAAAGTTTAGATTTGAGTCTGGAAAAGTCTGGATTTTTAAAGTTGACATGGCGTCAGGACCTGGTATTCTTCAGGGTTTTAACTTCTGTTATAGAAGAACTTTCCGCTGAGGGAAACCGGCTCCTCCACAACTCTTTGGGACTTCTCTGTGTTGTAGCAGACCAAAGGCCACCTGTGGTGCCATGTCTCTGCTGACAATTAAAGTAATTAAAGCTCCCCCTCCTGTCTGGACCAGGTGGGACGTCTTCGGTCAAACAGCAGAACAGGGACATGTAGTGGTGGACATGTCCCTCTATTCTTCAAGGATTTAAAAACAACAACACTTTTTAAATTTTAGGACTCCGAAAAAAAAATCTCTTGTGATTGTTGGTTTATTGTTGATTTTTATTCTAGTCTATTGGACAAACTAACCTGTGGAAAAGACGATTTATGATCCAGATGACATCACTTCCTGTTGAGTGTGAGCTTTAGATCCGGCCAGGTACACACATTTAATTAATAGTTCCGCCTTTAGCTTTGAAACACTCATGACGTTCATTGAACAGCACATGTTCTCTTGTCCCGCCCATAACTTCTGATTCGCTCAAGACAATTTAATGAAACATGATAACCATATGCATCATCTCTAGACAGAGTCACATATACTTTTGATCACTCCAGCTTCAAAGTCAAGGTCACAAATCAAGGTCAAATGTTATACAAGGTCTTTGCTGGTCCAGGCCATTATTAAAGATTACTGTATAATAGTTTTCCGGTGGGCGTATAATGTGCCATATGCAGTACTTTTGTTTTTATATTCATGGAATATAACTTTTTTTGGCTTTAGTTTTCTAACTTGACGTCTAACTGCATACGCACTCCATCGCTCAAATTGTTTTGCTCACGGACTTTGGCTGGTGATGAGATGGAGGAAAATGACTGGTGGAGAAGAAAAGCTGCCCTTGACACTGTTCTGTAGCTCGCAGCAAAAGAACAGATCTAATGTGTGTTGGCTGTCTGAGCAACAACAGAAAGGAAAAGGTCAGCAGCAGTGCGCTACAAGGAAAAGACACACTCAGAAAGAGAGATCACATGGCACAACAGGTGTGCTCCCAGTAAGGCTCCTTCCTAAACGAGGCTTTGCTCCTTTACTGTGATAGTATGAAGAATTTAGGCACAATGTTGTCAGCAGGATCATGTCCGTGGGTCTGCAACCTGCGGCTCTGGAGCCACATGCGGCTCTTTGGTGCCTCAACAGTGGCTCTTTCTTTGCTGCTGATCTGTTCCATACTGCTGCTGATCTGTTTTATGTTGCTGATCAGCTTTCAGGTTGCTGTGTTATCTGCTCATACAAACTCATGTTAGTGCTGCTGTTTGGAGTAATGTTATTCTATGATATTAGTGCTTAGTGTATTTT
>JARVLU010001196.1:22884155-22905122 GCA_031762415.1 Simpsonichthys santanae | reverse complement strand
TGTGTGTGTGTGTGTGTGTGTGTGTGTGTGTGTGTGTGTGTGTGTGTGTGTGTGTGTGTGTGTGTGTGCTTGTTTTGCTGTGGTTGTGTGGCGAGAATGCTGACTCATGCTTGAAGAATGACAGAATTGTGAGGCTGCTTGTTGGTCTTGTACGCACTAGCATAGGTGTTTTGGTATTTTGCAAAACAAACAGTTTCTGTTGTTTGCACCTTTCATCCACCTGTAAATTGTATTTTTGGTGGGAAAAAAGATTTTTTTTTAACAAAGAGTAAACTTAAAAATGATTTTTTGTGTGTGTGTGTGTGTTTATGTGCACTTGACCAAACATTGATGCTGTTTCGTCCACTGTAGGCTTGTCTACCTTTGCTTTGTGTATTATGTATTTTTAACCCCAGCAACAATGGATTGTTTTAGCATTTTCTTCTGTATTATGAGCCCGTCACCATTAAACTTCAGTTTAATTACAGAAGCAAAACTGAGGAATGGAGTTAAAAAGGGAGCAAAAGAAAAAAGCTGTTTCACCTCATGTTCCGAACGATATTTATTTGTATTTATTATAACATTAATATCTATTCCATTGCCATCATCTTTTTATTACGTTATTTCATTATTTTCTAATTATTACTTTTATTGCATTCAAACATTTTTGTTGGATTTTTGGCTCCAAACCTATTTATCTTTTTACGTTTACAAAAAAAATATATACATCTTTCTAACTTTTTATTTTTATTTTAAGAAAACAACTGTAGTCAGTGACAAACCCTTGTCACTGACTATAGCTGTTTTCTTAAAATAAAAATAAAAAGTGACAAGGTTAACTTGTGCGTTTTTGTGTGTTCGCTTTACTCAGACGGCTTCTTTTCAGTTGCAACAGGAGATGGATTTGGCTCAAAATTTATATTAGGTTTTATATTCTGCTATTTTTCTGTCTCAAAGCAACACTGAACATTTGATTTATCAACAACAAAAGCTTAAAACATTTATTTTAACCACTCTTTGTTATTGAATTCAAAACACACAATATGTACATCATTCGTTTTGCTTTATTTCTTATTTTGCAAATGTACTGGAGATGCAGTTGAACATTTTAAGCGTAAGCTCAACAACATCCACATCACTCATGGTTTGAATTGATTTACTGTTCAGTTTTCAGTTTTGTAAGAAAAATTGGGACACCCTTAATATCATTCTAACCTTGTGATACAGATAATTAATCTCACTAGATGTCATTTTTATTGATAATCTTCAATACATAAATCCATAGAAGCAGCTGATTCTATCAACTTAAAAGGGGCTGTTTAAAAATGACACAAATTAATAAAAATTTTTTTTTTTTTTTTTTGTTCTAGTTCCCTGAGTGTGGCTTTTATGGCATTTATGACAAGATTCTGCTCTTCAAGCACGACCCGGGCACCAACAACATTCTGCAACTGGTTAAATCTCCAGGTGACATCCAGGAGGGAGACCTGGTGGAGGTGGTGCTCTCTGGTAATAATTTATAATCTTCTTTTTTCTTAAGCCTGTTCTTTACTTATTTAAAGTTGCTGATGTTATAATAATAGCAGGAAAATGACTTCCTCTTTTCTTTCACTCCTACATTGAATCATTTATTTATTTTATTACAGATTTAATGTTACCCTGTGCAAATCTTTTGCCTTTCTTTTATAAGCTTTGTTTCCTCTTTGATGTCTCCAGTTTTACTTATACATTTTGTCCAGCTACACAGTCGTAACCCTGTCCTACAGTCACCCCTCTGTGCCCCTCTTATCTTTGTCAGCGGCAGCCACCTTTGAAGATTTTCAGATTCGACCCCACGCGCTCAACGTGCACTCGTACCGAGCCCCGGCCTTCTGTGACCACTGTGGAGAGATGCTGTTTGGACTGGTCCGACAAGGGCTGAAGTGTGACGGTGAGGGCAGTAAATGAAATACAACAAAATAAAGTGGTACGGTGTGAATCAGCAGTGACACATCTGAGATCAGCTGTGTGGAGTGAACTCACTCTCATCACTCTGGTGCTGGCTTGATGCTCGCCTCTCTGACTCTTTGATGCATGCCGCCCCCTGCAGGATGCGGCCTCAACTATCACAAGCGCTGCGCGTTCAGCATCCCGAACAACTGCAGTGGAGCTCGTAAAAGACGCCTGTCCACCACCTCCCTGAGCAGCAGCCAGTCCCTGCGCCTCTCCACCACCGAGTCGGTCCACAGCGTGGGCTCAACCTCCACCTGCAATGAGGAAACCAGTCTTATTCGCTCTCACACACAAATGGTACCACTGTTAGTTTGCCCTGTTGTTAACATTAAGTAACTTGTTTTGTTTTAATGCGTCTTGAGCTGTGGTTAAACTCTGGTTATAAGATGGCACTGGACTGGACGTGCGTCATCCATTTGTCAGAACACAGTTTGGACACATGTTGGTGGCACAGAGTAATAAGAACAAGGACATGGGTGCTCGCTCAGGCTTTCATACTTTAAATGGTTTTCATTTTAAAGACATGCAGGTAGGTTTTCAGACACAACCTTTAAAACAGCCTGCAGGACTGCATTCCATATAGAGGCGGTGTTCGGTCACGGATTCATCTGAACTCTTAAGACGTTTAGGGCCATCTAGGCAGAAGCTGCGCTTGTTGCAGATGCTGATCTCTTGGTAATTTGCTCCAGTTTTGAAAAGAATGAAAGAACCTCAAATTAAAAGTGGCTTTACATCAAGAGTAGTTGTAGAGTTTTAATCTACAATTCAGTCATGGCGCTTAAGGACTGTTCTGCCTTTCAAGCTTCGGCTGATGATTAAAAACTCCTAAAGTTCTGTTAGCATCAAAAAACAGAGTGAAGCTTTAAGCAATACCTAAAAAGAACGTGCTCTGAAGCTGAAAATGAACACAATTCCCTCAGGAGAGGATGAAATATGAACATTTGCAACACGTGCATGTTTTACATGTGCCTTATGTATCTGGCTGAATGATGTGAATTTGACATGTTGGAGACTGAAATGAAAAACAAAGTGTGACCCACCTTGACACAACCCAACATTGAAGCGTGTTCTACCACTGTCTGTCTAATAGTTCAGTAAGAACAGTTTAAAAGACACAAAGACCAAACAACGCCACAACATACACGACATAAACGTTCATGCACGATGTAAAGTTGTCCCTGTTGGTAGTTTAATGAAATGTTTTCTTCTGATTTACCCTTTCTGATCAACAATTTTTATACGCCCTTCGAAAACCGAACTTATGGAATCATCTCTGTACGTCCGTATGTTTGTAATCCTTCTCATGTCCTGTTCAGAACTTCTGATCTGCTCAAGATAATAATGTAACAAAACTTGATACATATTTGTACCATCATTTGACAGCGTGTCACGTAATCTTTTCATCACCCCAGCTCTAGAGTAAAGGTCACAAATCAAAGGTAATGCAAGTTTTTTGCTTGTCTGGGCCATTGCTATGGATCAGTGACTTGCTGTATAATAGCTTGTTGGCGGGTGTGCAATCTGCTCTTGTTATCTTCTTGTGACCACTAGCATTATAGTTTTTTTTTCTCTTGAAATAGCAAAAATGTGCAAAAAAATCCTATTTATTGTTTCTCTAATTATTTTTGTTCGTCTCATTGATTTTAGCCAAGAACTGCCAGTGACGTGCGGCGGTTCTACACAGGCCGACCTGTCCATTTGGACAAGATGCTGATGACCAAGGTGAAGGTTCCCCACACGTTTGCTGTTCACTCGTACACCCGGCCGACGGTGTGCCAGTACTGCAAGAGGCTCCTCAGAGGGCTGTTCAGGCAGGGTCTGCAGTGCAAAGGTGAGTCCAAACAAAGACCAGAGTTATTTCTGAACACTCTTTACATCGCAGAGTATTAAATAGTCTTTTTGTATTACATTCATTGTTGTGTTTCTTCAGATTGTAAGTTCAACTGTCATAAACGCTGCGCGTACAAAGTTCCCAATGACTGCCTTGGGGAGACCATTGAAGGTGAGGGAGGATATGACTCTTTAAATACATTTACATTCTGTTCAGTCTGCATGGATTTTATACAATCTCTGATGTGCATGGTTCTGTCAGAACTAATAAACTTTTGTGTACTGTGCCATTGTCTAATCAAACTAAATCTCACTAGTACTAATCTTTTTATCTTCTCAGACAACAGAAGTAACTGTGGTAAGTATTATCAGTATTCTGTACTGAGTCTTGTCAAGCTGATCAGTTTATTAGCATTTTGCTGTTAATAACTGCTGAAACAGTAGTAAATATTACAGGAGTAGGAATACTTTTGTACTGTATCTGAAGCATAATCACTTTAAATGAGGTCAAACTCAGCACCATTCCTATTTATTGCGTGTTTTTTCTCAGGAATGTTGAGTCCCTCCGCAGACCATGAAGTACCCATGGACTTCAGCAGTGAGTACGACACCTCAGACAAGTCTTCGATGGATGACTCAGATGAGGCCTGTAGCATCCCTGGGTCCTTCTCTCCTGACAACAACCAGGACGGAACCAGCGGAGACCAAAGGTTTGAAAAGACTTGAACCCATGCAGTAAAATCAGAAACAAGTTGTGATCTGTTCTTTAATTACCTTTAATGTACTGTAGTTGTTTTTCCTTCGGACGTGACGCATTGGACAGATTGTTTGATTTGTTGAAATCTTTTGGAATAGGGCAAACACTTTTTAAAATACAGTACAGCTCTTCCACTTTAGCTTTGTTTTCAAAGCAACATGTTCCTCTTTCAAAAGGAACCCCCGTGAAGAAACCTACTATGCAATCAGTTATCTCTAATACAATACAGCATTCCCTCCCTTATTGTGGGGGTTACCTTCCAGACACCCCCGTGATAGAGAAAATCCACAAAGTAGGGACATTATATTTATTTTAGTATTTATATATTTTTTTTAAGGATTGATAAACCCTTCCCTTACACTTGCAATGTTCTTAACAATGTTCTAAACTCTCTAAATGCTCTAAAAGAGCACATCAAAAGAGACAGACTGATACTATGATTACTGAGCCAATCAGCGTCCGGGGATGGACAGGTGATCAGGAGTGGACCGGCCATCGGGAGCACCGGGAAATTTCTCGGTGGCCTGGCCCGCTTAGCGATCACTGAGGGGCTAGACCAAAGGGTCGGTTCGGGTCGTGCTTGATTATTTTAAATAAATAATCCATGCCAATTACTCAGGTAGCTGCCTCACTGAAGCTCCCGCAGACTGAGCAATAGTGATGGGAAAAGACAGACCCCGCCCCCTCCTTTCTTTTTCTGAGGCTATCTGTCATAGCAAAGCAGAGACACATAACAGGTTGCACTCCCCACCTGTTTTCTGTCTCTGCTCTTCTGTGACAGATAGCCTCAGAAAGAGAAAGGGGGTGGGGGCGAGGTCTGTCTTTTCCCATTGTCAGTCGTGTGTCGTGTACAATTTTAGATTGAAAACCTGTGGAAGAGTGAGTTTGCGAAAGTCGAACTGCGAAGTATCGAGGGACTATTGTATGTCTTTACATAAACATATGCACATCAGCATAATCATCAACATAACCATATATGTCGTGTGACAAGTTGTCTATCTGGCAACAAGTTTTTTTTTTTTTTTTTTTTTTTATACATTTTTCGAAAGGTGGATATAATATGGCATAGACTCTGTCTGTCAGTCAGTATGTACATTTGTCTGTATGTAAATGTCTCCCCCCCATGCCCATAACTTTTGATCCGCTCAATATAATTTAATGAAACATCACAAAATATATGCATCATCACTAGATAGAGTATTACACACATTTCCATAAGCCCAGCTCTAGGTTCAAGGTCACAAATCAAGGTCAAAGCTAAAACAAGTTATTTGCTTTGCTGGACCATAACTTCTGGTCTGCGCATTTGTACCACCAGGCAGCAGGCCTTGTGATCTTTTCTTCACTCCAGCTTCAAGTTCAAGGCCACAAATTAAGGCCAAAGGTTATACAAGGTCTTTGCTTGTCCAGGTAGTTGTTATAGATTGCTGTGTAATAGTTTACTCTTGGGCGTATAATGTGCCATATGCAGTACACATGTTAAATCTTGTTAAATAGTAAGACTTGACGCTGTGGTGATCTTGCAAATCTCTTGAGAATCCATTTGTCAATTGTGATCCTTTCACTGGCACAAAGCAATCCTTTTAACGAGATGCGTTTTAATAAAAGCTAAATAAATAAATAAATAAATAAAATGTTGGCTGTCTAGGAATACAAGTCAACATTAATGTCACCTAAACTATTGACCCAAACTCTTACAGGAGTTAATTTGGAACGTGCAAATAAAAATATTTTCAACGAAAGGTTTAAGCTTACATACTTTTTTTTAAATATATTTTTTAGTGTTAATATCCCGTTGATGAGGGTGGTTCAGTCAGTGAGGCAGACAACTCGGCGATCCAGCACATCTATCAAGGAAGGATGGATGGTTCACTACAGCAATAAGGACACACTGGTAAAAACACAGAGAAACATATTCCATAATTCAAGTATCTACATCTCAAGTTATAACTCCTACCTGTGAGTTAAATCAGTTTATTCTAGTAGACTGAATGCATTTTCTTGAATTTTTTCTATAAATCACAGAAACATTTTGCTTGTTTACTTCAGACTTGTGCAGAAAGAAAAAGTAGCCGTTAATGCACTTCATCCGTCCAGCAGCTTCTCTAACAGCAGTTTCAACCTTGACCGTTTGGTCTCAGCTTTTATGGCTTCCCTTTTCTTCTGCATGTCACTGTGTAGGTGCACACGCGTGTTTGTGTGTGTGTGTGGGTAAGAGTGGCGTTGAAGCTGACACTGTGTCAACTAAACAGCACTCAGCTCAAATGTGATCAATTTGGTCCAAGAGTCAATTTTCTACATTTTCTTCCTCTTAACGAGTAAAGCTTATATTTGACCTTTAAAGTAATTTATTGACCTCTATAGTCTTTATTAAACTTTTTCCTTTCCGGCTGCACTAACACCTTTCTCCCTTCTTTCGCTTTTGTCTTTTTCTCCTTCTTTGTTCCCACCTTCCTGCAGCTCGTATTTTCACTCATCTTTCGTCCTTTTGGACACCGTCTGAAGCCATCCCTGAAAGTTCCTGCTGATCCCCAATAATCCCTCACTCATTGTCCTCTGCCCTCCTCGTCATTGCCGTGTCTCATTTTTGTTGTTGTCCCGTCCTAACCCAACAGAGGAAACGGCACTACTGGCGTCTGGACTGTAAGTGCATCATCCTGTTCCAGAACAACACCTCCAACAAATACTACAAAGTAAGCATCGCTCATTCCACGATCATCCTTAATGTGTATCTATTTAATGTGTGCATTTATTAGTAACACATTGTGCGCTTGCAGGAAATTCCTTTATCTGAGATTCTGCAGGTGCGTCCTGCCACCGATTTCACGCTCGTCCCACAAGGCACCAATCCTCACTGCTTCGAGCTCATCACCGGCACTATGTGCTACTTTGTGGGGGAGGACCCCAACACCCTCCCCTCTGTATCCTCTAGCAACTCCCAGACTGTCCCTCGGACACCTCCTTCCCCCAACATGGTGCAGCCTAACAGTGGCATTGGGCGGGAGGTGGCGAACACCTGGGAGAGCGCCATTCGCCAGGCTCTCATGCCCGTCATTTTTCAGGATGCGCCCCCGGCCGAAGGGAACACACCTCACAGTAAGCTGAGCATTACGCTGGTTGAAGGGATGGGTCAGATCTTTTGAAGACGGGTTGTGCAGAGAAGTTATGAACTATTAATATCTTACCTGTCGTAGTTAGCTCTTTGAACAGCCTCGGTTTGAAGGAACAGGTCCTTGTGCACAGGCACGTGTTCGTAAACTTCCATATTGGGCGTAACGTGGGCTTTTTGTTTGGTTTTAGGACAAGCCTCCATAAGCATATCTGTGTCCAACAGTCAAATCCAAGAGAATGTGGTATGATATTTTTAAAGTTTTGTTTGATTTTTTTTTTCAATAATGAATTTAATAAGAAGGCCAACAGTAACCTATTGCTGCAATGCTTTCTTACAGGATATCAGCATGGTGTATCAGATTTTTGCTGATGAAGTACTAGGATCTGGGCAATTTGGAATAGTGTATGGAGGTATTTGAACATATTTAATTATTCTTCCTGAGCTCTAGATTATTGTGTTTTGTATGAAATAAGTACTGGTACACTAAATGCAAACATTACTATGTCTAGTTTTGAAACGTAAAATTAAAAAAGTCTAAAAGTCCAATAATTTATCTGAAGAGCAGTGAAACTCTTTAAAGCACGCCATAAAATCAATTCCTGTAGAAAATCATCAGTGACTTACATTTAATCTTATCAGGGAAGCACAGGAAGACGGGAAGAGACGTCGCCGTCAAAGTCATCGACAAGCTTCGATTTCCCACCAAGCAGGAGAGTCAGCTGAGGAACGAGGTGGCCATCCTGCAGGTGAGCAAAGACGAACTGCACAGATCTGGAACCTATACCACACTTTAATGCAACATAAAACTACGCAAAGAAGCATTTATACAACCAAGTGTTTTTTATTTTTCATTTTAGTTTTATGGGAACAATGTTTTCAACCAGAAAACTAATAATTTAAACATCAGTTTAGAAACAACCTGGTTTCTAAGATAATATTGAAAGACCGTGATTATCTGACTCCTGCGTTATACTTCAGCTGGTTTTTGTGATGAGTTATTATCCATCCATCCAACCATCCATCCATCCATCCATCCATCCATCCATCCATCCATCCATCCATCCATCCATCCATCCATCCATCCATCCATTCATCCATCCATTATCTTTACCCGCTTCTTCCTTTTTGGGTCACTGGTGTCACTGGTGCCCATGTCTAGCTATCACTCTGCGAGAGGCGGGGTATATCCTTATTTTATATATTTTTTAAAATATATTTGCCGGTGTAAATTTTATTCCTTTATTTATTTGATGATATTTTGTTTCTTATCCAAGAAACTTTGAACTTTGGAAAGCTGCAGACATTTCTTTAATAAGTAGTTTCAGTTTGCCTTTAGTGACTGTCATTGTTCATTTCCTGAGTAAAATGTACTCATTTCAACAAAACTTGTAATTTCTGTTTTATATGCTTTATATTCTATTTTTCATCTGTTAACGAGCAACAAGTGTTAAAACCAAAAAATAAACTACTTCATTTTACTTTTAAAAGGCATTTAAAGTAAACATTTTTTTTTTTACAATAAATGGCCTCAGCCAATGAGAGATTACAGAGAGGAAAGTAAAAAGAGAATGTTAGGCTTTTTTTATTGTTACTTTCCTAAGTTGTAGACGGATCCACTTTTTAAAAACATTATAGCCTTAGTGCTGCAAGATGCCATTAATAATAATAAAAAAAATACAGTTTTATTTATAAAGCACTTTAAAACAAAGTGCTGTACACTAACACATACAATCATAAAAACCATAAAATCAACAGATACTGTAACGTAATGAACTACCAAAATTATAAAATAGCAAACATTAAAAACAATAAAGCAAATAACTTAAAAACAGTAAAACCAACATTTCAAGCAGAGTTAAAAGCCAAAGAGAAAAATTATCAGTCAGAGTTAGAATCTTTATTGTCATTTGCACCACATATGGTACATGTGATGAAACGAGATTATGTACACAGAGTCCCAGTTACATCCAACAATAAAATGTAAAAGAAAACATTACTAAGATCTAAGATGTGAACTAAGAAAATGTGTAAGTTATGTAAGTATTGCATCATTTGAATCCATATTTGAAGATACAAAACTTTTATAATTTTTTTTACCAGCAGATGGAGACAGAATTAAACAATAGAACTTGTTTTCAGACATAAAATAACCAGCTGACAGTTTTATTGATACCTAAAAAGAAATGAATTTCTATAATAATAAAAGTAAACTTGGCACAGTTTATCTTAGAAACAAAATACTTTTAAATTGTATACATGTGAGTTAGTGAGTTCTGAAACTGCCTTCTAGGGTCTTATTGTATGGATTTATTTTTATTTTGTCACCATAATACAAAGTATTTTCTTCTTCTTCTTGTTGACTCTCCATCAGTCTTCAGTGCTGTTCGGTCTCTTGCTGAGCCCTGCTCTTCTCTCAAATACGCAACCATATGTCTTTTACTTCATTAAATCTGTTTATGCCGGCTTCACTCTGAATCTGTCCATGGTTTGTTCATGACAAACCCCACAGATAACCCACATTTTCTTCATGTTTCTTTCAGAGTCTACGCCACCTGGGCATCGTGAACCTGGAGTGCATGTTTGAAACCCCGGAGCGAGTGTTTGTGGTGATGGAGAAGCTGCATGGCGACATGCTGGAGATGATCCTCTCCAGTGAAAAAGGCAGACTGCCGGAAAGACTCACTAAATTCCTTATTACTCAGGTGAGTGCACCCAACAAAGGAGGGATTTATTTTGTAAAACAGAAGAACATCGTCACACCTTACGTTGCTGGAGTATCTGAGAAACTCAGAAGGATTTTCTCCAAACACAACATCCCAGTACATTTCAAACCCAACAGGACTTTCAGAGGCTGGTCCACCCCAAGGACAAAACCAATATCCATACAAAAACTGAGTGGTGTGGTGTCTGCTGTTCAGTGCAGCGAGGAATGGCCAGATCTCTATATTGGAGAAACCAAACAGCCTCTTCACAGACGCATGGCTCAACACACACTCTTCAAGACTCAGCTGTTCACCTACACCTCAAGGATAAGACATTCTTTTGAGGACCAGAATGTTCATATTTTGAACCGAGACAACAGATGGTTTGAGGGGTGGGGTGGCTGGTGGGGCGGGTATCGAGGAAGCTATTTATGTAAAACCAGAGAAACCGTCTTTAAACAGAGGAGGAGGAGATCTCAGATTTCAACTTTCAAAAACTTGCAATGCACCATGTGACCAGAGTAGAGTCGCATTCGGGCCCAATGAATCCGACTCGACTCGGCCCCAGCCCGTAGCCATCATATCCGAACTCGAATCGACAAATTAACAGTAATTACAGTTTCGAACCTGACACCCCCCCCCCCCCCCCCCCACCATTTGTAATTAAGCTTTGACTGCTTGTATAGTTATTAACGGTCAGCAGACACGTGTGGCTGAATCAAAGGGCAGAAGATCAGATCTGAGTGGGTGTTTGTCCTTTCATGTCTATCAAATCGCATTAAATCCCTGCTTCTGCCTGCATTCTGCATTATTCAGACACGGACCCTGCTCTGACATGTCTGTGAAGATATTTTGGGATCTCGCCTGTTTGGGTCATCGGACGCGCGTGTCCGCTGAGTGCAGTGGCTGAACGAACATCCATTTGGGCTTTGATGGATCGCTGCCTGGCAGTACAGTCCCATCTGAAGCTAGCTGAACTTTTTAACTCTTTCAAGGTCGGTCAACGCGCGGTCGAATGGCCTCATGCGGCTGGTGAATGTATGGCAAGCCATGTTGCCATATAATTGGATTGTCAGCTGCGCGCGTCCGCTGATGCAATCAAAAGCCCGACACCGATCTGGCCTACCCGGGTTAGAAATGACAGCTCGAGACCAGTGAGGTCCATCTATGAGTCAGACCAACAATGACCCTAACGGACCTCTATTGTGAGGAGTGCGAGGGCAATCTGCATGTGAATCTAGCTTACAGAAACCTCAGCTTTACAACTCAAACTTCACACTTTCCATTCTCTGAATCGACAACGCTCCTCGTAAGAGAAGCAAAACGTCTTCGGTTACAAAATAAAGTTCAACCGTTTGTTTTAGCACATTTTTGAATTCATTTGGTAGAAACGAGCTACATGTCACTGTTGTTGTCCAGTTTTCTGATAAACCATGTTTAGATACTGCTCTTCTTTCACGTAGCTTATTCGAGTGTCATTTTGAGCGATATAATCAAGCGTGACTGTAGTTTCCCCTGCACCACTTACTAACGGTGAGGTTGTGGGTATGATTGTGCACGTGTGTGTGTGTGTGTGTGTGTGTGTGTGTGTGTGTGTGTGTGAGAAGATTCTTGCATCTCTCAGACACCTCCACTTCAAGAACATCGTTCACTGTGATCTGAAGCCGGAGAACGTTCTGCTCGCCTCTGCTGACCCTTTCCCACAGGTACTCACACCAGTAAACACACACATCTGTACGCTGCTTTAAATAGGAGCAGTTTCAGTTTTCACACGTTGCATGAGCACATCAGACGCTTTGACCTCTTTTCTCACATCTGTTGTTCTCAGAAGTCTCACCAGCTTGCTTCAGTTGTTCTTATTTGGTGGAACGCGGCCTCGCTTTCTGCTCACGTTTGTCTCGTTGTTTCTCTCAGGTGAAACTGTGCGACTTTGGTTTTGCCCGAATTATTGGTGAGAAGTCTTTCCGCCGCTCCGTGGTCGGCACACCTGCTTACCTGGCCCCAGAGGTCCTGCTGAACCAGGGCTACAATCGTTCTCTGGACATGTGGTCAGTGGGCGTCATCATGTACGTCAGCCTCAGCGGGACGTTCCCGTTCAACGAGGATGAGGACATCAACGACCAGATTCAAAATGCAGCCTTCATGTACCCTGCCAACCCTTGGAACCAGATCTCCAAAGATGGTAAATGAAGAGCAGCGGGAACCTGAGGGAGGCTCTAATAATATTACAGTGCCCTGATAGTTTAAGCAGTAGTGCGCTAAACTTAATAAAGTTTAATGTTCTGCAGAAAGCATTAAAGTGAGGTTGTAATTCAACGTTGTGAACATTTTAAGACAATGACACGTGCTTCAGGGGTCCTACGCAGACTTAAAAAGTGCTAAATGTGTTTTAAAATATTTTCTATGATTTGGATGAAAATGACTCAGGAAAGCTCAGTGTTGATGGAGTGGCACGGTGGTAAAGTGGTTAGAAATGCTGCCCCACACCAAGAAGGTTTTGCGCTCAAAACACAGCTGGGACCTTTTTTGTATGGAGTTAACATTTTTTTTTCTTCATTTTTTTTTCTTATCCATCCTTGTCACTCCTAAGGAGAACCTCAACATCTTCATTTCTGCCACTTCCAGTTTTTTCTCCTGTGTTTTTGTCCACGTCTTTGTCTCCAGACCATACAACATAACTTGTCTCACCACTGTCTTGTAAACTTTTCCTTTGACCTTTGCTGACACCATTTTGTCTCAAATCACTCTTGAAACTGCTCACTTTTCCCGACCCTGCAAAGTAAAGTGGGTAAAGAACAAACAGGTGGATGGATGTTCTACACCAGAGCTCCTGTTTCCCTGCTTCAAACAAGTGAATTACCTACTCAGACTGTCATGTTTAGCAGAAGCCTGTCAGTGACTCAGTCATGCCAGTCAGGCTGGTTGAAGCAGGGAAACGTGAAACATGCAGAACTCTGGAGGTCTCTGTTCTACATGAATCCTAAGCTTCTTCCAGTGGCAGCAGCTTTTTTGTGGCAGCTGTGGGTGAGAGTACACTTTATTAAACAATCTAAACTTAAAAAAAAGGATGCAGCACAAGAGCATACTATCATCTTGTTTGCAATTTATCAAATGTTAGCCCAGCCATTCAGCTTTTTTTATATATTTTTTTGACTAAAATGTAACATAATTTTACAAAATGGGCCTCAGAATTTACTGAAGAAACCTTACTTGTAAACTCCGTGATTAGAATCATCAATTTATTTTTTTATACAGTATATCTCTTTTAAATGAATGTGTTTTACTTATTTATTCTAACAAAAGTGTCGTTCATTGATCACCATCTTTGTGCACAGTGTGTCGCTGTTTTTAATGTTTTTTTGAAGCATCCAAAAATAAAAGCCTAACCACTCATCAAGCACCGAGACATTATTTTGAAAAAAGTCTAGAAATTCAATTAAAAGAATAGAAGCATATCAAAATTGACATTTAAAAATGGAAATAGTGTTGAATCCCTGGTGCTTCCACAGCCTGATCTAATGTTACAATCAGCTGACTGTTGTCCAACTGATAATCTTTATTCTTGCTTTATCTTTTATAAAGTTATCTGAATGTTTGTGTTTGCAGCAATTGACTTGATCAACAACCTGCTGCAGGTTAAGATGAGGAAACGCTACAGTGTGGACAAAAGCCTCAGCCATACCTATTTACAGGTGAGATAAAAACACTATGGGCTCAAACACACACCCAGCTCATAAATGTTTATTTTAAAACAGATATGGGTTTCCCTTTGGGCGTTTTATCCTCCTGCCAGAACAACTTCCTCCCCCATTGAGAGAGTACCGTATTTTTTGGACTATAAGGTGCACTTAAAATGCTTTAATTTTCTCAAAAATCAACAATGAGCCTTATGTATTTATTCTGGTTGTGCTTACTGACCTCAAATTGATTAAATGTGGTACATGGTGCTCGAAAATCAGTTAAAATGTTTTAGATTTGCTTAATGCGCCTTATAATCCGGTGCGCCTTATAGTCCAAAAGATACAGTAAATATATTTTACTCTCTCCGCAGTCTTGATCGACGCTTTAAAACCCTCATAAAATCTGCATTGGTTAAATAAAATGCTTTAAAATCCTCATAAAATCTGCATTGGTTAAATAAAATGCTTTAAAATCCTCATAAAATCTGCATTGGTTAAATAAAATTCTTGATTTTTTAAGCCCATCGAGTCTGCAGCTACGTCAAAGGTGTAAACTCTGAGAGTTAAAGGGTGACATGTATGAATTGTAAATTATATGAGGATGTAAGAGGAGGAATTAGAATGATGGGTTTGTGACTCTGAAGGTTACTGTTTTGTTGAAAGTGACATGCTTTAATTAATCTTTCATGATAACCCCTAACTGCATGAAAATGTCATTTATAATTTCAGGGTTATTCTATTTTTTAATATATTTTGAGCGTCACTCCTGCAGATAAACACACACTCAGCCTAAAGTAATTACTGGATGGTGCATTATAGACCTGTCAAACTCATAAAAGCCCCTTTTAACATCAACCTCTCGTCAAAGCTTTCTGAACGTGAAATTTCATCCTCTCTGTTTGCGCCTCTTTTCCCAGGACTACCAGACGTGGCTGGACTTGCGGGAGCTGGAGACCAAACTCGGGGGGCGGTACATAACCCACGAGAGCGACGACAGCCGCTGGCAGATGTACGCCCAGCAACACAGTCGGCCTTACCCGCCTCACCTCGTGCCTCCTCGCCCGGCGTCGGCCTCCGATGACGAGAACGGGGATTCCGATATGCAAGGCCTCACCGAGAGGGTCAGCATCCTCTGACCACAGATGGACAGGACTCACCTGGACGGGCGACAGAAGCTAGTTTGCAAATCAGTTCCTGTGAGAAAGCGTCCTGCTGTTTGGATTCATCCACGCTCGGTTTGCGTCACTTTCACGTCTCTCCCTTCAAACCGGAGGCCTTCAGAGCTTCTTTTCATCTTGTTACCCCTCTGCTGTTACTGAATCTTTTGAAGTTCTGAATTCATTTTGTTGAGGAAACTGCCCCGGTTCCATTGCAAACTCCGGTTTTTGGCACCCGGCGAGTCCTTACAGATAAAAGCTGGAGTCAAATTTTAACTCTGAACTTGACGACGGAATGAGTCACAGTATGACAATGTTTTAAATTTTTTACTCCAGTCACTGCAATGTGCCTCGAAGTGAAACAAGAAACATAATTTTACCACAAGCTAAGTTCTGAATTATACACATGTAGGTTCATATCAAAGGACGCTGCAGGTAGACTGATGAGAACTGCTGGTTTTCATGCACCTTCAATAAATAGCTCTATTATTCAGCGATAGTTCTTTTAAAGCCTTTCCTTGACGATATTTACTAAAGTCTATTGTAAGGAATCAAATGAATTCTCATAAACTCACTTCCTGGATGTATTGATCTGGCAAAATCACATTTATAGTAATTGCCACCAGTTTTGCACCACAAAAGACTCATGCGTAAGTGCCGATGCATTGTGGGTTTAAATGAACTCTATTAGCGGACCTTTATTATCAGACTCTGTTCTCCTCTTCTGCCCCCACAAACATTTCTGCCTGCAGCTAATACGACACAACTGGAGCCTGAGGAGCTGCTGCTGAGTGGAGAAAATTGTTCTCATTGTGCTTAGACCTTCCCTGGCATTAGGCGGTCCATCTCTAAATGAAGAGTAGCGCATCTTTACAGCTTGATTGTTAATAATGAGCAGATGAATGAACTCGTCGTTTAGCAGAAGCACACTTCTCTGTGAAATCTAATTGCTAGGAAGGACGAAATGGGTTACTAAGCTAGACATTTATGTTTATCTAGTTCAGTTATTGACTGCCTTTTGCCTCAATGTGTTGCATGTTGTTTTGTGAAGTAGAATAAAATAGATGTCTTCTGAACAGGCTGTAGTTATGATGGTCTATTATGAAAAGCTATATGTTTGAATGACTCTCCTGACCTTTATAACTGATAATACAAACTTTTAACAACGCTCTGTTTGTCTGGGGCGATTTATTTATACATCCACAACAATATATATATATATACTGTATATATTTTTTCTTCTTTTTAGCATTCTCAAGACTAAACATGATGCCGGTATGGATAAATCTCTCAGCTGCATTTAGACGTCACGTTCAACAACAACTGCCAATCAGGGATTCTGTATTGGAAGTTTTGCTTTGAATATAAAGAAAGAACCATCTGAGCTGAAGCAAAAAAAAAAAAAAAAAAAATTACTTCTCACCTCTCTGACTGACAGAGTTGTTTTTTCAGTCTGAAGAACAAATTATTTTAAATGCGCCCGGTGTCATTTCTTTTCAAATACACTGACATTAGGGCCTGTATTCTTACATGGATCAAACATAGATTTAATTAAAGATCTGATGGATTCACACATTAATGTGCTCATGGAAATAATGAAAGAAAAAAATACAGATGACCTTTGGCAGACAAAAGCAGGATTCTTTTCTACAGATCACAGATTGAGTGGAACTGGGAAGGTCCCTGAAGCTGTAGAGGAGACGAGAGGGTGATTTGTTTTCCATTCTTTGATGGGTGCACTTCAGTCGATTCTGCTCAAAATGCATCCTTGTTCGCCTCCAGTACTGCAGCCATCATCACTGCTAAATGGTGCCAAAACCTGCTTTCTTTCTCTCTTTACGTCGCCTTTTATCTCGTTCAAGTGTTGGCCATGCCACCAGCTACAATATTTGAAGCTATTGTTTTTGTACAGGCAGGTGGAAGCGGAGACTGAAATAGGAAATTAAATTTTTATTTTGCTTTATAAATGTCCTGGAAGGGCAAGGGGTATAGTGGAAAAATACAATCCAACCAGGCATGGATGACGAGCAGAAGTTTCCCATTAAAACCAGTCTTCTTCAGAACTGGTCTGATTAATAACCTTGAGCTATAAGCACAGTCTGTTCAGTAAAAATACACCTGCTTTTAGCTGCTATAGCAACTGATTTTGACTTCAGGGCTTCATTGGAATGTGACCATGATGGCAGGATTTTTGTCTTGAATAATGCTTGTTAGTAAATCCATTTTTATGTGATCAAACTGGTGCGTTTGTCTGGCAGGTACAGTGTAAAACAAGACCATTGCAATGGATTTTGTGCTTGGATAACACTGGAAGTAGCTCATTAGCCTCAGAGGATTGTTGGTCTTGGTTTGCCCACAAGATGGATTGTGTGCAAGGGAGTAAATGAGACTTACCGGTAAACACGGTGGCCAGCAGGTGCAAATGCACAGCAAACGACTAAACACACGGCAATTGGAGAAATGCGCTGCAAACTCAAGAGTATTGCAAACTGAGAAATTGAATTATTTTTGTATAAATTGTAAGTCACAATAATCAAAATTACAAGAAACAAATGTCTGAAATATTTCGCTCTGTTTAATGAATCTGTAATATGTGAGTTTCACGTTCTGTTTTTGGTATTTGCAGCGTTTTTTTCCTTTGCTTTTGTTTGTTATTGAGTTTTCCTGTTGTTTTTGTGTGTGTATGTGTGTGTTTTTGTGTTTAGGAGTTTGCATCATTCGTGTTTGGAGTTCACAACCTTTCCACTAAACACTACATCTGAATAATTATTTTAATGTGTTCAGTTTTACAATAGATGTTGCACATGGATGATCATTGGTAAGAGACATCAAAACTTGATAGCATGGGTGCCCAAAGTGGGGCCCACGGGCCAAAGTTGGCCCACCAAGCTGTCCTCATTACTATAGTAAAATTACCTTTGAAGATTCATTGTGTTTGCACTGGTTGATTCCACCCATTGACTTTAATGTTAGTTGACCTGACTACTGTAATGACACTACATGATCACAAAGTAAAGTATCTAATGTATGATGTTTTTTAGTGATTTTAATCATTTACATTTTTATATTTTATTTTGACAGACTTCCTTCCACTGAGTAACATTTTCCTTTTTACAGAGCCATGTACTCATGGCTGCCTGGCACCTACCACTCCTGGGGACAGGTTATTGTGACACATGGACTGAATGCCTCAATTAATCACATGTACCAAACATCTCACTCGGGTTTAAAATTTCCAACCATAACTCCGTCCACTCTGTTATCATGTGACCAGAAGTCTAACCGAAATGACCAATGAGGGATTACTCTCAAGGACCCATTCCCCAAGATAGACGTGAATAAATTTCTTCAGATCATTACAGCATTTTACACCTCATGCATGAGGTGCAAAGGTAAGAAATGATCCTGCACTTGATACACTTTTAAATCACACAGTGTTTAAAAATAAACTGGAAATATGAACTGGCTTCAGTGGTGATTTTAGCCTCTATTTGGGGGTGCTCAAACGTCTCTAAATTTTAACTCAGCATCTCTGAAAAATAAAGAAACCATCATTAGGATTTTGTAAGGAAACAATTCTCAAACCTTAGAGTCACCAAAATATTGAATAAATGTTGAATAAATGTGGAATAAATGACAACAGTCTCAAATGGGCCAGTAAAATCTATGATTTTTTTTTTTTTTGCACAAGTCCCAACCTGTCAATCCAATCCAGTAAACATGTCAGCAACTGACCAATCAGCAACCTCAGTCTGTCCTGTAGTGAACGCCCATTACTTGCAGAGATGCAGCGGTGTTGCATGAACGCTTTGCAGTCAGGGGGTTTTCAATAATAACAAAGTTTACATGTTTGGTTTCATGTTAATCTTCTGTAATAAACCTTTTGTAAAATATACCAGAATGCAGGAAATGGCATCTACTTTATTCAAAATTCTCTAGGGGAGGACCCCCCCCCCAATGCAGTCTGTTCTGTAATGTTCTTTAAACAGAATGGAAGGTTAAATAACTGTATAATAAATAAATGGGCTATAGAAGTATTTGCATTTCATGTATAATGGCATTTGGCCCATAGTCCTCTGATAGATTTTAAATTTGGCTCTCTCAGGGAAAAAGTTTAGGCACCCCTGGTTTATAATCTTCAATGTAAATGTCCGTAGATTCTTATTTTAACAGGTGCATAATGTAAATTTGAAAGGTTTAAAGAATATCATAAGAATCTTAATGAAATATTTTTTTTATAACGGTAATCCTTTTTAGCCTCTGACAATGCATTAGCTTGAATTAATCACTGGTCCACCAAACTAGTCATTCAAAGAGCTATCTGCAGCAGGTAAGACACTGATTGTTTATGACCTTTGAATGAAACCTCTTCAAGACATCTGAGCTAATCTTTTAACGTTGCCATCTAAAAATATAAGGCTTTGAGACTATTAGTTTTGAAATCGGTCTTGGGTTGGTTCTCTGAACCACTGAGAGCTCTCAGAGCTCATTTGTTGTCAGCTTCAATGGAATTTAGCGTTTTGTTCAGCAGCTTCACCTGCACAGCCGTGCACACAGACTCAACGCAAGCAAGCCAAGCTATTGATCAAAGCTAATAGGAGCAATTCCATTTTGTGCTGGGTTTGCTGAGTTATCAGTTTTCTAAAAAGACTGCAGAGAAAATGTTTTTTTTTTTATCAACATTCAAGTGCCCATGTTCTCAAGAGGTTATCAGGAGTGTCGCAAAGGGCATGATGCCTTAAACTGTGGTCTGAACTTAAAGTTAACTTTTTTTTTTACCTGAGCTTGGTACTGTGCACTGTTTCTCATTCGACACAGCAAGTTGTAAGCCAGGAGAAAAGGTCCACCAAAGTAATGTTCTGATACTTTCTGAGAAAATATAAACCCAGTTTGACCTGAATGTTCATGATGGATACAAGCATCCTTTCCAAAGTAAAGATGAACCACTTCACATTATATTTAACCTAATATCTCCAGCAGAGAAACATTCACTCTAACTATAAACAGAGGTCTTCAAACAAGCACGTCATTTTTCAATACAAGGTGTAAATTTACCAGTGCCAGAAAAAAAAAAAAAAAGTTGGATCACATTAAAAAAGTAAAACTCCTTAGAAATTCAGAATGTGCTGTCACTGTTATTTTTGCCTTTTAGAAACTTGGTTATGTTTACAAAACTAAAGCTACTTAAACAAAATCTGGTGAGAGAAATATGACTTAAATCACTTCTGCTTGTTCTTCACAAACCATTAGTGTTGATATGTGGTAGAGGCACGATGGCACGATGACATTTCAGTATCTATTTTTTTACTGATACTGGTGCAGCTGTGTGTTGTAGCTAGGTCGTGGGGAAGTGAAACATTCATTTAATTCAATCCTGACAGTCATGAAACCTCAAGGTGAAGCAGCTGAACCATCAAAGTGACGTGATTCGTGGCTGACGAGAATCAACCGGAGACATTTCACACCTTCCCAACATTCCAGCGTGTGCTCAGACTACTTTCAAGATGAGTGACAGCATACTACTTCTTTATGTGTAGTACCAAAAATGAGCAGTAAATGTGCACTGAATGTGCACAACCCCACCACTCCCTGTCGCTCACTCTCAAACACACATCTGTATAAAATACTTGTAGTATCAAACTATGAACACCAAGGCTTAGTGCAGGTTTAAAGCCCCACTAACATGATGTTTGAACTTGGCATAAAATGGCACAACATATATATCTTGTATCATTGAACTATGTTCGTTTTTGCAAAC
>JARVLU010001196.1:22806636-22817356 GCA_031762415.1 Simpsonichthys santanae | reverse complement strand
TCAGCACCACCCTTACTTTTTCTCCCTTCCATCTTTCCACTGACCGCACTCACAGAGAAGGACCTCACTCACGCGTCACCTCCGGGCACGAAAACGAAACTAAAAGTGGAGGTGGGGCGGACCTGGGTTGAGGAGGTGCAGACCCGCAGCTGCTGCGGTGATAAACTGATGACATGGGAATAAATGAAGGGCGGGGCGGCCCAGGAGCAGCACGGTAGTGGTGTTCTGTGTTATATGTTGTTAAAAAAAGTTGTAAAAGATAAAAAAAAATAAAAAAAAACCAGGAGCTTCTCTTTTCCCTAAACTGCGCCACGTTATGCCGCCCACTGCTGGAGGCCGCCCTGTGTGGCTGCACATGTCGCTCATAGGAGATACCGCCTGTGTCAGGTCAATGTAGGCCCAAGTATTAAAGTTATTTTCACTCCACACCTCCTAAAATTATGAAGGAGAGGGAGGTGGAAGCTCTTCCCCTGAAGTCCAGCACTTTATCTTTTTAGTCTTTGTCATATTGATGCTCAGTTTTTATTTATCTATATTTTTAATGTATTTATTTATTTGATCACATCTACCAGTAAGCTCTCCCACCTCCCTGATATATGTAGACTTGTAAGTAAGAAATCAGTCCAGCAATGGTAGACATCCATGAACTTCACAATGTGATTTCCTGAATACCTTGCAGAGCAATCAAATGTAGATTGTATAGGATTGAATACAATCTCATAATCATACTAATCAGGATAAGTATAACTTGTATAGGAGGGGCCCCAGGACTCAATCAGACTCTGCCAGCTTTGAGAAAAATAATAGAGAACGAGACACTGCGGATCGAAGTGTGTCGAAGTATTAGCACATTTATGAAAACCATGTACAAATATGTTATCACTTTATAACACAAATCCCCATTTTTGCCAGTTTGCTTAACTCATCCTTGACATTTACATAAGAATAAATTATTTTGAAATAAAAGAAGAGAGTAAAAGAACCTTAAGACCATTACAGTAGGATTTATGTCATTTTTTAGAGCTGAAATATAAATTAAATGCAGACAGCTCCGATCTGCTTTTGAGAATTATTATATGAATAATTCTACACAAATCTTCTCAAACACTGCAGGTAATGATGGTGTGCCCTTGCCAATTTTAGGTCTGTATTCCATGAGAGTCTCACTGAAACTTTTATATTGTATGAGAAAGACTAAAGAGGAAAAAAAAACTGCATTTATTATAGAATTAAAGATACACTTAAAACACTTAAAATTGTATTATTTTATAAGAGTACAGTAATGGAATTACAGTATTATCATTGTAGTAAGAGAGTAGCAATCATTTTAATACTGCATTATCCATCCATCCAATATATATATATATATATATATATATATGAATATATATACATATATATATAAACACCAAAGAAAGTTTTAAATTTGACATATTTTGCATGTACGGTAAAACATCTGTCTTATCATCTCTGTGAGCTTTTGCTACATCTATATTGCCTATTGCCCTCTTGTGGATTTAACATTTCTTTCTATAGTTTATTCCTCTCTTAGATACTGGTGATGATAAGTGGGATCAATAAGGTATCTACTGATACAATAAGAAATTAGAATTTTAATCCAACTTTCCAGACACATTTGGAATTTATTACTTAGTTCAATAGTAAATATGTTGTTCATAATACTGTACAGATAATGACCTATGTGTGAATTTATTTATCACAAGCGGAAACACTGGGTGCTGAGAAATTGTAGTGAAACTAAAACTGAACAACTGAACACTTACCTAAACCTTTAAACTATACGGGACCTTTATAATGTAACAGAAATGTTTAGGTAAATGGATTTAAAAAAATGATATTAATAATAATGTCTTATGTGTTGTCGTCATTGTACGTTCCCATACAATGGCAGAATTAGCTCTCTGCATTTAGCCCATCCGGGTGATGCGGTGGGCTATTGGGGGTGCCCGGGGACAGTTGGGGATGGGGCATGCTGCTCATATATATATGTAGGGGCCGAGATGGTATAGAGGCAGCGCAGCCAACTCGGTACCTGAAAGCCCCAAGTTTGACCCCCAGTCATTGTACATCTCGGGATCAAACTTGGCAAACTCCTGGCTAAGATCTAAATGCATTGTAGCCAATAACTCCATTAGTCTTTTAGTAAAACAATCCCATTCTGTTGTAAAACTGAAAAAAGGACAATTTAAAAAGGTTTTCTGGACACTGACATCTAAATCTCTTTCCAAAATTAGACAAACCCTCTCCAGCAGTGGCTTTGTATCACTGAGCACTCCTTCAGTAGCT
The DNA here is from genome assembly GCA_031762415.1 of Simpsonichthys santanae. Classification (NCBI taxonomy): domain Eukaryota; kingdom Metazoa; phylum Chordata; class Actinopteri; order Cyprinodontiformes; family Rivulidae; genus Simpsonichthys; species Simpsonichthys santanae. Next base: position 22,815,049 of record JARVLU010001196.1, on the reverse strand, counting down.
TCTGTTGTTTGGCTCAGAGCTGCTTCAAACTTTCCAATAATCTCTCCAACAAGCTTCTGCAGCCTCCATTGATTTAAGCTGGTTGATTCAGAAAGGTGATCCTTCACTGTGTTCTGGATCTTTTTCAGTATGAAACCATCATAAGACAACAAAAATTGTAAAAAACTTTCAAATTGGTCCTCTTTAAGCAGATCTTCTAGCCAACTTTTCTGGAAGACGTGGAGAATTATACTTTGGGGCTTTGACTTTAATCTCTTCTGCAATGTCTCTTGCAATTGATCTACTAATGTAGTCTGACATTGTAGGTTTGATGACCATAGACAGAAATGCTTGGGTCATCCTCTGGCACTGATCCTTTTTCCTGAACTGGTAGATAAACTGTGCTATGTATTTAGTCTTAGTTGTAGAAATACATGCCCAAACTTCTCTGTCTTTGGCATAACGATCATGTAGTTTTTGAAAGTTTTGGCATGCTGCATTACAGATATAAACTTTCAAATCTACTTCAAAAACTGATCTTATTTTCATAGATTTTTCTGTCAGTGTGTTTTCAATGTTTTCTAGCAGTTCAACAATATAACTGTCTGAAAAATCTCTTGGTAGGCTACATTTCTCAAACTGATTGCAGTCTTCAGTGATTTTGTGTGCTTCCTGTTGAGCTTCTAATCTCTGTTGTCTGTTGTTGTCTTCAAACATGCGCTTCAGTCTGCTGCGATATCCAAAGCTCTCATCATAAACTTGGAAGCCAGCAGTCTGGTTTTGGTCACAGAAATCAAGTTTATGCATGTGTTTCTGGAGACCATGACTGATTATATTTTGCCTTAGAACCTCTGTCACTCGAGAAGCAATGTCTATCACTGAAGGCCTGAAATCGAAGTTTGACAATGTACTTTTCCACACTGCCTCAAATTCTTCTTCTAATTCAGAATCTTGGAGAATGTTGGTGGACTTACTCGTCGCAACTAGGGCTACTAGTTTGAACTCTTGTTCTTTTTCCGGCAGGGCCTCAAACATATTCATCTATTTGAGAAAACAATGGGACTCGTTGAATGTTTCTAACTCTAGCTTGATTTTGTTCTTTACTCTTTCCTGAAGGTTAACAATGTTGCTCATTAAGATTGGCCATAATGCTTCACTATTTGCTTTGAGGACGTCATCTTTCATCAGATAGGCCTCTAGTTTTGACTTGACCTCATTCACTTCTGATTTGACTTCCTCTTGGATTTCATTGTTCAGCTCATTAAGAAGGTTTTTTGAACCGAAGTATCCAAAGCATTTGTCGTGCTAAAGATTTTTGTTGTTGCCTCTTTTAGCCAGCTTTCCATGTTTTGCAAAATGCATTCCTCCCAATGGGAGAACTCTGTGCACAGTACAGAAAATGCTAATGCTACATTGGTATTCTGCAGACCGATGGAAAATGTTTCTGATTTCACTGCATCCCAGACAGTACACAAGCGTCTCAAAATTTCCAATAGATCTGGGGCTTCAGACTTGGCTGAACACCATTTCAGAGCTCCAATCAGGTTCTTCTTTAGTTGTAACACAACTTTACTAAAGTGCATGTCAACTGGTTCAGACAGATGCAAACTGGACCAAAGCCCTTTAATGCATGTAGCACAGCTTGTAGTCTTTGTATGATCAAAATTTCCTTTGTCATCGTTTTGTAGTATCTTGGAAACATGCCTTAACTGTGAGGCACACAATATGCTATTTAATCCATCATCCTGGGTCAGGAGTTGGCAAATCTAAATTAGATCTTTGGACTTCAGAGACTTGAACTGAAATTTCATCTTTGACATGAGCTGCCTGCACTGTCACTTGCTTAATGTGGTCAGTCTGCTGGGACTGACATTCTGTGTTTGTCTCTGTTGGCTGCAAAAAATCTTCCTGAAATATTTCACAATGTTGCTCAGAAACCTGCAACTCTGTGTTTACAGGTTGCACTTTGTTTTCCTCTTCAAATTTTGAAACTGGGCAGAAACTGTTGCTGTTCCGTTTGCTGCTGTTTTCTTTGTCCTCAATGCTTTCTGTCTCCAAATTCGTAAAAAACTCTTGCAGAATCTTTTGCTTTTCAGTTTGAATCAAGCAACGTCTCAGATTGAACCAAGTAAGAAAATGAGTCCTCTCTATTTTATTAGATGTGCAAAGAGCACTTGTGAAAGACTTCATTGCCGGGGTCATTTTGTAGCCGCTCAGCTCAGTCAAAATGTCTTTCTTCTTTTTTTGAAGTTGCAGGTTTATTTCTTTTTCCATCCTTTCTTTGTTTATTCTCCTCCCGTTCTATCTCTGTTTGCTCCATGAAGGCCCTTGTAAAGGAAGCTGCTTCATTCCAAATTCAGCCGTTCCCTCATCTAAACCTTTCAACACTTTTTCCACTGAGGTCATTGCTTTTTTTGCAGACTGGGCCTTCATCCACATTTAGGCCTGTTTCCAATGCAAATTTGACTGCAGCCTCAAGCGTAACACATTTCAGTCTCTTTGGCATCCAGTTTTTTAGGATTTCCCTCACCTTATTAGCTACTTCCTTGTTACTTAAATTGACACCTGAAAGAACAGGCACTTCAGAAAGCCCTGTTTGCTGTTCAAGACTCAGACCAACAGATCCCACAGTACTGTCTTCAGCAACTGATACATTAGTATTAGTTTACTATCTATATCTCTGCAAGACAAAAGAAGTTGCTTTCTGTACAGTCCCCATAGAAAACAATAGCAGCTAAGGATATTTGGCATAGACGTTTAAGGCATTTTTCATGTGCACTTGCATCACCATGTAGATTAGAGATGGCCAAAGGTACAGGGTAAACATCTTTGACATCTCCGATGGGTAAATACCATCCAATCTTGACTAAACCATTAGAGAGTCTTTGTGCCAGCTGTCCTCCATCAATTCCTTTGTGAACAAATGTCTCAAAACAAGGTTCAGGTCCATTCAGAACATAATTTAACACCCGTGACTTAGAGACACTGCAATGACCAAGTTTCACACATGAAACAATTGGCATGGACGTACTTGCCAAACAAATTCTGCTTGTTTCCAAAGAGCGAGATCTCCACTGACCCATAACACCTCTTGAAGGCCAAAGAAGGAACTGACTGGGTTCTTCTGGGTCAACATTAGAAAGAACCAGAGGCACAGCGAACTTGCATTGCGACATGCTAGCGCACTGCCATCTCCTGCTGAAGAAAAGTACTGGAGGCTATAAAGACAGATGTCACCAGATCGAGTGGATGGATTCCACTTTGATTCTTGCTTTCAAAACCATCTGACTTCTGTACAACCCGATTCTTGTCATTGATAAAACTGTCATGTTGAGGTTGGCAACAAGGATTTCAAGCATCTTGACGAAGCATCCAAAGGCGCCGGAGGAAAACATGTGGTAAATCCTTGAGCTTCAGAGGAGCTGGGTCCTCCATAGCCCATGCACTGATATCTAACATGGATGCTGGATCCAGTAAAGTTCTGTAGGTCTCCAGCCCAAGCTTATGTAAAATTTCTACTTTGGCATTGTCAGTCAGATGTCCTGTTAAAACAGAAAAAAAAATACTTTAAAAACTAACTAAATGACAAGGACCCACACCCACGATTGTTGGGCAGCTATGTCAGCACCTGGGTGTGAGCTAAATGCTTTGGCATAAATAAGCTTGTCAAAATAAAACAATAAAACAACCAAACAAACTAAAACCTATTGCACCATGGTTCAAATCAAATTACTCTTTAATTATGCTACCGATCCATACTGTATGAACTGAAATGTCAGTATCTACACTTGAAAAACTGACAGTAGTATTTCCTCTTTACAGAAAACACCTTTGCATTATTACCATCAAATTTACGTTTGCTGCCACTGAACCAATTAGTGTTAATTGGTAAACACATTAAAGCTGTCAATATTGCTGTGGGTTTCTCATGTCTTCTGAAGTCTGAAGTCCCGAGATAAAACCTTACACAGCTCCATCCTTATCATGTTTGTTGTGTGTAAAATTAACATCCTTGGCCAAACCATTTGCTTTGGGACTTAGAGGAAACACAAATGCAGTTGTGTGATTATTTAACCTGTTGGCTTGTTTCACTGCAGCACTGACTTTAAAAAGTGTCTGTTCAGCTTCTAAAGTAAAAGTGGAACCTAAATATTTTTCGCAGTTTATCTAGCTGTGCACTTCTCGTCATACGGAGATATAAATGCAAATATTTCAGATATAGCACAAAGTATTTTTGAGAAGTATGGACCATCTAAAAATTTCATATAATGTATTTGTATTTATTTATTTTTTTTACTAATTAAAAACAATAGCAGCATGATAGCTGCCACATTTTCATCCATACAATCTCTGGAAAACAACAATTGATAAACTTACTTTTCTTCTTGCTGCTCAGCCTTTTTGAAAGCTTGACAGACATCATGAATCTTTTCAAGTGGCCTTTATACTTCACTTTAAAATGATTTTTCTTCTCTGGTGAGTCACAACATCAAGAGTGTGAAGAACCGACTGGAACCCTATAGTTAGAAATAAATGATAACATTACAGGAACACAGCTTTTGCACAGCAGAAGCTGTTTTCTCTTAATATGAACAATACAGCACAAATTTGCCAGTGTAAAAACATCTGCATTCCAGATTGGACTGTCTCATAAAAGCACTCTGAAAACTGGTTTGACTGGACTTTTGTCTTCACGCGTTTAAACACTGACATCATTTTTTTCTCTTTCACATCTAAAAAAAATCTTATCAATGAATAAACCGCACCATGTGCTGCTGATAAAACTGTAAGATAACAGAGACGTCTGATCACTCAAACAACACAATCTATTTCCTTCAAAGTAAACGTTAAGTTTGTCATTACTTAAACTTTAGCTGCCATCGCGGTAACAGCTGGCATGTTGAATTACAGTTAGCAAAACAACAGCTCATTTGTTGCTCCAGAAATGGTTAATGTTAGGAATAAATGTCCATTAATATAAAAATTTTGATCTTTAAAGTGTTTCCCAGTACCGTAGTTTGTCTGAGCAACAAATAGTAATAAAAATATTAACTTTATCTGCATTTGGTGGTAAAAGTTAATGTCACACTCCTTTAATCCGCTTCAAAGTTGAAGGAAAATTTACCTTTTTTAATCAGTATATTATTAAAAATGTCAAATTGTTATTTAAACTCTTATGTAGCAATTTGGAAACTTATTTAATTTAAAGTAAAGGTATAAAAAAAAATAAATGTTGGGTTTAATAAGTCACTATTTGACAAAAAAAATGAGTATGTTCAAAATAAATGGTTTCTATTTTAATGTCTTGTAATCTACGGTATTTTTTGCTCTATGGTTTTTTTTAACAGCATGCATGTTTGTATACTTTCTCTACATAATGTATTGATAATTACTTGTATTCTTAGGAGTAGTTTTCAAAATCACAATGTTCTTACCTTGTCCCTCTCATGGAACGGCTCTGTATTACGATCTGATGGAAGTGCCGTTCCCCGCAGTCAGGACTGCTCTTATACTTTCCTGTTCAGTGATGAAACACACCTGCCATCACGTCTGACCCCCATGAGTACAAAATGTTCATTTAACACACCAACACTGACTCACAGAACATGTCAAAGTGTAAACAAATGAGAAGTAGATTCAATTCTTTACATAACTGACTTCACGCCATCTTGATATCCATCCATCATCGGTCACCTGCTTCTTCCTTCTCGGGTCATGGGGTCACTTGTGCCCATGTCCAGCCATCACTGTGCAAGAGGTGGGGTACACCCCAGACAAGTCACAAGTCCATCACAGGACCTCATCTTGATGTCAACATTGAGTTTCAGCCCTTCAGGGTGCTAATGAATTGTATTCAGATAAAAGATCATCACTTCTCTGCAGGGCTCAGAGTTCTGTGACGCGCACAGACTGTTAGACATGTGAACTTACAGATGTAGGTTTATCTCATGCTGCAGAAAAACTTATTTCAGTTCGTACCTTTCTACCTTGTTCTGCTCATATGGGAGTTTTCCTATAAATCCCTTTGATATTCTTAAGAAAACAGCCAGTTTAAAACAATGAATGGTTATATTCTGCATTAAAGTGGTTCCGATGGCTCAGTATTTGCAGTCTGCAGTATCCGTGCATGTGTGGGTTTCCTCCAAGCACACCGGTTTCCTCCCACAAACTAAAAACATGCATGTTAGGGTGATTGGTAACTTTGAATTGTCCCTATGAGTGAGAGAGTGGATGGTTGTTTGTCTCGTTTGTCTCTGTGATGGACTGGAGACCTGTCCAGAGTGTCCCCCACCTCTCGCACGGTTACTGATGGACATGGGCACCAGTGACCCCCATGACCCAAAAAGGAAGAAGTCGGTAAAGATAATGGCTGGATGGATGGAAGCTATTTTTTATTATTATTTATTTCTACATATTTTTTACGACTGCTCTGTATTTTTTTAAATTCTCTTTAAACTATTGCTATATTTTGTGAGTTGTGTCAGATTTTTAATTAAAAATTGACTCGCATTATTATTCAATTAAAAAACAAAAACTTTTTTTTTAATCTAGCCAACAAGTTGAATGATTTAAGCAGGGGTAAGATTTCTCTTTTGTTGTTTGCCCCCACATTTATGCATGTGGAAAGTAAATAAATTAATAATCTACACTTGTACTCAGACTGCATGAATATTTTTTACAAGATAAATAATGTACAATTTTTTTTTTATAAACATTGGAGGTGGTTCAGTAAGGATGTTCCCTGGGTGCCTCCTTATGGAGGTGCTTCAGTCATGTCCAACTGGGAGGAGACCCCGGGGAAAACCCAGGACACACTGGAGAGACTATGTCTCTTAGTTGGCCTGGGATGCCTTGGAGTCCTCCCAAAAGATTAGGAAGAGTTGTCTGTGGAAAGAGATGTCTGGACCTCCCTGCTCAAGCTGCTGCCCCCGCGACCCGACTTCAGCACAAACGTAAGATAATGGATGGATAAAAGTTTGAATATTCTTATCTTTCCCTTTCTTTGGTCATATTTGTACAAAAGCTTATGTACCACATTCAAAGGTGTGAGCACACCTGAGGGATAAGTGTTGTGCAGAAGAAAAAGATTACAGCTTCTCTATTTCTGTCCTGTAAAGCTCTTTAGCAGTCTTACCCCCCGTGTTGCAGGGACTGCGACTGTGAAGTGCATGTGTTTGTGTGCACAAGTGGACATAATCAACGCTGTGTTCAGCTGGCCTTCATTTCACCTGCTCTTGCTGCGCTGAACTGCTGATTGCTCCCGACTTGTTTTCTACCTGGATTTAAGTTTTCCTCACCAGAACTGAGGCTGACCATTGGAGAACCCCGGGGATTATTAGAGACGTTCAGGGAAGAGTGGTGAAGATGTTGATCACCATGCTAACAGCCATGTACGTGATGGTCAGAGTCGTAGAATCGGTAAGGTGATTATAAAGGCAAATGTCTTGAAAGTAGGAATAAAAACTATCTGATCTGTGCTAAACAGGAGTTTTATAAACTAAAATACAAGTTGGTGTTATTCAGATATCTTGTAAACAAGATATTAACATGGTTTGCAAACAACACCAATTAAATGTATTTAATTTTGTCTAATTAGTTACTAATATTACACCATCTTCAGCTTAAAAAAGGCAAAAATAGATTACAAAAAGATTTTTAATGAAAAGTTTTCAGATGTTTTATGTAACCCTAACCTTTTACTATGAAGTTCTTTGTGAACTTGCATTAAAAAAAAAAAAATGAAAAGTTTACTGTTAGGGCAAAGATTTGACCTCTGTCGTGAAATTAACTTTTAGTTGCTGCAAACGTGGTGTTAATAACTGGAAATGTCTTCTCACTTTCAGATAGGGATCCAGTTTTCTCATAAACGAGAGCCTTTGCCTTACATGGTCTCTCAGCCTTTGCCGTGGCAGGTTCACTCGGTGTCGCACAGCCGGAGGAGCAGCAGAGCAGAAGAGGTCAGTGGGAACAACACGGGGAGCCCAGAACAGCTGGGATCGCTGTACTTTCACAGCAAGACCCTTGATTTTATGCAGCCACTAGACTTCATTTGTACATCTCCAATCATCATCTATTGCCATGAAAGGTGGAACTGTCTGTGTGTTTGTCTGTTAGCAAAATATTTCATAAACCACCAGAAGGATTTCAGTGATTCCAATTCAAGATGGTCACCACAGTCAAACGTCAATAGCAATAAGTTCATCTATTTTTAACAGATATTGAGCTCAAATTTAATGTGGTAGTAGCTGAGACTCATCTGCAATGGACACTCTAAGTGCTAACAGCATCGTTTGGCACACCTGGCAGCAAAATGCAGCCTTTCACTGCATTTGTTTTTATGAGATCAATGAAAAATACACTCACTCACTCACTCACTCACTCACTCACTCACTCACTCACTCACTCACTCACTCACTCACTCACTCACTCACTC
>JARVLU010001196.1:22778409-22806536 GCA_031762415.1 Simpsonichthys santanae | reverse complement strand
TTCGGGTCCGACTTACGGCGGAATCGAGTTACGAACGGTCCTTAGGTCCGGAACCCGTTCGTAAGTCGAGGACTACCCATATTTATAATGATGAAGACATGAAAGTTTCAGCCCAAGAGATTTATAATGCAGCCATGAGCCTAAAGAACAATAAGCTTGTGGTATGGATGAGGTATCTGCAGAACACGTAAAATTTTCAAGCAGAAAACTCTTTCCTGAACTTGCTTTGTGTTTTACTGGGTTTTTAGTCCATGGCATTTTGCCTGACTCACGTTTAGCTGTTACAATAGTGCCGATTATAAAAGAGAAATCTGGCAAAATAAATTGCAAGGATAACTACTGGCTCATAGCTTTAGCCAGTGGGTTATCCAAGGTCCTAGAGAGAAGTATATTTGATAAGTTATACAACAGAGGGGTTTCTGGACCCACACTTAGAATTATGGCCTTTTGGTACGCTTGTCAGTTAATGTACACAAGATGGGGTTAAAAAAAAAAGGTTTGTAGGCTCACTCTTGTTACGAGCGGGTTTTTGGATTCTAAATAAGCCAGACACAGGAGTACAAAAGAACATTTTTTTATTTATTATTGGCTATGGGTGTGAAGTCAAGGTCAGCAGAGCTGACAGTCTTCACAGGAAGATGGAGAGTGAGAGTCACCTGTCAAGTCTGCAGCAATGACATCACTGGTCCTGGTGCAGAGCAGCTGCAGAAAAAAGCTGCAATAACATGGTTTGAAGGGCAAATCCAATAACGGGGTCCAGTTATCAGAACAGGGGTCATGAACAGGAAGGCAGAGGTCCAGGTTCAAAATCCAAAAACATAATCTGTGAAACGTAGTCTTAATTGAGAAAGGAGGGTACGTTACTGTGGTCAGAGAGGTAGACAAATCCAAGAGGGTCAGGCAAGGCGAGGAGTCAAAAAAACAGGCGAGGAGTCAAGGCAAGGCAACAAGGCATGAGACAAGAAATTATGATAGCTTCAAAATCAGGAACTATAGAAGGTTTAATGATTCGGCACTGGTGGAGAGTGAGAATGGAGCTTATAAAGGGTGCAGAGCAGGTGAACTAGCAGAGCTGAACAGGTGAGTGGAATCAATCAATAAATCAATCAAACTTTATTTATAGAGCCCTTTACAGCAGCCAAAAGGTGCACGAAGTGCTGAACAAAACTGAAGTAAAAACAAACAGTTAAGAATTTAAAGAACAGCCAGTTAAAAATTAAAAACAATTAAAACATAACAAGATTGACAAAGAACTACTATGTATTAAAAGCCTGCCTGAATAAAAAGGTTTTAAGATTAGATTTAAAAAGCTCCATATCAGTGATGGAGCGCAGGTCCTGAGGCAGATGTTCCAGAGTCTGGGTGCAACGACAGAAATGGCCTGGGCTGATTGCTGTGAGAAACAAGGGAGGCGTGGCTTGGAAGGAGTAGGCTTGAGCTGGAGATGGGTGATAGGCATTACAAAGCAGGGGAAGAGAAACTATGACGAGTCTGAAACAATAGCAGGAGGGAGTGACAGGGCTGATGGGGGATCAGTGGAGGCCGCTGACCATGACAAGAAGAAATTATTTAAAAACAAACCCAGCTACATTATAAAGCAATGTAAAATACTAAAAACAGGAACACGTCTGCGTTGGTTTTTGCCATGAACTTAGTGGTTGTTTAAAGAGGTCAAGGTCGAGAGCTTCAGATCTTTTTGCAAGGTGTTCCAGGAAACAAGAGTAAGAGAAGGCCCTTTTGCCAAATTCGGTCTACACTGAGGGGACACTGCAGGTAATAATGTCTTGAGAGCGCACGCTGTAGCTGCACTCATGAAGTGACAGGAGGAGATGTATGGAGGCAACTGACCAAAAAGTGATTTAAAAATGAAAATGTACCAGTGTGAAAGTCTGTGTGAAGTTAATGATGTACAGTCAACAGCGAATACAGGGTGCAGTGGTGGGTTTAGGGTTGCTAACCGTCCCATAAAAAAAATGGAATTGTCCCGTATTTAGAAACAAAAGTATGTGTTCCTTATCGAACTGCAACAGGACGTACTTTGTCCCATATTATCGTGAAAATCAAAAAACATGTCCATGTCAATAGTGTTAGTAAATGATGGGGCACTCTATATGGAGTTTTACAGTAAATTAAATGGATGGATGGATGGATGGATGGGAATAGATGTCAATAGTACCTTAAGAATGATAACATCAGTCACCTGTATAAATAAAGGTCGAATGAATGGAGCACAGTCTTTGTCTAGGCTAGGCTAATGGCTAGCCAAATAAGACTTCTTTATTTCTTTCCCAGGCTTCTAAAACAGCTAAAGTGTTGGGCATTAGGTTTAGCTAATGTAGCATTCTTTAACTCTCTTTTTATATATATATATATATATATATATATATGTTTTATTAAATAGACAAGGTACGCTTGAAAAAACAATGTCAAATGGACCCTCAGTTTACTGGCTTGCTTTTTGCTTGCTTGGACAAAAACGTTATGCCTTATTTCTCCACATTTCATGTCCTTAAACAACTGATAACTATTAGGCAGAATATGATTTGATACATGACCAGACTGTCCCTTTTTCATTCATTCAACCTTTATTTATACAAGTTAGTCTCACTGAGTGTCAGGGACTCATTTACAAGAGAGACCTGATTTTAACAAAGAGTGATGACAACAGTGGACAATCATGTTCAAATGATTTGCATATGGTCCTCCTTCATGATTTGGGCAGTTTGGTATTATTTAAGTCATGTTCTGTAAATAGTTTCACAAAATTAGATAAAATAAGTTAAAAAATTTAAAAAAAAAATCTGTTTTGGCATCCATTGTCTAGCAGCCTGCTCTCCAATCTGGCCTGTCTCCCCGCTTCATTACTTTACTAAAGAATTGTTCTACTAAATCTCCTCACAGTATGTGATTTATTAAATTGTTTAATTTGACGTTAATGCGACAGCATCATGCTTTACTATTTGTTTCACTTTGGAGCAACCTCTCCTTGGAGGCCATGCAGCCAAAGGCAACAAACAGTCTGACTCAAGGGTTCACAAGCAAATGCTGTTCTGTCGTAAGCAGCACTGTGGTCTTTCACTGTGATACCATACTTAGGCTGTGCTGATAATGTTGCTGGAGTGCAAATGGATTTTGGTCTATTAATGGACCGCGCAAAAAATAGATAGGGTGGGAAAAGGGATTTGGCCAAAATTGCTATTTTCTGCTCTGTGTGAGACACAGATTTATAGCCATTGATTAATGCATCAGTTTAATCACACCCACTTTCACTTTTCTCTATGTGATGCACCAGTGCCCAGCTTTTACTCTTCAGGGCTTTCATTTCAGGGTTCCTCTCAAGAAGATGTGAGACACAATCAATGAGCTGAAAAGTCCTGAATGAACGTGGCTGCCGCTGCAGCTGAAGCCACTCACGGCTGTGATGAGAGCAGTTATTTTTGTCATTATCGGCGTTAGTGAGATGCAAAGACGTTTGTCTTCAGAGGCCACAAAATGAGCAGGGACTCAAAGAGGTGGCCGAGTCACCCCACTTCTCAACTCCCACCCACATCTTCCCTGCAAAGCTTGAGTTTATCCTCATTTCAGAGCTTGCTCACCTCTGTTTGTGCCAACACTTCCTGAAGCCTTTGACTGCTTAGGTGTGCACTGCAGCTACCACCAGAGAGGTGTGACCGGCAGCCATTACAGCCAATGTGACAAGGCAGCGGCGATTTTCTGATAACAAACAGAAAGTCTGAGGATTGATGTACGACTCCAGCTGCTCTTTACTGTTAAGATGGGGCACAGGGCCTTCTTATGCTTCCTCTACTGTCTAATCTGGTCCCCGGCAGGCTGAAAATGCCCCCTGGAATGACATACTGTGTGATGTAACATGTCAAAATGTCAGCTCATGCCAAGTGAGACAACACTCTCACGACTGATGGAAACAGTTTCTGTGCCGTCTGTCGACAGTCCTTAATGCCAGAGCTCGCCAAACAGATTGAAACAAACACCCCAGTCATCTTATAGGCCACCTGCGAGGCCAGTTTTGATGCGTTATACTTGAGATGGCACTTTTCATTCAACTTTTATACAGGTTAATCCCATTGAGCCTCGGGGACTCACTTACAAGAGAGACCTGATTTTAACAAAGAATGACAACAGTGGACAACAATGACAACAATAGACAATCATAAAGGATGCATACTTTTTTTTAACAAGTGAAAATAAAATGGTAATTAAAAGTATAATTAAAAGTAAAAGTAGCAACAAAAGAAAAAAAAAACAGCTGGATTATAAGTCAATATAGAAAACTAAAAACCGGAACATGTCTGCATTGGTTTTGCCAGGAACTTAACAGATGTTTGAATCCACTTAGAGAGGTCAAGGTCGAGAGCTTCAGATCTTTTTGTAAGCTAATCCAGGAAACAGGAGCGGAGTAGGAGAAGGCCTTTTTGCCTAGTTCAGTCCTCAATGAGGGAACACTGCATGTACCGGTAATAATGTCCTGAGGGTGCACACTGTGGCTGCACTCATGCAGAGACATGTAGGAGGAGATGAAGGCAGCAGACCAAGAAGTTATTTAAAGATGAAAATGTACCAGTGGGAGAGTCTGTGTGAAGTTATTAATGTCCAGTTAACCAGTGAATACAGGGTGCAGTGGTGGGTACAGTAGATACAGACAGTTATGAATCTTAGCGCACCATGATAGACAGCATACAAAATCTGCAGGGTGCTTGTAGTGTTCATGTAAATATTGTCACCGTAATCAATGGAGGGAAGGAAAGTCACAGTTACAAGGTGTTTTCTAGCATTCAGAGTTTGACAGGATCTATTTCTGAAAAGCAACCCAGTTTAGCTTTCAGTTTTCTTACTAGGTTTTCCATGTGAAGCTTAAAAGAGAGATGCAAATCGACAAAGATACCAAATATTTGTAGGAACTGACAAACTCAATAGGGACACTTTGAGGATAAAATCAGAGGAACAACTGCTGGGATCGACTTCCTGCTCGACAAAAAGCATCCCTTTGGTTTTATCAGCCTTTAAGACAAGTTTGAGATTAAACAAATCTGACTAGATGATGCCAAAGGTGGATTGCAAAAGCTGGAAAGCCTTGGCAACTGTTTTAGCTCGACAATAAACAACTGTATCGTCAGCATAGAAATGTAAGTAAGGATGCATCAGGGATGCTCTGACCTGAAATACCTGTTGATTGTAAAGAGTGTGGGTTCTAAGAGTGAGCCTTGTGGTACGCCACTGTTGACCATTAAATAAATGGAGGAAATACCATTATGTTGAACATGTTTCTGATAGCTTATGACACAAGAGCTTATGATCCACAGTGTCAAAAGCTTTGGACAGGTTTAAGAAAAGTGCAGCACTATAATCCTTATCATCCAATGCTTCAACAATGTCATTAAAAACCTTCAGTGAAGCAGTTGTTGTGCTGTGTTGTTTCCTGAAACCAGATCAATGGAGAGGTAAGATGTTAAATGAGTCCAAATACTTTTGATTTGAGAGTTTATCAGTTTTTCTAGAATCTTACCTAAAATGCAGAGTTTAGTCTTTAGACTTTGTCTCTTGCTGCTGGATTGTTGCATTTTTGGTTTAGTGGTTTTGGACATTGGGTCAGCAATCGGCAAACATTCCTCATGGAGAGGCTCTGATTGTATTACTGAAATAGAAACCACACACACATCACATTTACCATCCGCTCGTGTTTACACCTGCAAGACCACCTGATCACAAAGGAAGGCCACAAAAATTTTTTTCATAACTTCTAGTTTTCCTATCTGGTCATAATTCATTGACAATGTTTTTCACTTGTGAAAAACGTATTTGCTTTAAAACAATCAACTTTATTTAGTTTGTGTTCATTTACAGATCGATAACCATCAACAGGTACTTCAAAGAAATTTGCCTTTATTCTAACACACACCTAAATGCATGCTGAAATGATTTCAAATCCTGGAGAAGGATTAAATTATGTAACACTCTAAAGAATACATTTCACCTTTACCAATTGTTTAATATTTGTTCTCCTTCAGGTGTGTTTTTGATTCCTTACAATCACTTGAGAAAAGTGGCCGCATTAAGTTTAGTAGTTGGTGGCTTTGTTATAATGGATGCAGGTCATGCACAGCTGTTTTTAAACACCTGTCTGCAGTGGTGGACATCAGTATGTTAAGAGCTGTGAGCAGTTCAATACACCTAAAGGTGCTAAAAACAACAACAACAAAACAAACAAAAAACAAACAAACAAAACAAAAAACAGTCCATAATTAAATCTGAATCTGCCAATGAAGCAGTTAGAGCTCACTGTTTGAAACCATGGAGTGAAAATAAACATGATTTATATTTATGTATTTATTTATTGTTAATTTCTCCTGAATAAATCCTCTGCATTTGTACCAAAAGCCTCCAAGTGTCATTGTGAACTACTATATTTCAATGCAGACTGGTAGTTTCTGTTCTTTAGACTACCGCATTTTACAGACTATAAGGCGCAGGGGATTACAAAGTGCATTAAGCAAAACAAAACAGATAAGTCAAACTTTATTCAACTCATTCACAATAACCACATAAAATTGGTTTGAGGTCAGTAAGCACAGCCAGAATTAATATGTAAGGTGCACCGGATTAGTTTAGTTTATTTCTTTATTCATTTTATTTAAAAAATATATATATATAACTATAAACATGTGATCTCATGAAACAAAAGACAACAAATATAAAATGAAAGGTGGCAGAAAGAAGAAAAAAATATTAGATCTGCCCCTTTTTTAAAAAACAATCAATTCAAACAATTATCTATAAATGACAAAACCAAATGAATAACTAATCAACTTTACAATTTCAAGACATTTCACTTACAACTACTTCATATATATATATAAAACAGATCATTTCTGATCATTTTCTTAAACATTAACATCGACATTGCTCTTTTCACATCATATTCCAGATCATTCCACAGTCTAATTCCCTGGATTGTGATAGACCGACCTTTCAAACTGGTTCTGTGTTGTGGTTTAACAAATACATCAGTTCCCTTTAGATTATAACAACTCGGTCCTTTTAACAAAATACATCTGAATATTCAAAGGTAATGCATTATTATGAGCTTTATACATTACTATTAAAACATTGTAATTTACCAAATCTTGGAACTTTAATAATTTCAATTGAGAAAATAATTAATTTTATGGGTGACAGTAATGTTTTCTTGCAAAATCCTAATAGCCCTTTTTTTGTAAAATAAAAAATAGGCCTTGTAATAGTTGTACATGCCTTTCCCCAAACTTCAACACAATAAATTAAATGTGGAACAATGATTGTATTATACAACAAATACAACGCTTTATCATTCAATAGTTCTTTGGCTTTGTATAATACAGCAATGGATTTAGATATGTTCAATTTTACTGAATTTATATGTTGTTTCCATGTCAGTCTATCATCAATAATAACACCCAAGAACTTCACCTCATTCACTCTACGGATCTCAACACCCTCAATTTTAAAAGAAATATCAGTCATTGTCCTTTTATTACTAAATGTGATATTTAAGAGTGATAATTGAACGTTAATTGTGTAATTTTTAAACAAAACCATTTCCGATGTTAACTAAATCACTCAACCTTGAATTTGAATGTATAAGAAGCCAAAGTCTTGTGTCAGAAATTTGCATAACTTCCTACACTCATACACTCTTGACACTATTCCAATATTATTACTATAACAACAGCAGACCGTTCAATGATTATACGTTTGTATTATCTCTGTTGTGCCTGGGGTGTTATCAGAAGATGAACAACATATGCAGTAGTTGTCAAAAACCTAGAGGGCCCTCTTGCAGCTGAAATTTGTAATGTTTAATCTTTGGTTCATGTCAGTATGAATGTCAAAAATTGCAAAAGTTCAAAAGAATTCATATGGATAAAGAAGCAACAACTGAATAATAAAACATAAGTGTACTGGTATTATATATTTTTCTAGTCGTTAAATTCATCTACAGCAACTTTAAAATACTTTTTATTGCAATAACATGACAGTACCTCCCATCTGCTAAAAAATTCCCTAATAATTAAAGATGGTTTTAAAAAAAGAGCATTTAAGAATGTAACTTCCCTCTTGGGAACATGTTTTGTGTCACTTCAGATGGGTTTGTAATATATAATGTAATGTATGAATGAGTGCAGGGGGTGGGGGGTGCTTTTCAATATCTTTCAGTTCAAACTTAAAGCAAGATGAAGAATTTTATATTCATTCTTCATGTTGAGCCCTTAAAGGCATCTCTTACTTTCTGTGAGAGTCAAAATGAGAAGAAAGGCAGATTGAAGGGAAAGTGGGACCCTGCAGAAAGATTAGCCTGGATTTGAAGTTTGAGCATGTGTAGACTTCAAGACCAAAACATTTGAACTTTGGATAAGATGGAGAAACTTCTAGACAACTGCAGAAACACTCGCTGGTCAAATACCGTGTAGCAAGATGCAGAATGTACCACTCATATGGGTTATTTTTTCTAAAACATTGCTCGGTGTTTTTTTGTGTTTCTTTTGGCAAGTTTTGCACTTTTTGCATTAGTGGCATAGTTAGGGAAATTATGTTTTATTATCGCTTATAAAAACACTACTGATCTTTATTTACGAGTTTAACAAAACTAAGTATTTTTTGTTTATTAAATGCTTCTAAAATTACTTTTTGCTTTCCTCTCTAACCTTTAACACTCCAGAGTGTTAGCCAGTAAAATAAATGTGTTGTTCATGCAAGGTATTTGAAAAATGTGTTATTTCTTTTGTTTTTAAAATTGTCCTTATACATTCTTCCTAAATATTACAATTAAAATTTTAAGCTCAAAGTTAATGTGGAGTATGTTAGTTTTCCTTTTGGCTGCTCCCTTCTGCAGGGGTTACGGCAGCAGGTGAACTTGCATGAAAGATTTGCCAATTGTTTTATGCCAGATGCTCTTTGTGATGCGACTTGGGCTTGAACCGGCAGCCTCAGGATTAAGGTTGCAGTGCTTAACCACTGAGCTACTGCAGCCCACAAAGTTAATATAGAGTAAGTTTTCTGAAAAATAAAAAAAATGATGAAAAGCATACAAAAATAGTTGTATGCAAGTGTTGCATTGAGTTTTGAACCACCTTGGCATAACTGTCTTGGATGAGTTGATGGGAGAGATGCCCTGGAGGCCATCTTAGCACCAGCACACTGCCCCCCATACCCAGCCCCACTATGGAGTATGTTGTTTGTGGGAATCAGTTTGTTTGGTGGCTCCTCAGACTGATGAAGTCCTTTAGATGAAGGACAAAAAGTCTCCAAAAAAAAAAAAAAAGAAAGAAAGAAACTGACCAGATGACCTGAACATTGTTGGATTTCTACCTGGAGCATGAACTTTGGTGCTGCATTGGGTATTTTTGACCTGCAAATACTGTATTACTGAGCTCTGTTTTCACCAAGTTGTTTTAGATTTTATAATGACTTTTAAAATGAATGCCAGCCAGTGAACCAATACATATGCAAACACTTTAGTTTCAACCTGATATTCTTTGTTTCATCATTTTTTAAGGTTGATTTCCAACTTGAGCTTTTTGTCTTTTTCAGAAATTCTACAGTTATTTATTTATTTATTTATTTATTTATTTATTTTTCATTCAACCTTTATTTAGGCAGGTTACCGTAATCCCATTGAGCCTCGAAGACTCATTTACAAGAGAGACCTGGCTACAAACAAAGAATGATGACAACAGCGACAGTAGATTTTCCTTGGACAATCAACAATAGAAGAACATAAAAGAGGCAAAATGTGTGAACGCACTCAATGTAAATAAATTATTCAGCTGAATCTGCCAAAAACCACATGGGAGCTCAAGTCACGTACTTGACCTACGTTATTCTGGCTGTAGTCTGTGTAGGTAAACAAATATGGTGGCAAGTGTAGAATCTTGAAGATGCTTGGGTGTAAAAAGTGAGAGAAAAAGCTGCATTTGCAAATCTTGACTAGAAAAGTTTACAATTTAGATCCTACCTTAATTTTTGGCTGCATAATTTGATCAAAATTTTTTAGCAAAAAGACCAATTTTAATTTTATACCAAATGGCTTTTCCATGGACGTTACTATTATTTACCTATTTTCAGTGTCTTTAAGACACTGCAATGAGTACCTTTAAATGACTAGCAGTGCATTTATGAATACTTCAATAACCAGCGTGTTTCGCTCTAACACAACTCTACAAGCACCACAAACAAGAACAAGTCACAGTCTGAGGAGCTACAGCACAACAGTAAACACACCAGGTCTGTACAGCAGTTCAAATTGGTCCACCTACAAAAACAAAAGCCCAGAAGAATTTGAAAATTTAAAAGCAAGAGGAGAAAAAAAAAATACTGAGGAGATAACATTTTAGATAGGACTGTGAGATAAACGAAGAGAAATGTGAACTCAGGTGATGAAATCCATGCAGATGTCAAAACTTGGAGTGAGGAACACAGTTCACACAGTGCAACCAGAAACTACCTCTGTGGAGCAGTTCTGGGTCTTTGGGCCCTCGGCCTCGGCTTCAGCCCTGTGGACAGCGCCACAGGGCACACAACGTTTATTTTCACATACATAGAAAAATAATAACAGATTACTAAAACTGCATGAAGACAAAAGATAAAAACAATCCTGTGAAACTGAATATATATTTTAACCATGGAGTGAGGAGTCAGGATGCTCTGACTGATCAGCAGATGACCAGAATCAGATGATTGTGTTTGATCTGACAGTAAAAGATTTTCTCCGTATAGTCTGTAAACGCACCACAGCTAAGGGACTAAATCACACAACATGCACACAGCATAATCTAGTTTAGGAGAAAACCATTTGTTTTTGCCGGCCACCATGAAAGGCGGGCAATCATGTAGCTGCATGTGTGCGCGTAATTGTCTGTTAGCAAAATATCTCTTGAACCACTGAGTGGAACACACTGAGTATGACTGTAAATGTTTCCTAAAAGGAAAATCAAATCAGATTTTTTTTTTTTTTTTTTTTTTTTTAAATTATGAAAATCATCAGGAGTTTGACAAAAACCAAATTCAGCTCTGAAAACTTCATTTAGTGGATGTAGCTGGTGGCAGCTGAGTGGACAGAAAGTAATTTAAACGTAACAACGAAGACAATGTTATTTTATGACGCTAATAAAATGAACGTGAATGTTTGGGATCCCATGACTCCTTGCGGTTTTTGCATACGGCACCTGCGACCGCTGGAGTCCCTGAGCACTGCTGCTCCCGGGTCGACGGCCCGCGCCTCCAGCTCCTGCACCTCCTCCAGCAGAGACTTCCTCACTGTGCGGCGTGCGCTGCGGAGCAAGAAGAAAGCTCATCAAGCCCGTGACGGAAAGTCTGAGTGTTTCACTTTGCAGAAACACGCGGCTCATAATAAAGAGTGCGGTAAGTGTTGACGTTGACTCAGCGCGGGTTATGTAAACGGTTCGGTTAAGTTAAACAGTCTCTGTATGGATTTCAAATGTATTTATATTAAATGTGCTCTACTTACGCCGTCCATGCGAAGTCTTTGAGTAAACATGCGGTGGGCACCAGAACCAGACCCAACCAGAAGTACCAGCACTGCATCACCTTGCCAGCCTGTGATGACAACGCAGACGTCTGTTTTCACTTGTGTATTAATTCAAATGAAGGATGATGTCGTTTTTCTCCGCACTGAGCTCATACTACCAAAGATTCGAAGTGCAGTAAAAGCCGTACAGAACGTTAGCTGAAGCTGAACACATATTTTACAGCTTTCTCACAGCCTGAATGGCTTAAACACAAAACTCCTACAACTGAAACAGCTTTTCTTATGAAGCCATTTGATAAAAATAGTGACTAACCAGAAATTATCCCCCTATGTGTCTATGCAGTCTAGCTGCAACCTGCCTCCCTGACCTTTGACCCGCTCTCAGTCTGTCTCCTGAGATTAATCATGCATCCAACCGCTGTCTCAGTCTGTCCATCTCCCTCTGCTCTTTCTCCCTCCCACACATCTTTCCCTTTTAATTCTCTTCAATCTCACTCTTTCACAACCTTCTTTCATCGTTGGTGACTGTTACCTCTGCTGCTTGTCCTCACCTGTTCCTGCTAATCCATTTTTAGTTTTTTTTTTTACCATGCACGAGCTTTGTGGATTTTCACATACTGTACCTACGTTTTCATGCAAAACGTAAACATTTAGCATTTTCTACCGGGTCACTGCAGGAACAAGAGCCTCGTGTGTTTGCGTGCGCCGAGATGGAGAGAATCTAATCAACATGTGATGATTCACGCCCAGGAAGAGTCATACGGTTCACTTTTGCAACGTTGGAAACGTGGCGTCCCATGCTGCAGGGATGAACGATGAATTATTCTCAGCTAAATAAGTTAATTTGAGAAGGAGTTTGCCGTTTTCTATCTTGCTTCCCCCCACAGATAGATAGAAGTACAAACAGCAGCAGGAAGTGGAAATAAGAGGTAAAACAGTAGTTCGGTGGAATGACGGGGGTTGGACATGGCTGAGCGTTTTCAACCGTTCCTCACTTAGACTGAGCAGCTGCAAATATTTGACCGCATTCCTGATTTCTGACACAAATTGAATTAATGGGCGGGCGGGGGGAGTTGAGACAACTTGATTCTTTTCTCCTAACCACTCAACAGGGTACCCCATCCCACCCCCTCAGGGTTCATCTCCCAAACACTTGCAATTAAGAGGTCCTACAATTACTCCCTTCAGCCCCTCATCACTGCCACAAGCAGCCCATCCTTTTGAGTCAACACCTCCACAGAGGGCAGTAAAAGAGTCGGGGGTTCGGGTGACATGCAGCAGGTGCGGGGTGGCCTGCTGAGAGGGGCTCCCCCCCCCACCACCCCCCCGACACCAAACTCCCAGGAGGCGAGTCTCACAGACGCCATGTATTTGCAACGAGAACACAAAGAGGGCGGGCCCCACATCAACCCCGATCACCACGTTGTGGAAATGAATGACGAGTAACGACGCAGAGCAACTTGCCTGGCCCAGCATGTCGGGGGCGATTGGGAAGGTGGGCCAAATGGCGGAGTAGACGGCGAAGAAGAGCATCCAGAGCACCATGCTTCCCCACACGGCCAGGTGAGAAAACTACGACAGAGACAAAGGGGGAAAAGTTGAGATTATAGAGATGATGAGCGAAAGAAAAAAGAAGTGAAATATTTCACATACATCTCATCCAAATTTAGCCAACCCCCCTCCCTTGTTCCCGCTCTGTGATGTGCTGTAAGTGGACACTGTGTGAATTCCTCTGGGACCTTACTTCATTACTCCCAGACTGTTGTGTGGACAGCTGAACGGACAAAGGTGTCAGCGCCGATCTGTCTACGCTGCCGGTGTCTGTCACTCCGACAGTGGGAATAAACCCAATACAATCACGGTCACGACGTGAGCCGTTGTTTTCCTAAACTCTACACCCACTTCTGCTTGTTGTCGTTTCTGGGCTGAGAGTTAAAACCACATGTTTAGTCAGATGTTTGGTAATTCTTCGATTAGATTACTCCCAGTTAGTTTCCTCCCAAGGTTTCACTTTGGTTGTTTGTCTTACTCGGGCAAACCTCAAGTGCAAAGTTTCACTTGTGTACACTGCTTTAATTATCTCTTACATTCGACACATGGAGAACTTATTTGCCTGTTAGTTTAAAACAAGACGGACCGAGGCTTCATCTCTGAGGCAAATATAACAAGAAATTGGTTTCAGTCTCTAATAAGTTGTGACTTGGTGCTATAGAGATAAACTGAATTAAATTACACTTTATAATGTTGTGTATTTCTTATTTTCACAAAAAGCACCAAAATGATATGAAGCATCTGGACATGTAGCAAGTCTGCATTTAAATATAAACAAATGCGCTTAAAATTTCAACTCTATTTCATTTAACCATTGTATTTAAGAAACTAACAACTACCATAAATTTTGCTGTATAAGTCACAGTTTGTTTGTTTTTTGCATAAATTAGAATGCCCTGCGACTTATACAACAAAGCGACTAATATACAGTTCCCCCCCAATATTTATAAACCAATTTTTGGCTGCGATCTGACGATTTCATTCATTCTGACATGGAAATATTGAACACTACCATTTTCAGCCACTAGAGGACCCTCGAGCAATATGGCAAGTCAAGTGTCTCATTAACAGGTAAAAGTGGTTATTAATGAGATACTTGGCTTGCCATACAAAGCCGCCTTCATCTTGCTCTGGAACTCTTGGTGCAAATGTCAAATCAGCTGCATTTCGTTGCGCTGAACAGGCGAAATGCAGCTGATTTGACCATTAAAGAGCATCTATTAAGGAAAAGTTCAACTGAGACACACCTTTACTATAATGTCGAGCAAACAAATAATTGTTTTTAGGTAGTTATCTTGTTAAATTTCGAAGAAATGCACAGTGATTCGTCCTTCTGCGTGCTCCAGCAGCTGCAAATCAGCTTTTGAAATGCAGCTGATTTGACAGCTAAAGTGCATTTATTAAGAAAAAGTTCAACTGAGACACACCTTTACTATAATGTCGAGCAAACAAACTTGTTTTCAAATGTTAATCTTGTTAAATTCTCGTTAAAGTCCTCCGGTGCACGCACCTGTGGCAGCCATTTTGCAGCCAATCGATTTTTGCCACAACACCGGCCCACATTTCAGGGTGGTCAGCAGTGACGCATAATAGATGCGATTTATATGGCAAAGTGACATATTTATGTTTTTCCCCACTTTATTAGACATATTTGGACTGATTACGGTACTACAACCCCCTTTAACTCACAATATGGTACAATTATGGAATAAAGTTGATCAAAATGACTTTTAGATCGCTAAAATGCTTTCAAAACAATTTTTTGAAGTATAAATCTTCATCACAACAACTTTCCCTTGAAAAGCCAAACAAGTAAACTATTTTCCTGACTTTGTGACAGAGTTGTGTCTAGTTTTCAATAAAGTTATCAGTTTTTTTTTTCTGATAAATTCAAAAGAGCGTCAAGTTTAATCAAAGTAAAAACACAACTTGAAGTTAAGAGAACAGTGAGGTTCTGTAGCACGAAACACAACTTCAATTTAGTGCAAACAAAAGTTAATAACAAAAGTACGTTTGGCATCAAAACATGTGACAAACCTTTTTTCACTTTGTGACATTCTCATAAAGAAAAACAGCGAAAGACCCACTTGGTGGTTTTAACAGAAAAATGACTAAACTAAGCGATTAAACTAATTCTATTAATCGTCTGAGATTTACTATAAATTCACAAAAACCACACAGAGGAGTGTAAAAGATTTGAATGGAACATTTTCTGTTAAGAATAACATCTGGGCTCTGGATTAGAGTTCAAATCAATCCGTTTTACTCTGATGTTGCTGTATTTAATATCAATCCAACAGATGGAAATGTCCACGTTTTCTGGTCTGTTTTTCTCCTTTTCTCTGCTCCGTCTGAACGACGACCTCCATTTATTCCTTTTAACATTATTCTCTCCAGGTATATTTGGCAGTTTGCACAGCTGTAACGTTTCTCCAGCATTTTCCCCAAACATTTTATTTTTTTTTATATTTGAAATGTTAGAAACTGGGGATAAAGGAAAAAGTGCACAAACTGCAGTTTGAGAAACCTTAGGTATCCACTTGGGGAAAACTTTTTATTTTTTTTAAATGGAGATAGACCACATCTTTTCCCATTCCTGTCCCGACTATGAAGCCTTCCTATCCATCAAATGAAAACCGTACAGTGAAATTCTCAGAGCGAGCCCCCCCCCGCTCGTCCTGTTTATTTATTGACGCCTGAGTAAAATATGGCGCATGTGGCTTGGTTTATTAAACGCAAGTTAATGCCGTTACCCTGGTCCAAGCGGTGGTCTCCATTCCAGCTTTTAGACACACTGTAACCACCACATACTGCACATAAACAAACAAAACAGAAGAAATAAAACAGAGAAACTGGATTAGTTCGCTGGCAACTGTGGATATAATAAACACTAATGTTATACAGTAAACTCAGTGATGTCTGTTAAAATACCCCGAACCCCCACAACAAAACTGATAAGCCACAGAGATTCTCAAGAGACTGCAGCGAGTAAATTGATAGCAAGAGGGTTAGATAGAGGAGCAAACAGAAGAAATGAGTGTGGAGAGGAGACGGGCTGGCTAGACGAGACGAGATTGACCACAGACTTAAAGAGATAAATGAAGACACACACAAAAACTCTGTAAGAAGAAAAAGACACCACAGGTAGGAAACTTACCGTGTAGACCATATTTCCTGCAAACAGGTAGTCGTTTCCCTGTCCGTTACCAAAGGGAGAGTCTGAGGGTGACAGAGACAAAGCTTCATTGTTGAGGAATGAACCGTTAAATTTAAGGCAAGCAAAACAGAAGCTAAAAATCAGCAAAAAATAGCTAAAAGCTAACATTTACAAAATAACTCAAACTAAAATGAAGAAAGTCATAATGAACTGCTAAAATTTGCTAAATTGTAGCTAAAAGCTAAATGTCACAAAGTTGTAGCAAAAGATAAAATATTAAAAATTATAGATAAAAGCGTAGTGACACAGTAGGTAAAAGGAAAATGCAGCATAAAAAGCTAAAATAGCGCAAGCAGCTATGATTAGAGGCCGACAGATATTTGGGCGGTGCATGGCTGATTTAAAATCACTGATTTATTTCAGTTCTGGTCAATATAAATGTCTCTGAAAATATTTTATAATCTATTTAAAGAGCAGTCTTGCTTAAAAAAAAATCTAAATTTTGGGTTACAGTAAACTGGATGTAGCAGCTGCTGCTACAACCGGTAATTTTCCGTTTTATTATTTGATTACGTATGTACAGGTATGACCAATTTTTCAAAATGGGCCAATATGGGTCCATTAAAAAAATGTCTTGGTCCATTTCTGCCTAGGATAAGATCAATTCAATGAACAATGTTTTTGAAAGAACTAAACTCAAGTGTTTCTGTGGAGATTTCTTTTTTTTTTTTTTTTTTTGCAAATGTAGTTAAAACGTATAAAAGCCACAAATACTATAAGTCACAGCACATAATTCCCATTTGAGGCAAAGATTTTAATAAATTAGCGAAAAGTATGAAGCAGCTTGACGAGAGTGATGAATCAAACTTCACACCTTTAATAAAGTCTAAGGTAATAATGAGCTTAAGTCACTTAC
Organism: Simpsonichthys santanae; assembly: GCA_031762415.1. Taxonomy (NCBI): domain Eukaryota; kingdom Metazoa; phylum Chordata; class Actinopteri; order Cyprinodontiformes; family Rivulidae; genus Simpsonichthys; species Simpsonichthys santanae. Next base: position 22,789,370 of record JARVLU010001196.1, on the reverse strand, counting down.
CGTGCTCTAACATTTTTAAAGGAAACCAAAAGAGAATAATTGAATGAATAAGTGCATTGATACAGTGGCCCCAAAACACCTGGAGGATACAGAAAGAGGCAGAGAATTAGGGAGGGGCTGGGGGAGAGGAAACAAGTCAGAGCATTATGTCAACGCACATAAAAAAATAAAAAAATAAAATAAAACAAACAGCAATTTCCTCAAAGTAACAGACAACTTTTCCCCAAAAGTGCCCTCCTGTGACGCACACACATGCCAGCACACACACATTGGCCTTAAATGAAAAACTGTTACTCTGGGGCTGTTAAATTTATTAAGAGTTGTCATGGAAACATGCCAATCTCATGGTTTGCTCGCTCGAGTCCTATGTAAAAACAGCCGGCATCACTCGTCAGAACCCAAACAGGCGGGAGCTGAACGCAGGGGACAAAACTGACGGGGATTTCAGATGCGTGCGTGTGTACCTTGGTGTTGAAGCCCTCGGCATTCTGGGTTATTCTGTAGAGCTGCGGGAAGCGCAGCATGTTCTGTTGGCTGCACGGCCGGTCAAAAATCCCCAAAGTAAATGGAGGCAGCGCCGTAAATATCTGCAGCACAGAAAATGTACACATGCAGCGGTTGAAACGGATCACAGGAGAGAGGCTCGTATTCTTTGTTTATCTCGCTGTTCTTATCAGATCCTCGGCACTAAAAGGAATTCCATAATGTTTAAAAAACGGGGAGCCTGAAGGCATCAGCAGTCAGACGGAAAGTACACACAGCAGTCGCCAGAACACATGCAAGTGCTCTCTCACTGAGACGCACATGCAGACGTCGCTGGCACGCGGAAAAAAAAGCAGCGATAAGAAGAGAAAGTTGGAGAGATTCACGCGGTGAAAGGAAGAAAGTAAAAGGAGGGACCTGCTCGAGCCAACTAAACACAAACAAGAGGGGCTGAGAAAAGAAAAATAGAAATGTGGTGATTGTGAGCACTCACCACATTGTACAGGCCTATACACCAGCGCTCAAACAGGATCTGACCAGAGAAGCCGTTCACAAAGGCGAACCAAAGCTGGGACACAAAACGAGAAGGATGAGAGGAACAATAACGTTAAAACTGATTTAAAAATGCACAGGTGATGAAAACTGTAGGAAGACATACCAGTAAATACATGTGAATCTTGTTTATAATGTAAATAATACGAAGCTTAAATTTAATTCAAAACCTTCTAACCTACAAAGCTCTCAACAACCTAGCTCCATCTTATATTTGAGATCTTGTAGTTCCATATTTTCCTAACAGAGCACTTTGCTCTCAGACTACAGGCTTACTCGTGGTTCCTAGAGTTTCCAAAAGCAGAAAGGGAGGAAGATCTTTCAATTATCAGGCTCCTCTCTTGTGGAACCAACTTCCAGTTTCTATCCAGGAGGCTGATACATTGTCCAGTTTGAAGACTGGGATTAAGACTTTCCTTTTTGATAAATCCTATAGTTAGTGTTGGCTTGTTATGCTGCTATAGGTTTAGACTACTGGAGGACAAATTGACCTCACTTCTTAGAATGAATTGAAGCAATTGAATAGTTTTCATATGATACTATTTCTATCTTAACATGATTCTTGACCTGCCATTGTGTATCTGTTCCTCCTTCCTGTCTTCTCAAACCCAGCCGGTCAAAGCAGATGACCGCTTGTCCTGAGCCTGGTTCTGCTAAAGGTTTCTTCCTCATGACAGAGTTTTTCCTTTCCACTGTCGCCTTCATGCTCGCTCAAGATGAGTGTTCTCCATCTGCTCCTCAGATGAATAATGTTAACTTATTTTATATTTTCAGTAAATGAATGTTTCTGTTCTGTGCCCTGAGATGACTTTGTTGTGACTTGGTGTTATATAAATAAACTGAATTGAATTGAATCATACCGGCAGCAGCTAGCTGTAGCACTTCCAGAAGCAGCCGGGGCAATTTTTAAATGTCTGTTGAATAATTTTATTTCTATTATTATTAAGAAGGGACGTTGCACAAAAAGCTTCAGTTATTCAAACATAAATAAATCTAAGTTTGACAAAACTACATTTTGTTTGAAAATGTCTTGACATCACGGCTGATAACTGAGAACTACTGCTATTTGACAGTACTGTACTTCACTTCAAAAATAACCTGTCTGTCCTTTTAAGCATTTGAGACTGGAGTTGAGGTGAGACAGCAGCAATCCACTTTGGTTTTGGCCCGGAAACCTCCAGACTAATTAGAAATAAACTCATTCCCAAAACTGAGCTGTAGTTCAAAGAAAACGTTTTATCCTCACACACCTCAGATCAATCATCTCAGTTCACCTCAGCAACTTTAGTGAAGTCAGACGGTAGAGCTCATTTGTGGAAGCCACAGAAGTGGCGTTCTCAGACTGAACCCAGGTCTGCAGCCAGATCTGCAGGTAAGCATGCTAGTTTGACCGGCTCTCCCCTGCTGCTCCGCCGGTGAGCTGTAATCCCAATCAAACTGGATTTGTGTTGGAGGTCATGATTGTAGCTGGATGAAAAAGCCACACAAGTGCAGTCAGACGTACATGGTGAACATTTGCTCTCGAAGTACACCATAGTGTCTACAGCTACAAAAAAGAGAGACTTACAATAGACGGTGTGATAAAATGTCCTTGTGGATAATCTTATACCTTCAGAAGTATGAGAACAATGTTGCCAGCAAGTTCCTTATTAGTATGAAAGGCTGATCATTCTCATTCCTGACTTTTGTGTCTGCTGCGTCAGAGGAATGTGTTTAACTTGAATGCGTCTGCTAACACGGCAGTTTTATCCCTTTTGTTTGCAGTTCGATGGCTTGAGGAGGAACAGCATTGGCGTGTACAGAAAGAGTGAGTGTTAGCATTTTCTTTTAATGCTGGCTATTTTCAGTGCTCTGATCTTTGGCGCCTCAAAATTGCGCTTTGATTTGAACAACTTTTCATCACCAGCTACTTCTTTGCCTTAACGCTCAAGTTTAAGTCTAACAGTAAAAGCTTGTGTGTGAACTATGTATGTCGTTGCTAGTCTTTGTCTTCGTGAATGAGGCTTGTGACCTTTTTGCACATTCAGCATCCAGTGCATGCAACGGGACGTGCACCGCACCTTCGGTCCCTCCGCTGAGCCCCGTTGAGGTTGAAAAAGCTGCTGCCACCATCCAGAGCCACTTCAGGAAGTTCCAACAGAAGAAACAAAAGAACGGCAAGTAGACAAACGGAGAGCGAGGAAGCAGGTGCGACCAGTCTGAGAAGCAACAGGAAGCAGGTGTGGCATAAGGCGCGATGAACTTGAAGGCCCCATGTGCAAATATGCATACATTCACTTTTAGTTTGTACGATTTGTGACGTAAAATAAAACGTAACACTAAGCAGCAAGTCAAATACTGATTGTAATGTCTTTTAAACTTTCATGTTATAAATGCATTTAGAGAAATGTCTGGATGAATAGTTTGAATGTGGTGTGACATCAGAGGGAGACTGTGTGTGTGAATGTCTTTTGACCAAATAATTTAATAAAAATCATCTGGCAGACTCGATCTGTTGTTGTTTTTTTGCACTATGGCGCCCTCTAGTGTTTTCAAAGGTGAAGTTTAAATAATGTTTCCTGTTTGATGCAGCTTTGTTTTTCAGCATGCACAGGGTGAGTGATGGAGATAAGCTCCTTTTATGCCATCTAAAGTTATTACCTTATTTCCACATGTGTTTAATGTTTTTTTTTTAAATGGATGAATGTTCTGAAAAGTTTTGTTCACTACATGATTACAGTTTAAACTATTTTTATTTAGGTAGAAAACAGACGGCCTCTGTCGGAGCTCAGTGTTTCACTGTAAAAACTTCAGTCTTTGCTCTCACATAGACCTCAGCTGTGTCACTAGCAGGTTACTTTCGGCTGCTCCTTTCTGCAGGGATCGCCACAACTCACAAGAAACATGTGGCAATCGTTTTACACCAGATGCCCTTCCTGAGGAAACTGTGTTCGAACCGAAACCTCAGGATTTTAACCACAGCACTGACCACTGAGCTACCACAGCCCCGTTTTGTCACTAAGAATTTCTGTCGTGTGCGTCTGTTTATGTTTAAAAGATCTGATGTCTGAAATATTAAGGAAAATAGGGAACCGCCTGGATCTTCAGCAGTTTGCTTATGGACCACACCGAGGAGTTGACTCGAGGATGCCACACACTTTAATCAACTTTTAAACATCTGGAGGGAAATGGAACGCACGCATAGGCCTGTCATGATTTAAAAAAATTGCTGGGCGATTGTCTCAGAAATTATAGCGATACACGATAATATTGTTTTAAATATGACAATAATTAGTAATTAATGTCAAATTTAAGAAGAGATAGTTAATTTTGTGTGTAGTACATTTTCTGACCACTGGATGGCAGTATAAGACCGTTTGAACCCATGGATGGATAGTGAGCGAGTGAGCAGCATGTCTCTTTAAGAAAAATGGGAGGAAGGCCCCTTGATGTGACATGGGCAGTCTCTCTTTCTTTTTTCGGTTCTCAAAATGGCGGACGCTCGGTGTGGTTTGAGCTCTTTAGCATAGCATTTGTCATACAAAATTTTTAATTAAAAATCAGTAAACAAGTGCTCAGCTTCTTTTTTAAGAGAAACACAAAGGCATGGGTTTCAACTGTGAATTTTGGAGCTTTGAAAAGATGGAGTTTTTTTTTTTTTCTCTCGAGTTTGGCCTGTTAGCTTAGCTAATAGCTTAGCGTCTCAGCTTAGCTGCTTTTAACAATCCAAAAGTGCGATTTTGTACGGTTAAAACAGATCTTAAAGAGAAAAGAGAAAGGGAGGGGTCTCCAGAGTTGAACCTTTTGTCATCCATTGTCTTCAGTAGAAAGAGAGAGACACGAAGAAACGATAAAGCCGATAATTGAAAATGAGATTGATAATTTTCATTTATCATGTGATTAATTGATTTATTGTTTATTGCGACAGGCCTATACGCACGCATGGCTTTTCAAACCATTCAACCTCACATTTTAACTGAGACTTTTAGAGCAGTTTGAGGTTTTAATCTTGTGAGCTGGATTTGAGACTTTTTAATGAACATGACACGGAGTGAGAGTGAATGGCTCTCTGTCGGATCAGGTGTGTTCCTCCCTTGGCACCCCACAGGGCTGTGTTCTCGTCACCTCTCCTCATCATCCTCTACTACACAAACATGTGCTGTAGCAGCAGGGATGGCAGACTTAATGCAGATGACTCAGTCACTGTTAGTCTGCTTAATGAAAACAAAACACGCCATGGCCCTGTGCTGGAGGACTTTGTTCACTGATACTTTTTACATGTGAATGTTCAAAAAACCCAAGGACATGCTTATTGATTTTAGAAAATGCCCTCAGGCACAGGACATTACATTTTCTAAATGGTCAGAAAGTGAAATGTGTTGATACATACAAATATCTTGTTAGGAATTGACAGTAAACTGACCTTTGAGGTAAACTGTGAAGATTTTTATAAAACAGGGAACCAGTGTTTGTTTTGCCTCAGGAAACTGCCGTCCTTTTTATGTCGACAAAACTTTGGTGACTGTTTTATCGGGCTTTTATTAAATCGGTTTTATCTTTCTGCTTAGAGCCCTGGTTGGGCCACCTAAAACAAGAACTGCTTGAACCAAATAGTGAAGAGGTCCAGTAAGCTGATGGGAGAGATGCATCTAAACCCAGAATCCCTGTAGTCCAGGCAGACAGAGGGTATCTGGGTCCATTTTACATGCCGGGTCTCTGCACTGCCAGTTCAGGCCCCTCCTGTCAGGACGCAGATAGTGCCAAAACGTAAAGCTAAGTGTTTTAAAATTAGCTTTGTTCCGGTTGTCATTAGGTCCTTAAATTAGATTAAGCATAGCTTAACATTAAAGTTCATGTTCAACAATCGAGGTAAATGTTAAGTCAGGTCCTCTGGACAGTTTCTTTGTGTTGAAACATTTTGTCTTTCATCCAAAGTACTTCATCAGTCCGAGGAGCCACAACAAACTCAGTCCCATAAGTATCACACTCACATAGTGGACTATGGTTTCTGGAGTCCGCCCTTTCCCCTTTCGTCTCCTCTGAGGCAGCCATGGCCAAAATGGTTCAAAACATCAAAGTTCATGCTCAATAATTTGTCCTGATGACCTGACTTAACTTTGTTAGTTTAAAATTGTTTATTCTTTATCTTGTCTTAACTCAACTTTATTTTGTTCTAATGTGTGTTTTTTATTTACTTCTGTTATTCTGATATTGTTCTTAAAATGTGGGAGTTTAATTGATCTCAAGTATTAAGCACCTGGTCATTTTTGTTGCGTACGTTTTTGTAATATGTTTTGATTTTGGAAAAAAAGCTGACTCTCTTTGCTGTAATCAAATCCATGCATGGGTATAAATAAAGTTGATTGATTGAAAATCAAATCTGCTAGTCAGAGAACAACACCACCCACAATTTTTCTACAGTATTTTTATAAAATATACTGTATATAAATTTAAAATTTTAATACAGTAACATTTTATTTATTGGATATTTTCCTGAGTTATTTCTCAAACAGTTCATTTTAAGCCTGTAAAATCAGTGTAATTTTAAAATAAACACAAAAGGTTTACTTTTTCAACTAATCAATAAAACAACAATAATTAGTTCAGACCATAAGAATGAAGCTGTTAATAAGAATTAGCTGTTTGCAGAAGTTAAATGGTTTAACATGAAATCACCACTTTTAAGACTTTTGGGCATTTTTACCTGTTTTCAACCAACTTTATTTTTCATTGTTCAAATTTAAACTGAATTTGATTTATTAAAAAATAAATAAAATAAAATAAAATAAAAATAAAAAAACAGAGATTTCCACATTTACTTTAGTTCAAAAAGATTTGACTAGAAGTTCATTAAAAAAAATCTTCAATTTGAAGTTTAAATTAGCCTTTTCAGAACCAAGTTATAAAAATAACATCCTGAAGCTTTCTTCAAAAAGAAAACCAGACATTTTAACGGCATGTTCAGGATTAAAATCCATTAAATTCCTGTACCACTGATCTAAAATAAGAGTGTAAATAATAAACAATGCCATCACTGTTTATAAAAAGATAGCTTTATTGCACAAGGTGTTGAGTTTTTTTTTTTCTGCCTTTTTTATTTTCATAGAAAAGAAAATGTCAAGTTAAACACAAGCAATCTCAAACTGAAGCAATGTTCATAAAATTGTTCCATAAAAGTTCAAAGAACAACTGCAGATTCTTTAAAATTATTTTATTAACCCCTCTTTCGATTCAACTTTTCCCCATTTCCTTTGATAACCAACAAAATTTAACATGCAAAGCTGCTGCCCTTCCCCACAAACTGAAAAAGAAAATCTAAAAAAGATGAAATAAAAAATAAATGAAAAAAAAAAAAAAAAAGCTGAGAAAAATGCAACCAAAAAATATATATTTTAAAAATTATTAATGGTCCACTTTGACAAGTTTTAACTGCTTCATAAATTAGGATAAAGCAGTTTCACCTTCTTTTTTTTTTTAATTCTTAGAGTTTTTATTGATTCCTCATCATATTAACTTCATTTCAAAGTTTACATTGTGCCCTGGTTTCTAGTGAAGATGTTCAAAATAGTATTCATTTATACAAAACACCTCCCTATGTACACAAGTCTTTTATTAGGGGACAAAGGTGAAGAGGAGGGAGCTGGGGAGGGTCAGATGTAGGAAAAATAAAATAAAATTTAGGATAAAGGGTATAAGATGCAGCGTTTACAGCGTTCTGCAGGAAGTTTAAATGTATTTTAAAGACTTTAAGGAAATTTCCACCACCGTTTCCTTTGCAAACATTAGAATATTGTCCAGAGAAGGAACAACGTTCAATTTGGAGGCCTTTCTTTTTTAAATAATTTTTTAATCTTTTCTTAAAATAGGCCATATTATGCAATTATTTATTAATTCCTTTAATAGTTCTAATAATTAGTCAGGTCTTCAGCTCCAATGGCTTTCAGATTTTACAAATTTAAGAATGGATTTGTTTATTTATTAGTTTTATTTAAAAAAAATATCTAATGTGTTACATCAGGTTACAAAGTAAATTCTTGTTTATGGTCAGTAATTCACAGCCACCTTGGTGGAAGTTTCAATAAAGACAAAAAATGACATTTAGTTTGAGCAAACCGACTGATCAGCATCAACTTCACTAAACAACCAGGCTGGTTAGAAGTTGAGTTCATCAGTCCAACCCATATCCACACAACCCAAGGACAGAAGCCCTTGTTTGTGAATATAAAAGCAGGCTTAACCCTTTTCCTAACACACTTTTGCTAGTTTTCTTTTCTAGGACAAGTATTTGCATCATTTGAAACACAAACGCCAAAATGAAAGGCGTCATAATCATTGTTAATGAGAAACCAACCATATGAGCTCTTTGTTCAGTTTAAAGTAAAATGAAAGAAGGAACACGGTTATCTGCACTGTGTGGTGTTCACTATAGCCTGCAGAAAAAAACAAAAACCACTGAGATGCTTGTTGTTCTGGCTGTGTTCAGTAATTAGGGTTGGGTAATGGCGTTCACATACGGTACAACATAATACAAGAGGCCTGATTACTGTCTGTTCCACTCTTTTCTTTATCATCTCCACACATCCTGCACTGAGCCGTGGACCAATCAGCAACACAATCTCACTATATTTCCACGTTACTGCGCGTGCGTTGTACAAAATCACAAGGTGTGGGCGGTGAATGTTTCATCCCTCAAACCTCAGTTACACTTTTTGCTTTCTTTCACGCCACGTCCCGTCTCGTCCTCATCTTCCATCCACAGCTGTGCTACCCGTTTAAACTCCCTCTCTTGGTTTTTATGGTTCCTTTGTGGGATGTTTCACTCTGAGCGATTGTCTTGTGATCTTTTATATAACTCTTCAATTAGAACGGCTTCTATATGTCTCTGCTTTTTTTTCAATATTCATATATTCGCTATATATTTGAATAGAAATATATATGTACATACTTTTGAAAACAAACATATACGATATATTTTTCTTTCTTTTTTTTTTTCTATTGCAAGAGCCCTGATGTTACTTTTGACCATTGCAAAACTTTTGGAGAAATTCTTTATTTTATTTTTAAACATCTTTGTTATGGGATCAAAGCAGCATGTCACATCTTTTTAAGGTGGGCTCTGTAGAAATGTTGTGAGCAAATATCTTACCTGTTGGAGATAGCGGTTTGCGCCGCCTTAGTTGAAAGAAATATTTTGTTTTTTGACACATATGTGACCTGTACTGGTACGATGAGTCACAGTGAGGGCGTTTTTAATATTCAGTTATCATTTTTAAAATTTTCATCTCAAAAGTGGCAAATGTTACATAGTAGTTTGTTGAAACTTGACGTTTTATCACCTGGCCTGGCATCAATCTTGTTTTCTTTACAAGAGTGCCCGTTTGAAAACTCCATATTATTTTATTTGGCAATATCTGGAAAATTAGCCATATATTAAAAAAAGGGATCATCCCAAAGCTTCACAATGATGAGAAACATTAAATGAAATGATTTGCTGGCATTATGACAGCCAGCAGATTTAAAAAAAATCAGTTTCAAAGGAAATTGTACAGGTTATAAAACAAAGGATTACTGCAAAATAAGGGTGGATTAGAGATATCTTTATGCAGTTTTAGTTACCAGTCACTAGATGGTGTCTTTAAAGACAACACACACAAATATCAATTACTGCAAATATCAGTATTTTCACTTGTTTTGCTGCAGCCTGTGCTCATTCTGATTTATTTTTCCAGAACAGGTCACAATTTTTGAGCTGACCGTTACAGTCTGAGCAAAGTGCGCAAATACCAAAGTGGATTGTTTGCTATTTTAAAACAATTAGTGTCAAAAATGTCTAAGTAATTCATGCAAATGTTAATTTATAAACCTTTACATCATTGTCAAATTTTGATTGCACAGTTGTTGCGGCATAAATATTACAAGATTCCAGTCAGAAATGACTTTTTTGCCCCAACAAATAACCTTGAAATTCTGTTTAAATAACTTTTTTAGTGGAAAACTGTTATAAGAGTTGTAAAATTGCGGGAATTACTATGAAACTGAAGCTATTCTAGGATGGCAGCCATTCCATTTTGGTCTCAGTCCACTCAAACTAGTCTTTAGCTCATCAGGTCAGTTAAACTCTTCATTGCCAAACTTGGCGAGCTCAAAGCGTTAACAACAACAGGAAAGGTAATAACTGTTGACTCACTTTCTGCAAAACTTCCCTTCAAAAGATCTGAACTATCACTTTGGGAAATGAAATTCAAAATTAAAGTAAAAATAAAATAAACAACAACGAAGAAACCATGCACGACACTAAAATCAAATTAAAATGGACCTGAAAAGAGTTTAGTTTTAAAACTTCCTCGTTTCTGAATAAAATGCATGTTTCTGCTACTCATCTTTAAATTCTGTCAGCACCTGATCGCCCTGGATTTAATCTGTCTACTCATATGCTCACAATCATACCAATATGACTTTTCCTACACATCACAAAGATTCATCTGAATCGTTCCATTCACGTTGACAATGAAAGTCACAAGAGCGTTTCTGCCCGTCTCTTCTTTCAGTTTGTTTTTGTCTAGCCAGTGGGCTCACAACACGTCACACTGCATGGATATGATGGGGTGGGTGGGAGGAAGGAGAAGTGGGAAAGGATGGATAGAGACAACACAGGTGCAGGTAATTTGAATGAGTTATTGGTAATGTGAGCCATAAAGGGCCCTCTTTCTTTCTTGTTTCAAAAAGCCAAATAAAAATATAATAAATAATAATAATATCCCTATTTCTAATCTGTAAATACTCTCTCATGAACTCGCGTCTTTAAACATTTCACCATGTCAACACCACGTCGTCAGTTACAGCTAACAGAACGTAGTTAATAATTCTGGACCGTGTAAGAAATCTAACGTCAAACGGTCAGCGTCATTCCTGTTCCCCTTCCGCAAATATAAAACAAACAACGGGGG
>JARVLU010001196.1:22665676-22688891 GCA_031762415.1 Simpsonichthys santanae | reverse complement strand
CAAAGAGGGGGGCCACTGGTGTCGTGTAAATGATCGGCAGAAACGCAGAGAGAAAGGAGCGGTTTCACTCAAAAAACACGCCGTGTAAACGGCCCCTTAGTGTATAGCACTGTTGCCTCACAGCAAGAAGGTCCCAGGTTTAATCCATGGACTGGGCCTTGGGTCTTTCTGTGTTGGTAAACCTTTCACCACGGTACATTTTGAAGGAGGCTTAAAAAATTAGATCTCACACAAAATGTTATTATAAAATTAATGTTCCAATAAAATAATGAATGTTTGATGCACTGGCGGGAGTGCAAATTTTCAGTGAACTTGTGTTTCCACACTGACTTGTTTGTTTGCACTGCAGCCTTGTTCAGTCATTAACCAGTGATCGGTACAGATGTGTTCTCGCTGCTGACTCTGTGGGTCGTCACCACATAATTAAACCACCTCAGCTCAGACTCTGCTGGCGGGCTAAACGTGTACTTCCTTTCATGGCTCTCTGCAGGGTCACCGACCATCTGTTCACTAAACTTGTATCTTAATAGTACTTCAGTACTGACCAGTACCGGTTTAGCATCAGTTTTTATCACTTGTCTCTTTACTGGACTATGCTTCTTTTGTACAGATCAAATCCAGATGGAAATAAAGTGCTTCTAGTTTACTGTTTAAAAGTAGAGCCCGTCTGTTTGTGTATGTTTTTGTGAGCTTTAGTGTTAACCTTCATCTTTAATTTAGACATGGTATTCCTCTGTCTGGCTTTAGTCCTGGCTGATCTTTGATTCCTCCTTTTTGCTTTTAAATGATCACTTTTAAAATAAGAAAAAGTCTAAAGTTTGTAAAGCTGCTTTTTGCAGCAGTTCCAGCAGCACGTTTCCTCAGCTTCATCTCCATGATCTTGGCCCATCTAACCACTGGGAGGTTCTTCAAGACCAGTGCTGCAGCTCCTTCAGGTCTTGATGGGTGCTGCTTTTGTCCAACAATCTTCAGTCAAACCAGAGATTCTCAGTTGGATTGAGATCTGGGCTGTGACTGGACAACCAGGACATTTACTGGACCTCCTTAAACCAGCAGTGTGTTTTGGATCAGTGCCATGCTAGAAGATGAACCTTCGTCCCAGACTCAAATTTTGAAGGTCTCTTCATTCATCTTTCTCTGGACTGTGACCATCTTCCTGGTCCTTGCTGATGTAAAAACATTCCCACATTATGGTGCTGACCACACTGTTTAACTGCAGGGACATATGTTTTCAGCATGATGAGAGGTAGTAGGTATGTACAAGACATCACGTTCTCCTTGATGGATAAAATATATATTTGTCCTTTTAATATGACTTCAGCATCTTTTCCACATGTTTGGGGAAGACATTCAAAAGACTCTCCCTTTATTTTTTAAATCAGTGTATCTTTTCTGTCACTTTCCATGAAGTAAAACTCTGTGCAGCGTAGTGGTCCTTTGGACGCGTGCCCAGCTTCATCAAAGTTATCTAGGACATCTAAAAAAGCTAAGTCAGGCAAGGGGAACAGCCCCAATCTGATGGTCAACAATAATAGTAATAATAATAATAATGCCACACAATGTCATCAATGTGTGTTGCCACACAAGGACGAAATTACTCTCTGCATTTAACCTATCCACCACCAGGTGGTGCAGTGGGCAGCTATTGAAAGCGCCCGGTGGGCAATTTGGGGATGAGGTGTGCTGTCCAGAAACACCACAAGGTTTGCAGTGACCTGGGGATCGAGCCTGGGACTTCCGGGTCATAAGCCGGCTGCCCTGCCTCTACACCATCTTGGCCCCCATAAGATTCACAAGAAATAAATCATGTCAGGACATGTCTCTTTAGTAAACATTGTGCTGTGTAACGCGGGCGATGATTGGTGCACAGAACTGGAACCCCTGACTCAGCGACGAACCTGAGAGCTCCTAACTGACCTACAAGGACTTCCAAGCGGGAATGTGCCGCCGCAGGTCTGACATTGTTTTCGGAGCCCACCACTATCACCCCGAGCCAGAAATCCCACCAGAACCTGCAGGGTAGGACAGCCGAAACGGAACCAAGTCGGACCGGAACCGAGCCGCTGCTGTTCTGCAGATGTAAAATTTAGTAGCTACACATAAGTATGTTGTTAAAATTAGTAAGTTTGAGTTTAGAACGTTGATTGTGGGCTTTGTCGCTGCAGGGTAGCTTTGAAGAAACAGAACCAAGTCGGACTGGAACCGAGCCGCTGTTGTTCTGCAGAGCCTGGTGAGTAAAATTTAGTAGCTACATATACAGTACAGTACATGAGTTTTTAAATGACGTAGGTTTAAGAGTTTAGAACATTGCAAGGGTGCGGGAAGGGTTTCTAAAGTCTTAAAATATATAAATACAGTACTGTATACTAAAATAAATATGTCGCTACTTTACGGTTTTTCATTTATTGCGGTGGTGGTGATGGTGGGGGGTGTCTGGAACTGAACCCTCGCAATAAATGAAGGACTGCATCAATTGGTACAAAACTGACAGCAGTGTAAAAGTGTATCTGGATCTCAACCACACCAAGAAAAACCATTGGCTCATCATTCCGGTCAAACGTAAACTCCATCTACAACAGGTCGGATATTGTTTGTTCACAACTTTTCTACAAAAAACCCATCTTCAAAAGATTTGAACTATCCCTTTAAGAAACACTCACACATAGGGGGCTAACAGTGAGTGCAGATGGAGAGACGGACAGAGACAGTTAAAGGAAAACAGAAAAGAGTGAGAGGAAAGAGAAGTACCTCCCTTAGCGGCTGCCATGTGGCTTTAGCCATCTGTTGGCAGAGTCAAAATTAATTAGCTCCACTCATTATTAGTTTGCAAGAGGCCTCAAGTCTAAACCAGACACCAGCTCTCTAACTTTTCCTTCCTATGATCACCCACTCTGATGTCTAAAAGTGTTCCCGACTTAAATTAGACTTGGAGACCCCACAGTGTCATACTGTTGTAATTTGTGATCTGAATAAGAATTCATTCAGAGGTGAAAGTCAAGCAGAATGGAAACCACAATTGTTTTATACATACGAAAAAACGGAAATGGTTATTCTTGACATGTTCAGAGCCAAAATTTCTGCATAAATTGTCCAAATAAAACTCAAGGTCAATGTAAAAAGAAGTGAAGACGCCCAAATGTGATGAACTCCAAACACACACCCAGTTGAGCTGATAAAATGTTTTCAGCTGAGGTCGTCACAGCTTCAACCGGGATTCACACAAATATGGGAAATTAACAGCAAATCATATTTGAGGGCGTTCCAAGCACAACATTTCAAGTGTCATTTGCAAATTCTGCTTTCAAACTTGTCCCTTGCTTCTCAGCTCGTCAAGTCAGACTGAGGTGGAACATTTGAGAATGCAAAAATAAAACTATCGTTTGCAAAAGAGAAACCCTCTAATATGTATTGTCTTACAATGACTGTGCACTAAAGTGTATCTCACACTCACATGACTTTAGGTTTAGCTGCAAGAAGCTGTTTGTATGTAAAGACAGAGCACAAAATGATGCAAAGACAGCCATTTCAGCTGGTATAGATGCTCACACCCATACACGGTCATTAGACACACTTCATAAAAGTTATATCACAAAAAGAAAAGAAAGTTTAAAGCAGAGTCCAACTAAATAGGAACGAGCAGGGAAAAGACACTACTGCACATTTCCACAAGATCAGTTTGAAGAATAAGGAGTTGTGAATTTGTTCAGGGCATGCAATATGATGCTTCATTTTTTCTGACGAACACACAGATTTAATGTGTAACTTGCAACATACGACTTTTCTTTTCAGTACGTGTGCAAGAAGTGAAAGTTTTTCCTGAATCTTTGATCTTTTCAGCAACTTAAAGAGAAAATGCAAATCTCTTAACCCCACAGAAACAAAAACCACAACTGAAATTCTTGGTGTTGGAGTGATTCATTTGACTCCCCCACCCCCATTCACCTTACTTTCCCTCCCTGCCTGGTTCTGCTTTTCCTCCCTTTGCCCTCTTATCCCACTTTCCTCTCCCATCCTCTGGGACTGCTCTGTGCCACCACAGAGACGACAGATGGGGCTCAACATCATCCGGAGAGGGGAGTGAGGTGGAGAGAAAGAACGGCGCAAGGCTGCATTCATTATTTACATCACTTGGTATTGGAATATTAATGCTAAAAGCAATTGGGCAACCCGTCATTAAATTAACTAGAGATGTAGGAGACGAGAGGAGAGGGTGAGAGGGAAGGATGGGAGGAAGGGAGGCAGAGGCACCAGGGAGAGAGAGAGAAAAAAAATCACACTCTGTTAAATGGGTCCTAAAATTAGTGAAGCAAAAACACCTCCATTAAGAAAGCCTGCATCTCTCGTTCCCCTCTTTTCCTGCACTCTAACTCCCCTCTTTTCACTCCCTCATTCTAAACACCTCTTTGTCCCTTATACTCAGAAAAATCACTGCTTTGCCCACAAGTGCCTGCTCAGAGGAAATATGCATCTCTGTGCTATCCCTCTTAAGTGCCTGTTCAAAATTTAAACATGCTTATGGCGGCAGAATGTGTCTTTGGTCTCCGTGCATCTCTCTGGAGAGCAGTCCTCCGTCGTCTTCTCTCAATACGACTCCCTCCTTGGCAACTGCTCTTTTTCTTTATGTGGCATCTCGGCGTTGCCACTTACATCTTTTATTCCGATCTCTCGCTCTACCTCGGTCTGTCTTTGTCGTTCTCATCTTCTACCTGTCGTCGATGGCCAGCGTTATCGTCACGCGTACAAAGGTGCGCACGCTGGATGTGCAGTGACGCGTGAATGAACAGGCGCACGCATGTGGGCACCAATGCAAAATCGTGCAGATGATCACATTAAAAGTATAAAGGTATGCATACAAGCATTATATGAACGCATTCAGATGCGTGCACAAACTGAGATTGGCAGAATGGTTCTCCCCTGCACAGCAACACATTGCGTAAATGCAAAGCCACTCTATTAGTGGAAGGCTGCGGCGTGCTGTTGACTTTTAAACAGGAATGAAAATACTTTGGTGCCAACTAGTTATTTACCGATGCCATCATGATTACTTCTCGAACGCGGATGACAGCTTCACAAATGCGTCATGCACTTTAAAGACGGATGCCTCAGATTTGTTCAACTCGAAACTGTAACTGAATATTTAGGACGGTTCTTGTTAGTGAACGAGGATCAAACGTGGATTTTTCGGTTGCAAATGAGATCCAACTGACCGTTAGGACTAACGATTAATGTTGTCACGATGCAATTTGTAGCTTTATAAACCTCGATTAAAACTGTTGCGTCAAATTTTAGTGGTTTTAGGATTTCTGTTTTGTCATTTTTCAACAACAAACTCAGCATGAGCGGAAGATGAGGCAGAAGACCAGGAAGAATGTTGTTTTTCCACACAAGGCGGCTGGTGGCTCCATATGAGGTATTAAATGCGGGTTTGTTTGCCCTAGAATGTAGACCACTTCCTGCTTTTGGAGCAGTCTCCGGTCCACTTGCATTCACACAGCATTCAAACCGTGCCAGAGTTCACTTCAACCGAACTGAGACCGAGGTATTTAGGCGGGCCAGGTTCCTTCTAATAGAAAGTTTTATTTGTTTTCAATATAGACTAGTATTAAGTAATGTACATATTTTGTATGCATATTGTGGTGATCTGACAATGAAGTAGTTATGAAAGATTATTATTTTAAATTTTTTTTTATTTACCCTTTGTTTTATACAGGTAGTCTCATTGAGTCACTGAAATTTATTTTCAACAGAGACCTTTTTTGGGAGCAGGTGGTGGGGGTTAAGGGCCTTGCTCAAGGGCCCAGAGTGGGGCAAGTGACAGTGGAGGCGGGTGTGGGTGTTTCACCTTTTCCACACACATTTTGGTGTTGTCAGTCCAGTGAGTTGAGCTTGCAACTTTCTGATCACAGGCCCATCTTCTCTTACCTCTGCCCCACCACTCCCCAATTGTATGATAAGAAATGAATCTAGATAATATTTGGAAATTGAATTTGCTACAAATGAAAGGTGAAAAAAATCCCTACAACACGTTTACACAGAAATTGTAATCTGTACTCATGAGATTACATGGAGCAAAGTACATTGCAAGAACATAATTTTGGTTTAAGATAAATTTTAAAATAGGAGACCAAAATTCAAATCTAACACTTGATTTTGTGAGAATAAAAATATTGTTTGACAGAATTTTCATTTGCTGCATGGACCTCAAGATGAAGGTGAACCACACGCATCTTCTGCAAACCAAGTTGATTATTCTTCCATCATTATGGCTCAGATTTGCACAGACTAAACTCATTCAGTAAAACTAATAATATTTACATGTATTTCTCTTTACTGTAAAATATATAAAACTAATTTAACCCACAAAAACATTGGGCAAATAATAATTGGCGAACGCTTTAATAAATTAAAATACTTTCCAGTAATATGGTCTTGCATCTTTTTGGAAACAGGTAAAACAAGGCGTTAGGAAAACATTTATTCAATACAAACAACAACATATGCAGTCCCAGTAAGCCTCCGGGCTTGGGGCAACTTCCCCAGTAAACCCAGAGGAAAGTCTGGCCTTGATAATAACTCAAAGATATGGCTTTAAATCACCATTAATATCATTAAAGTGACAAAAGCTTATAATTAATTTAGACTAAAAACTGTGAAATGCAAACTGTTACTTCATTAGGATATTTTAACTAAATGTGCAGAACTTATTTAACATTAAAAGTCATAAAACATATTTCTATTTGTAAATGTAAAGATAGAGGAGGACAAAGAGATATTTCAGATTTTCTTTTTCCCCAATTGGATTTAGAGGAAAGATTATGAACAATAATGATCTTACTTGTTCCAGATAGCTTTTTGAACATCAATTAAAATAAATAAATAAATAAATAAATAAATAAAAAGTTTAATTTGGACCAAACTGAAGAGCTAACAGTCTGCTAACTTATATGTTTACATCACCCAAAATGTCTCATCACATGGTGATTCTGGCAGGAATAATGGCTTTCCAGCTTCAAGCTACACTGTAAGTGCTACAGTTAGCTGCTGAATACACTGGGTTACTGGGTGCACTTGCTTTTTGTTTCTCATGATATTCCAGCAATCTATAAAAGCTGCCAACTTTTAGAAGAAGTTGCATTAAAGGCACATCCATAAAATCTAACAAACTAATTACAGGTCAACCCCGGTTTACGTTCGAATTCCGTTCCTACGGGCTGAACGTAAACCGATTTGAACGTAAACCGAAATGGATCGCACGTGACGAACGTAAGTCCGGATTTCGAACGTAACCCGAAACTGAAACCACATGGTGAACGGAAACAGCTTTTTAAACACTTTTTTTTTTTTTTCAATATAACACAACAACAGCGTACTTAAAACGCCGTTTTGCTGTATTTCCAAGCAGTTAGCTAACACAATACCCTCAAAAAAAAAAAAAAAAAAAAAAAAACATAAAATGCTGCATAAAAAAGTCAACGTGAGGTGTGATGACGTCACTGGGGAGGCGGTCGTAAGTGCGAAAAAACTTAAACTGAGAGGGTCGTAAACCGAGGTTGACCTGTAGTCCCAATTTGCACATATTTATTAATAGCTTGAAATGGGTCATTTCATTTTCATGTCCAGTCGTGGCTTCATGTTGGTCTGAAGTTGTCAGAGAGGAAGAATAATGGAGAGAAATTGAGGTAAGTGAGTAACGGCATCAACACCCGTCTGTTTTCCCCTCAGCAGGAATAAACAAGGCATTCACTTGTCAGCCCGCAGAAGGAGGGCACGGTGTTTATGCAGAGAATAACAAGCACACAAAGATGCACAGTCACAAAAAAAAAAAAAGCAAATCTAGGGATGGAAACTATGGCAATTGAGAGTGCTTCTGTCAAAATATGTTTCTGTAATTGTGACACTGTCGCAAGACACCTGACGCATCCTCGCATTTGTGCACCGTTGGACCTAAAATGCAAGCGAAACGTGCAAAATATTATTATCAGTCTCATTGTGTGCACTTTTTAGACATTTGATATTGAAGTAAGTACTTCTTAAACTGCACAAAAGTCAAGGCACACTATTAAAACACAAGAAAAACTATTTTTGAGAACAACTTGGAGACTGAACACTATTTTAAAAGGAGTGGGGGATTTATATATGGTGATGGAGGCAAATGCGCTCCCTGGCACAAGTGAAATAACTTTGCAGGCAGAAAGCGCAATGAGGTAAATCATGTTTGTGCCTACAGGTTTTGTTTTCTTCCCCGTCTTTGTGTGCTCAGGCTTTTAATGCTATATTTGGCATATGTAAGCATGCGAGCAATTGTAGCTCCTATAATAGATTTTACTTTGTAGAGAGGCTGCATCTGACACACCATGTATTTTCAACTTGGCTGCAGAAATGTAGTCAACAAGGATGAACGAGCTGTAGCGCAAACACTCAACTGTCAATCTGTGCTCGTACACAAGAGCTTTGTCCACACGAGTGGGTGGGGGAAGCGGCTGTGTCTGTGTTTGTGAGCGCGGCTGCCTCCAGAGAGATTGCATCAAGGCAAGAATGACGTTAAACTGAAATGTATATGAGGTCAAAATTACTGTCTTTATTCACACTCTCGTCTTGCTCTCCTCTCCCTTCACCCTTGCTTTTCTCTTCTGGGAGCCTTAGTCAGCAAAGCTCATATATGTAGAGATTTACTTCACCCCTGTCTCTTTCTCACACAAATATTATTTTACAATCAAAAGGCAGCAGGATATCAGTCTGAAATCAAATGCATGTCCAGGATTCGACTTTGGCACTCTTAAAGGATGCCAAAAGTCATGTGTGACCAATAGGATGCCAGGTTCTTCAAATAATCCAACAATTCTAATTAATGCCTGCCACAAAAAAGCAAAATAAAGGTGATAATGTTTTTGTGTGTGAATGTGTTTTTTGTATTTATTAGCAAAAACTTTTTTTAACCACTATACAGTATTTTTAACAAACTCCCAGAAAGTTCTAACTGGGTGTACATCTACAATTGGCGTCAATGCAAATTAAGATGACTGCAAAGGCAACGCCATTTTAGTGACCCAGAAATGTCAACAGCTCAGTCATTTTATAGGTATTGGGATAAATTTTAGTGTGGTGGTAGCTGGGAATGATCCACAACACACATTTAATTAGCTAACGGATCGCAGGAAATGTTTGCTTAAATCTTTGTCAATAACTGATGGAGTCAACTCTTCCTGTTAGGAAAATATCTCATGAGCCACTCGACAGATTTTAATGAAATTTAAAAAAATGTAATCATTAGATGTGTGTGCACCCATAACTTTTTAGTCGAACCAATTCAAGATGGCCACCAGAGGAAAATAATGTTTGCCAACATGAAAATGGCCTTAAGTTGATTAATTTTACAAATATTGATCTAAAATCTATTAAATTAGTACCTGAGAGTAATCCTCATTATATACTCTGATCATGGACTTCAAGGTTCAACCAAAACAGCCATAACTTTAACTCTTGCCACAACTCTGTCAGGAAATGCATGGGGATGTGCATCCCTTAAAGGAATAGACTATACATTTATTTATTTATTTTTTGAGGAAAATATGTATTTTATTTTATGCTGATTAAACATAAAGTGACCTCCAACAGCCTGGCTTTAATCTGAAAATATGTGCCTTTAAGTTTAGTATTAAATGAGTAAATCGATCATCGGTGCAAAAGAGAGGAGTATGTCTGATTAAACACAAAGTAACTGCAAGAGTGAAGTAGAAATAAAAAAAATGAAAAATGTAGCTTATTCTATTTTGTTTTTGGTTGTTTGTCTCACTGCAATAATTAAATGACTGCAAATGTATAAAGGATAAAAGCTGAAGCCTAAAAGGATGAGAGTGGGTGAAAAAAGACTATTATGAGTTGGTAAACACACGCATCAGTGTGGTAGAAGAAACGCTAAAGTAAAATTTTAAATGTCTTCTTTAGAAAATGAACAGTTTACACAACTTTGCAATGGAAAATAAATGATTAAGCTCTTCTCATTTGATATAAAACTTATGAGAACAAACAGACCTTTCAGTATCTGTTCAAACAGATTCTACTACGAAAGTCATTGCTTAACAAATGAATTTGCTTAATCAAAAATAAAAATAACCTTATTACGTATTGGATCCTGCCCATTTCTGTCCAAATCACAGAGATGCCTATTCGCATTGGATTAGCATTATATTTGTAACTGGACCACGGAGTTCAGAAAAATATAGTAGGTAATTTGCAGGGGAATTTTTGTTTACAAATTACTGATATGACCAATTCTCATGGGATTAAAAACACAGACAATCTCCGTAATTATTACAAATAGCATGTGGTCGGTAAAACTAATAGCGATTATGGCTAACGACACACAAATCCACAAGTCAGTCTGATGCCCCAATTTATTTTCTATCGTAAAAAGTTACTGCCACTTGCTACTTCCTTCCTTTTGGGCAGGAACTATCATGTTCTGCTTTATATTATGTTGAACTCACATGTAGGAAAGCAATAGGAGACTCCAGATAAAACAATACTTATGTCTATTTTAAATAAACAAAACTAAATGCTGGCATTACAGCTAACTAAGGGTGCATTCACAGCCCTGTTGTCCCAAACTCTAGCCCGTTTGCCTACGAAGTCCGGTTTGTTTGGAGAGGTGTGAATGCACCTTCGAACTCTGTCACGGAGCAAACAGGCGAACTCTGGCCCGCCTAAAAACCTAGGTTTCGGTCCGGTACAAGCGCGGTTCCAGCTTGCCTTGAGTGAAAAACAACATTCTCCATGGTCTTCTGCCTCATCTTCCACTCATGCTGACTCCATTGTTTAAAAAAATGACAAAATAGAACTCCTAAAACTGCTAAAACTTAACACCACTCCTTTTTTGTTTTTATTTCCAGAAGAAGAAGCGTTTTCTTCAGAGGTTTTTGTGTAATTTCTTTCAGTAGTTCTTGATGCAGCGCCACCACAGGCGAGTGTGGGAATAGGTTGGTTCGAACAGGTTGGCTCGAGTACACAGTGCAGTGTGAATGCAAACGCACCAACTCAAATGTAAACAAAATGTTATGAATATTGGTCCCCAACTGAACCAAATCTACCAGACTATCTGGTGTGAAAACAACCTTACTTTGAGGGAGTAGAGGAGATATGGAGGGAAACAGGGCATAAAAGTCTTTCGAAGGACAATCCACACACAACTGAAAAGATACAAGGATGCTGACTAAATAGAGAAAATGATGAGGGTAGAAAGACAAACACCTGTGGTGATTTGGATTAGACACAGGTGAGACAGGGATTGAATACAAGGAGGAGGAACACTGAGTGGTGAATGAAACATGAGGAAACAGAAAATACAAGACAAAACTCAGAAACCCCACAGTACCCCCCACTCAAGGGATGGCCCCTGAAATCCCAAGGAGGGAGCTACATCTAACTTGGGTGGGAGGAGAGATAAAATAGGATGGAGGGCACACAGGGAAACACAAGGACCAAAAAATGCAGAAAATAAAAGAACTGTCAGGTAAGAACCTGGGTAACACCACTACAAAAGGGACAAAAAAAAAAACCTCTAGAGTTAAGGTGGACATCTAGGAGACCATCCAGAGTGAGACAGTCATTCAGGCAGATAGCACGGTGACTGTTCTGAGTGAGGCACAAGATCGAGGTGGGGGTTAGGAACCATCCATCCTCGGGCAAAGTTCTCACGGGCGGCCAGGAGACTGTCCATTTTTGATCAAGAGTGGCATCCATCAAGACCCCCTTTGACTCAAGCTTAAGAGAGGTGAGGAGACCACTAGGGAGGCCAGGATGGCAGACAAAGATGCCACTGGAGAGACTGCGGCTGCAGGCAAAGAGACCACTGGAGAAACTGTGACTGCAGGTGAAGAGAGAAAACTGGAGAACACAGATGCAGGCAAATCAGCAATGAGAGCAACTGCAGGTGAGGAGACCAGTGAATCAGCATACAGTGAGGAGAAAGGTGAATCTGTAGTAGATGAGGAGAGTGGTGGATCTGCAGCAGGTGAGGAGATGGCAAATCTTTAGCAGACAAGGAGACCATCAAATTAGCAGAAGACAAGGAGACAGGTGATTCTGTAGTAGACGAGGAGACTGGTGTACCTGCATCAGGTGGTGAGACCATTGTGTCTGCAGTGGACTACGAGACTGGCGAGCCTGCAGCAGGCAGTGTAGACCAGAGGTTATTGTCTCTGACACCCACAGAGAGGCATGGAGGGAGTGGATCATCATCCCCAACAAAGGGTTGTCACCTCCAACACCAACAGAAAGGTACAGAAGAAAAGGGTTGTTGTCGCCGACACCCACGGAGTGGCACAAAGGAAAACAGTTGGCTCCGTCGACTGCTCAGAACTCGGCTGCTTCATGAGCTAGGCTGGGCTTGGCTGCTCCTCCGATGAGCGAGAGCTCGGCTGTTCTCCTGGCAAGCGAGGGCTCAGCTGCCCCCCACCTGCAAACATTTCCACTGCTCCCCTGGCTGTGTCTGGGAAGATTCAGGTGGAGGAAGAGACTGGAGTTCGGCGGATCCAGACCAGTTATGCCATCGGCCCCTCTTGTGGGGGACACAAGAAAGATCCGCGGGTTGCCCTCCCCCTGATGACCACGCAAGAAACCGAGCAGAGCGAAGTGGTGGAGTGGGGACCCCAGGCTTGAAAGCCAGGCAGAGGTGAGCCTTCTTCCTTTCCTCCTCTTCGACCTTCGCCCACTGAGCAATCTTTTCTGCCTCACGGGCCGTAAACTCAAAGAGGGAAATCATCCTCCCAGTTGGTTCAGACTGGTCTGTTGTGTTTAGCCTTAGATTGTGTCGAACCCACATGCAGGAAGGCAACAGGAGACTCCACTTAAAATAAGTACGTAGGGTTATTTTAAGGAAACCAAACAAAATGCTGGCGGGGCAGCTAACTTTGAAGGAGAAGATGAGACACAGGGAGACAGAACATGAAAGCCTTTTGAAGGAAAATCCACAGACAACTGACAAGATACAAGGAAGCTGAATAAAATAGAGACACTAAAGACAAACACCTGTGGTGATTGGGATCAGACACAGGTGAGACAGGTGCTGAACACAAGGAGGAGGAGGAGGAGCACTGAGGGGTGAAAGAAACACGAGGAAACAGAAAAGACAGGACAAAACCCAGAAACTCCACAGGAACTTATGCCTAAACCAAAAAAAAAATAAAAAATTAATATATGCAGGTTATGACATTCAATTCAGTCACCTTTTATTTGACCATCATCTATTCAAGTCCATTTTGAAGGTCTCTCCACAAACCCTCCCAAAATAAATAAATAAATAAAATAAAAAATACAACAACAAAAAACAAGAATTTTGAGGAAAGGGGACTCTGAGGTCAAACGAATAGACATTCTCCTGCCTCAGGCTTCGTTTCGAGTCAAACTAAACAGTTGACAGTGGACAGTACTGACACTGATTTTTAAAAGTAAAACCCATTTTCTGCTGAGGAGACAGCTACAGCTCTCATTCCAGTTACAACTCAATAATAATAATGCCCTTAAGACTCAAACTTGGACACATTCAGAGGTTTTCCTCACCTCATATATTCTCTATGGCACTGTTTGTAGAACAGGCAGCTGCTGATTGACAACACAACCAGACTAAGAGAAAAAGTCTCTCTAGACACAGATTTACATTTTCTGTAAGACGCTTACAAGAGTTTGTGGAGAAACGTCTGTAACTACAAATCAGCAAAGATAGATCAATGATTTGCTCTTCTTACTAAACCAGCAGAGAAAGGATTTACTGTAATTGTAGTTTTGGTCGATTTCTACTAAAAAAAAAAAATCTCTCCTAATATATTAAGTTTTATTAATTTTTTTTACCCTTTCTTTTTGATTTTTGAAAGTTAGCAATATTGGCTTTTGCACCTCCTAAGGGTAGAAATGGGTCTGACCTGCCAGCAGTTTAATGTCTAATACTGATTGCTGAGTTTAACCAGTCTATAGTGTTATTGATTGTCACATGTTTATTCTGAGCTTTCACAGTGTGCAGTGCCTTTTTTCAATGATGCTGTCAAATTTGTTTTACTTACGGCAGCATTTTATATTGCTAATTTGTCAGGTGGCTGCAATTTGTAAAGATCTTCTAACTGAAAAAGGAAAGGAAACAGAAAGGTAATTTATTAAATTTACTTACAGCACTGACCACCGAGCTACTGCAGCCCTTAACATTAAAAACAACATACTGTAACAAAAAGCAAGCTTTAGTTTAATGTGCTGTGACATATTTTATTTTTTGCAATTGATACTTATGTTACAAAAAGCTTAAATAAACAGGAAGTGACTATGAAAGTATGTTTATTTCCAGGTGAATCTATACAACTGATCAAAAGCAGGGAATGTACAATCATCACATATACCCTTTAAACTTCAAACACTGCTTGCATAAAATAAAATTAAAAGTTTCAATGTTGTTTTTACATAAATAAAGGACTTCCTCTGCATGACTCTTCCTCTTGTCCAATTTCTGCTGTAGGTAGTTTTTAAAAGTTGTAACACAAAGTTTAAGAAAAGAACTGCAGTGAGTGTGGCACATCCAGAGTGCAGGAAACTTTGCTCTTTTAGTGTCACAAGTCACTTCATAAGCTGGACATCAGTATTTTTAGTACGTAAGTACTTAAAGGTTAGATGTTCTCTGATCAGCAACGGGGCAAACTTTAATAAACAATCAAAGAGTGTGATTGTTCTGCAATCACATCTAGGTAGGTGCCAAAATAACATCGATATAACAACGAGGACACAACATTTCCCAGCAGAACTGTGTTGTGTCAAGATACTTTGTTTCTTGTTAGTGGTCATATTTTTGTGGCTAATCAACGTGTAGGGAAATGCGTACTTAAACATCTCTTTTTAGTTTGAGAGTGAGTCATCTCAGTTGAGTTTTAAAAAAAAAAAGCTACCAGAAGGAGTCCTCCTCAGACTATTCATAATTCAAACTTTGCTACTGGATGAAAAGTGAGACAAAGAGAAAACATGCTTTGCCAAGAGCATTGTAAAAACAATGGCTATAAACATGAACACAAACAGTGACATAATAAACTGCACTTTCAAACTGTCAACAGAAAGTGAGTCAAACAAATAAGTAGATGAGGGGAGATGGTATGAGAGCATACATTCTGGAAATGGCCAAAAATGGGAAGAAAAATAATGATGCAAAGCAAGAAGCAATCAAATGGGCCTGATGAGCACTTGAGGAGAACAAATGTCAAGTCAGTGAAGTAGGAGAACCTTAGGAGGTCGAGGTAAATTAGAAAGTGGCAGAGATGATACAAATACTGTACACCAGAATGGAAACCAAAATGAAAAGTCTGAAACTTTAATAAAGCTGAGTTGTTGGATATATTTTGTTACAGGGACAAAACAAAACATCAGAAAAACATTTAAAGTTTGTGTATACAGTAGTCAAATTCTGCTTTTCTTCTCATATTGAAGGCTTGGGCAGTCTGAAGCATGATTTGCTTTACTCTATGTTCTTTAGCATGCGCCAAAGTATAAATAAATCCATATAAGCTCATATATAATAATAATAAGATAGACCCCAACAGCCCCACAATTGTATGAATTTTCTCAGAAAAGACATTATAAATAATTTGGAAGTCAATAAAAGTTCAAAATTTGGCATGAGGGAAGACTAGCTGTTATCTCCTGTGCCAGTCCCAAGCCTGGGTCAATGGTGATGTTGTGTCAAAAAAGGCATCTAACATAAACCAGTTTTGCCTAAAGAAACAAGCAAGTTCATCAAAACAATTCTACACTAATAAGTCAAGCCCCAGGTTAACAAAGACTGCCACCAGTGCTGCTGACAATCGGGGTGACCCGGTGGAAATTGTGCTACTGTTAGTTGAAGACCACGAGGAGGAAACAGAGGAAGAGGAAAGTCAAGAGTGTATACCAACTCTAAACATAGGGACAGCAATAGGCAAAGGTGAGAGAACTGGCTGACATGATGCAGAGAAGGAAGGTAGGTGTATTATATGTCTAAGAGACCAACTGGAAGGGCAACAAGGCTCACAACATTTGGGGCATGGTTTAAGCTGCTTGGTGTGGATAGAAAGAGAAATGGAGTAGGGGTGGTCCTGAAGGAGGACTTTGCAAGGAACGTAGTACAGGCAAAACGAGTGCCACATAGCAGGGTAATGTGTCTGAAGGTAGAAATAGAAAACCTGATGTTGAATGTTGTCAGTGGTTATGGTCCACAGGTTGGATGTCATGGAGAGGAGGAAAGAGCCAGAAGCGAGGATAGAGAGTATTCCCAAGAAGGAGAGCGTGGAAGGAAACAGAGGAGATGAGGAAGTGATGGGTAGGTTTGGTGTCAAGGAAAGAAACCAGATGGTGGTGGATTTTGCCAAGAGAATGGAAAAGGCAGTAGTCAACACTTATTTCCAAAAGAGGGAGGAGCTCAGGGTGACTTGTTATAGTGGAGGTAGGAGTATGCAGGAAGGCTGCATTCTGTGTAGAAGAGGAAACCTGAGAGATGGGGGACTATAAGGTTGTGGCAAGGGAGAGTGTGGCCACACTGGCCAGACAGTATTGAATGGTGGTGTGTATAAAAAAAAATGATTGTTGTGGTAAAGAGAAAAAGAGTAAAGTCAGATAAGAAGACCAAAGAGTGGAAATTGAGGAAGGAAGAATGTTGTGAGGAGTTCAGAGAGGAGCTGTTAAAGGCTCTGGGTGGTAAGAAAGAGCTTCCAGATCATTAGGCTACTACAGCAACAGTAATTAGAGAGACTGGTAGGAAGGTACTTGTTGTGTCACCTGGACAGAGAAAAGATGATAGCCAAGAAGAGATGGGACAGTGAAGCCGCTTTGCCAGAGTCACTTTTCTGCATCTAGAAAACAGGTAAAAGATAATGCTGTTGCCTACTTATGTCAAAATTGTCACCTTGTAGCTGTTTGTTTGGAACCACAAACAAGTTGGTTCCAAACACCAGGGTGAGTGGGGGTGAGTACTCGCAGTTGGCAGGCCCTTAACTAGAGTGGTGTGGTGCAGAACCGATGAGAGTTGAGATGGTGGTAAAGCTACATAAGAGAATTGAAGTGAGTAGACATGGATATAAGGAGATGGAATTTAGGACAATGAATAGCAAAGACCAAACAGGACGTGTATGAGAAGTTGTACAAGAGGCTGGAGACTAAGGAAAAAGAAAAAAAGGACTTGTATCAACTGGCAAGACAGCAGGATCCATCTGTAAAGGATGTGCAGATGATTAGGTTTGTTAAAAATAAAAATGATCGTGAAATTTCTCAGTGATACAGGTCAAGTTCAAGTCCACTTTATTGTCATTTACATCACATGTGGTACATGAGGTAGAACCAAATTATGTGCACAGGGTCCCAGATACACCAGAAAATAGCAAAATATAAAGTGTAAAAAGAAACAGTCAATAAGGATCTAAGGTCATGATCAATCCAAAAATGGTTAAAAACAAAAACAACTGGACTTCTATTCCGAAGATGAAAACATTTTGCTTCCTATCCAGGAGGCTTTATCAATTCAGAAGTGTCTGGAGTGTGTGGAGTTCCAAGCTTTAAAGAACTGCATGAGAGGCTTGGTTGTGCACTTAAAATCACATGCAGAGTAAAGTGAAACTACTGTATTTTCACCCTATAAGTCACAGGGTTTTTTTTTTTTTTTTTTTTTTTTGCATAATTTGCATGCCCTGTGACTTATAGGCCGAAGCAACATATGGATTTTCTCCCCATATTTATAAACCAATTTTTGGCTGAGATATGACTTTTCATTCATTCTGACTGAAATATTGAGCACTTCCATTTTTCAGCCACTAGATGGCAGCAGCATTGTATAGCATGTTGTTGTATCATGTAATAGGTAAAAGTGGCTATTAATGACACAGTCAGCTTGCCTTAGCCTGCCACCTTTGTTCTGCTTGCTTGGCGCAACAGTCATATCAGCTTCATTTTGCTGCGCCGCCCCAGCGAAATGCAGTTAATTTGACCATTGAAGTGCATTTATTAAGTAAAAGTTCAACTGAGACAGACTTTTACTATAATGGTGAGCAAACAAATAATTGTTTTAGTTGCTTATTGTGTTAAAGTTTGAAGAATTCCGCAGCATTCCTCCTTCCTTTTATCCTCTCTGTCTGTGCGCTCCTGGAGCACGGAGGCAGCAAATACTTTTGAAATACAGTTGATTTCACCGTTAAAGTCCTTTTAAGTAAATGTTCAACTGAGACACACCTTTAATATAAAGATGTGCAAACAATTATTTTTATGTGCTTATATTGTTAAATTTAAAAGAAATGAGCAGCAACGTGTCCCTCTGTGCGTTCCTACTTCCGCATATCCGCTTCTGAAATGAAACTGATTTGACCGTCAAAGTGCACTAATTAGCAAAAGCTAGACTGAGACACACCTTTACTATAAATTCGAGCAAACACATAATTGTTTTTAAATGTAAATCTCGTTAGAGTCTTGTTAAAGTCCTCCTGTGCATGCTCCTGTGGCCGCCATTTGGCAGCCAACCGATTTTTGGCACAACACCGGGTCATCAGCGGTGACGTGTATCAAACGCGATGCATCAGCGGTGACACATAATAGATGCGACTTATGTGGTGAAGCGACAAATTTATGGATTCTTCCACTTTATTAGACATAGTTGGACTGATGTGACCTATAGGGCGGAAAATACGGTATTCGCTCTGCACAGCTTGTTGCACTCTGTTTGCCTGGCTCACGAGAGAGATGTTTTTGGTCACATGCATAAAGATGTGAAACAGAGTGGAGCTGATCTGGAATCAGTCTGAATGCTGCATTGTTAGTTACTGAACGTTGACACCTGAGACCTCCTCCTCTGTCTAAAGTTGTTTTTTTCTTGTTTGATGTAACCCCCCACACCCAACCATCTGTCTTCTCTGTCTAAAATATGACATTTTGGTCCTCAAAAGCATGTGCCTTAACTTTGAGATGTAGTTGGACTGCTCAGTCTTGTCTTGAAGAGCTGGCTCTTCAGTGTTGCACCATGTGTCTGTGACATGGTTGTTAAATTTCACAAATATAGATATTTGAACATTCCTCACTGCAATGACCTGCAGATTCTGTCTTTAGGCTGGACCAGCCTCTGCATGAGGGTCCTGTTGGTTTAAAATGTACCAGGATGTTGTGATTGGAGGGAATCCTTCAGAGTTTTTCCAGATACTCCAGCAACATACTGTATGTGATGGCAATGTTTTTGTGTGTCGGTTTGGAGGAGAGCTTCTTTATGTTTTTCCGATCTGCTTTCTTCCTTTGTGGGGACATGTTCAGCTCGGTGGTGTAAAGTTTTGATTACAGAAAGTTTGTGTTCCTGTGAGTGGTGAGAGTCAAGCAGAAGGTACATATCTGTGCGAGGTGGTTTCCTGTAAACTTCAAAGATTTACAGGAGTGTCACAAACAAGCATCGATACCTTCGTTGACTTTGACATTGTTGCTTTGAGGAGAGGGTTAGAAAGAACTTCATTGTATCTTTGTGGAGTTAGAAACAAAAACATGACACGGTGCTGAAGGAGGAGATGAGGTGTTGTATGAGGAGATCTGGGGTGGCAGACAAGCATGTTAGACTGGTACAGGACATGTATGAGGACAGCAGGACAGTGGTGAGATGTGCTGTAGAAGTGACAGATAGCTTTAGGTGGAAGTGGCGTGCATCAAGGGTCAGCTCTGAGACCCTTGCTGTTTGCTCAGGTGACGAACCGACTAACAGATGAAGTCAGGCAGAAATCCCAGTGAACTATAATGTTTGCAGATGACATTGTGATCTGTGGTGAGAACAGGGAACAGGTGAAAGAGAACTTATAGATGTAGAGTTATGCACTTGAAAGAAGAGCATTGAACGTCAGCCTTAGCAAGACAGAGTATGTCCATGTGAATGAAAAGGAAACAGGTGGAACAATGAGACTACAAGGAGCAGAGATCAGAAAGATGCAAGTCATCTGTCCAGGAAAATGGGAGAGATTGGTAAATAGATGAAAAGAGTCCAGACAGGATGGAGTGAGTGGTGAAAAGTTTCAGAAGTGATTTGTAGGTGGCAACAAGTGCCAAAGGAAATGTTTACGATACAGTAGTGAGACAAATTATGTTGCGTGGTTTGGGGACAGTGACATTGACAAAAAGACAGGAGACAGAATTGGAAGTGGCAGAGCTGAAAATGTTTAGGATTTCCTTGCAAGTGCCAAAAATGGATAAGATCAAGAACGAGATCATCAGAGGTACTGAACAGGTTGAACGACTGGGAGATAAAGTCAGAGAGGCCAGACTGAGCTGGGCTGATCATCACTCATCTCATTCGTACATAGGTTCATTCATACACAGTGCACAGTGAGTGTGCTGTTAGCAGTACACCATGCTTACGGAAGTAAAAATGTCATTGATAAGGTTGATAATTACAAACAGTATTTGGTTTTGTGTGTCTTTAACTGTTTCTTTACTGCAACTGAATCCATATTTAGTGCTTTCAGATGTCCAGGGTGGCCCTGGATGACGGCAGTACACTTTGATGCTGCCCTCACTGTGACTGGCTATTAGCTTGTCTGCTTTTCCAAAGTGAGGTCGATCACAGAGATAGTATCTACAACAGGTACAATAAATAGCTAATTGTTCTACAAAGCCCTCTTCAAAAGATTTAATGTACTGATAAAATAAGCATTTGAAACAAGTGAGAGGTTATTTCTATTGAAATATTTACATTTTCATGTTTGTAAAAGGTGGAGGGAGTAGGGTTTCTGGAGAGAAAAAAAAAAGGCATTAAACTCCAGTGAACTATTGACGTCTGTGAGCTCAGATGCCAGCATCTGTCTTGTGGGAGTCCTCAGGCCATAACATACATCCCAGAGACCTCATTGATTAGCTATTAATAAAGCATAGAGATTCCACTGCTGACAGGGGAGATCAACGGGCTTACACACACACATGTGTACACAATTGGCTGCACAGCTGCACTTACACATAACAGTAGTTGCTTGAAGTTAAAGAAAAAAGAGTGTCAGTGGTATAATAAATGAATCACCTGCAGTAAAATAATATATACATTTTCCCAAAAGGACAAAAAAAAAGCATACATTCAAAAGACGGGGGGCTGATAAGATCTGTGAATCTGTTTCAACTGTCTTTACTGCCACTTCCCTGCGGTGAGTTATTCCTCCTCTAACTGCTTATCCTTCTTTCACTTTTAAACTTTGTCTTCTTCACACTTGTGTCTACTCCGAGCTGCAAGTCAGAGCTCTGACAGATGTCTTCATCCTGCCTTTGGTTACATTAGATTTACTGTATCAGCTCCATAAATACAGTTTTAAAAAATTGAAATAAATTCAATGAAATAGCCAACACAAATGAAAATGAAGTGATGAAGGTTAGATCAAGACGAAGACCACTGACAGTCAAAGAAAAAACGTGAAAGAGGTTGAGCGATGTGTCAGGCAGGACACATTTGCGTCTCTCTCTCCAGCTTTATTTGCTGCAGTTTTCATCTATTTTGTTCCTGAATCTTCACCCCGACCTCACGCCTCCTCCTCCGCCACCTCCCTCTCTGTCCCCCTTCATCTACCCTGCCGCTCTCTCTCTCTTTCCCCAGCATGCACATCTTCAGGTCACGGGTCATTAAGTCAGTTCCAGCAGGGATGTGTTGGAACAGGATAGCTCTCACATTGCCCTGCCCCCACTCCACTGCTAAAAGCACAAATATGCAAAAACGCACAGCGTCTGTCAACATACACACACACACACACACACACACACACACACACACACACACACACACACACACACACACACACAACAGGCAGTTTAATTCTCCCTTCTTTCACATTTAAAAGACAAAAACTGACACTGTTTTGTTTTGACACTTTGCTCAACTCGCTCATTGACTGATGACGTCATAATCTGATCGTGCAGAATTTGTTGATGCTAAAAACAAACCTAGCTGTGTGCTAAGCCAACGTTTAAACATGCCTTTTGAGGTACACTAACATACACCCTCGTTGAGGGGTACGGTTTTCCTAATTTAATGAAAATATAACAATATTTATATTTCATTCAACCTTTACTTAGACAGGTTAATCCCATTGAGACTTAAACAAAAAAAAAAAACATCCATTCATTATCTTTACCTGCTTCTTACATTTTGGGTCACAGGGGTCACTGGTGCCCATGTCCAGCAGTCATTGTGCGAGAGGCAGGGGACACCCTGGACAGGTCTCCAGTCCATCACAGGGACACATAGAGATGAGACACTCAACCAATCACTCTTTCACTCATACCTAGAGACAATTTAGAGTTTCCTATCAGACTAACATGCATGTCTTTGGTCTGTGGGAAGAAACCGGAGTACCCGGAGAAAACCCACGCATGCACGGAAAAAACATGTAAACTCCACCCAGAAAAGCCCCGGCTAGGATTCAATACGTCGACCTTCTTGCTGAGAGGCGGCAGCTCAACAAGCTGTGCTACAGTGCCACCTGATTAGTTTTAACTGTCTGGGAAGGATGTCAAAGACTCTGTACAGAAGAAATTTCTTACCAGGATCGCAAATTAAAAAATATCTGATGAATGAATTTACGTCTCAAAACACTTTTTTTTGGGGGGGGGGGGGGGGGGGCCACCAAACCACAGTGCAGCGTTCTGACAGAAAACTGGTTTTACATCGTTTTATTGTAGAAAAGTCAACCCTGCCTAATGGAGCATTAAAATGTATCTTAGTGCAGAAAATGACAAAGTGTTATAGGTTTTTACAGTTTTCTATTTGTTGTTATTTGTTTAGTTCTAGAGTTTACTCACACTTTTCACTGAATACTTTGAATATAGAATATAGTGACACAGTTTGTTTCACTTTGGAGTAAGCTGCTGGGGGAAGAATCAGTTTTGTGCTGTGTGTTTCCTTGATTGATGAAACCTTCTGGATGGAAGATGAAACGTTTCAGCACAAAAAAAAAATAAAAAATAAATAAAGAAAGAAAAAAAGAAAAAAAAAAAAAAAAAAAGAAATAAACTGTCAGATGACCCAACTGAAAATTGTTGGATTGTATACCTGGATTATTGAGCATGGATTTTGTTGGTTTTGAACCAGTTTGACATGCCTGTCGATGAGGGAGAGGGCCAGTACCGGAGAAGGGGGCATGCCAAAGAGACCATCTTAGCACCAACATAACTGGTTTGTTCCACTTTGGAGTAAGCTGTTGGGGGGAAATCAGTTTGGTGTTGTGTG
>JARVLU010001196.1:22634490-22647334 GCA_031762415.1 Simpsonichthys santanae | reverse complement strand
TTTTTTTTTTTTTTTTTTTTTTTTTTTTTTTTTTTTATATACAGTATATGTAATTCCATTTTGTCACCACTTCCGGTTTGACTATTTCTGGTTTGGTCGCTTCCAGTTTGACTTAACTTAATTGTGTTTTATGAAATATAATTCTGTTTTTTCCCAAATGTAATTTAGTTTTTTGAAGTGTAATTCCATTTTGTCACCACTTCTGGTTTTGCCACTTTTGTTTTGACCATTTCCGCTTTGGCTTAATGTAATTACGTTTTTTTGAAATGTAATTCTGTTTTTTTTTTTTTTTGTTTTTTTGTTTGTTTGTTTGTTTTGTTTTGTTTTGTTTTGTTTTTTTAATGTTGTTCATTTAAGCCTCAGGGCCACCGTACTTTCAGAAGGTGTTGTATTTTTTAAACTAACCCTTGAGTGCCCCACAACTAAGCATCCACCCCCACAAGAGGCAACTTTTGAGAAGCAGTCAAAACATAAAGAGACAAAAGGAAGGACAAGGAAACCCATTTTCATCCTCTTATGTCTTGTAACATGATGCAAATTGTAGCCGGACTGATTTGTGTGTAAATTGCACTCCCCCTCATCGCATGCACACCAGAATTATTAGGACGTTACTGATGCCTGACTATAAGCAGCATGGTTGCCTGGAAACGAGCTAAAACTTGGGTCTGGGCAACTGGGCGCACTGGGAGGCGAGTCTTGTATCACTGTCGCGTCAATAATTAACGACAGGGAAACCGAATACTGCATTTACTTATTTATAA
Source organism: Simpsonichthys santanae (assembly GCA_031762415.1). Classification (NCBI taxonomy): domain Eukaryota; kingdom Metazoa; phylum Chordata; class Actinopteri; order Cyprinodontiformes; family Rivulidae; genus Simpsonichthys; species Simpsonichthys santanae. The sequence goes on along the minus strand of JARVLU010001196.1, from coordinate 22,646,573 downwards.
AGCAAGCTTAATAAAACAAAGCGTAAGAAAGATAGAAGAGAAATCTAATAAAACACATGAGATGTAAAAGGGTGCAGGTTTCACCACTTAATGAGAAGATTGGGCAGAAGAAAAACAGCATATCACATTAAGGAACCCTGTTTTTGTGTACAGTATTAGAAAATATATTTCTACCAGACCAAAAAAAAAAATTAGGGTATGTTCAGAAAAAGAAAATTAAACACAAGCCTTCTTTACTCCGTCTTTTCATTTTGGTGTGTTTATTAAAATAAAGGAAGGTGAGGTGAGCCTCACAGAACAGGTGTCCTCCTTTCATCTCATTATGTTTGCATAAGGAGGTGTTGGGTAAATGAAACATAAAACCCTTTAGCTCCATCACTATATGGGTCTAGAACAACTGCTGTAATGTTATTTTTGTGTTTACAAAGGTGCAGTTTCATACTTTCAGTAAACTAAAGCAAGTCATTCACTTGAGACCTTAATTTAGTGCCATTTATTTTTATAAGTCTGGCTCCTTGCACCATGGAAAGAAAACATAAAGAACTGACTGACTGATGACTCAAGACTTTTCATTACTATGTGGCAATTTTGTGGCTATATAACAAAATACCATATGCACTGAACCAACAGAAACCAGCACTACACCCAGTATGTGCACGGATGATGCCAATTTGTTTCTCTGCTATTTGTTCAGGGTTGCGAGCCAGATGGTGCCTACCACTTATTGTAAAAGAGGCTGGTAGACCATGGACAGGTCTCCAGTCCATTCCAGGGCCTCAAACAAGACCATTCCCATTCTCACTCTTCACTGGTGACAAGTTAGTTACCAATTAGCCAAACATGTGTGTTTATTGGTCTGTAGGAGGGAACCAGATTACTTGAAGAAAAACCCTATGTTAATGGAAAGAACACACAGCTATGTTGTGAACCTGCACACTTAGTGCTCAGAAGCTTTAATCAATGCTTCACCCATAACTTTGACATCCCCCTTGTTGAAATACAAAACTTAGGTGCCAGCCTTTGAGTTCCCAATAACAAAACATATCTTTTTAACTTGGAATTGTATTGCTAACGTATGTTGTCTACAACAGCGACAAGACTAACCTAATAAAATATGAGAGTAGTGTTGAGTTGCATTAGTCATTGTGTGCTATGCATGGCTGTCATAAACTATGGCTTTGTTTCAACAGTTCCTCTGTATTCTCTTTTTATTTTGTGATAATAGCTATCATTCCAAAAAAACGCATTTCTCATCTCTTGATCCCTGATTTCCATACCTCCTAATAACACAAAAACTTGATATTGCGTCTAGATGGTGTGGAGGCAGGGCAGCCGACTCAGGACCCGAAGGTCCTGGGTTCGATCCCCAGCCATCGCACACCTCGTGGTGTCTCTGAGCAGGACACATCATCCCCAGTTGTTCCCCAGGCGCTTCCAATAGCTGCCCACTGCTCCCCCTGGTGGTGGATGGGTTAAATGCAAAGAGCCAATTTCGCCATTGTACGGGAACATGCAATGATGACAATACATAACACATTATTACTATTTTTAAATATTTTGTATGCTATAATGTAGTTGGATTAATGTGTGGTTGTCCTTTAAAATTTTGTTAATGTCAAATAATAAAGATTCTGGAAATCTTACTTTGACTTGATTACTCACAGATGACAAGGTACTCTAGCTCATTTAATCAGAAGCATTCTGTACATTTATATAAAAAGAGTAGGATCATGCATTTTTTCCATACGCTGCTTTGAAATATTTAAAGAAAAATAAAGACATGCTAAGTATGTTGTTATTCATTTGCATTAAATCAATTTAAAAACCTGAAAAGGATTAAATATTTTTTTACCTTTACACATAAAACCTTTGTTCATGCTTAGTGGGGGCGGGACTTAAAACTTGTACTTGAACTGCCCCACAAGGAAGCTGGTCTCATTCCAGCTTCAACTTATCTGCTCCCCATGAACGTCGATATTCATTTTATGGTTGATGGAGTCAAATTTGAAAAAAATAAATAAATAGCATACAAGAAAACAACGAGCTCACCTAGCAATTTTTAGAACCGTCACATTATCCAGACAGGTGCTGCCATTGTTGGATCACTACACGGGAGACACCGAGAAAAGCATGCGTAGCGCGAGGGAGAGGAAAGAGAGGATAACTATGTGAATGATGAGAAGGGGGATGGGGGTACATTTTTTTGGAGGTTGTCTCACTGCGAGTTGTCAGCTGTCGTCATTCTCCTGCACCACCTGAGCCGGGGCCACACCCTGATGCTGACGCCTGTGTCGCCCATAGCAACCACAGACGGGACTGTTAGTTTTTTATTTTTGTAAATGAGCAAAAATGGGAGGGAGCCTTTGTGCTGTGTTGGGCTTTGAAGGTAATGAGGTGCACGCACGTGCACGTGAGCCCCCAGTTAAAGAGCTGGAGTTGTGGTTGCCTCAGCATTTAATTGATTAATTGTCGTAATTATTTGGAAGGGAAGGTCATCAGAGCTCTGAGGCTATGGAGAAGGTCACTCGGATGCTGGAGGGACCGTCTTCCTCTGGAGACCTCACCGGCCATATGGGTGTGTTTGTGTGAGAAGATCTCAGAAGACTAAAAAAAAAGCATGTGTGGGCTAAAAAAAAACACTCTTCCGTCTTATTATTTCATTACAAACATATTTGTTTCGGTTTGACGTTCACCCAAAAATGTATTTTTATGTTGTTGTTGTTGTTTTTTCTTCACATCTTTATACGTCTGTAGCTCACTCCTCTCTTCCCATCAACCTGACAAAGAGCTGGCAGACAAACACTGTGAGCAAAATGGCTGTGTGTTTCTGCATGTGTGTGTGTGTGTGTGTGCACTTTGTGTGTGCAGTTATGGGACTTTCCAGTCCATGGACAGATGGAGAGACTGGGAGACTTGCTTGCTGGCTCGAGCTCCGCGCAGACTGGTGTGTATGAGTGTGTCCTCAGTGTTTGTGTGTGTGTGTGAGCCCACACGGATGGGAACACGAAAGCCCAAGTGTCTGCTGAATACACCTTTGTCCAGTGTGTGTGTGTCACATGAGGTCACGTGCGTGTGTTTAAGATGTTGGTGTGCATCTGTTTGTGTGGGTAAAGGAGTTGTAACACCTTCCCTCTGTGTGCTCATCACTTCCCTCCAGCTTTGACCTTGGCAGGGAGCACAGACAGGTCAGATAACCAACTGGTTGTGTGGTTGTGTGTCTGTCCTTTGAGCCCTCACATAAAACTCCCTGTTTAAGATATTCACGTGGACACCGTTTGATAACTGTATTTACAAATGCTGATTTGAATATATGTCACGATTATTTTTGAATGTTCCAGTCATGAGCATCGTTCTATGCCGCCTGCCACACCCACTTCCCTGCTGCTGATCAGCGCTCACGCCCTACACCTGCCGCACGCTCTATTTAAGAGCCCCATCCGCACCGAGCCTCTGCCAGATTATCGAACCCTTCATGGTATTAGATATATTTGTTCATGTCCACGCCTGATGTCGTCATCTTGACCTCACGCCTTGTCTTTTGGATTTACCGCTCTGCCTGCGCCTCGTCTGGTTTCGTTCAGCCCCTCTGACCCTGGTAACGACTAACCTTTCTGCCTTACGGATTTTGGATACAATTTGACCTTTGGATTTATTTTTGGACCTCTGACTCTTTGTGCTTGACCCCTGTTTTGTCTTTCAAGCCACGACTCTGCAGCTGCTCTTTCACCATTTCCAGTGACATCATCTCATCTAGCTCTGACAGGTGGCTCCATCATCACCTGCCCGAGAAGACTTGTTCCCGGGACTGGACCCAGACCAGTACATTTATTTAAACGCTCTTGTTGTCTGGCTGAACTTTTAATCCAAAAAAACGTGATCCTTGACAGTTTCGTTTAAAGGAAGCGTATGAGTTGCTTTTCTTTTTGCTGCTCCTTTCTGCAGGAGACAAATCTGCATGAAGGATTTATTGATTGTTTTACGATGGATGGCATTCCTGACATGACCTGGGCTCAAACCTGCAGCCTCAGAATTACAAAACCACGGCTCGGAGCGTGATGAAAGTCCAAAATAAATATGTGAAAAACCAACTGAAAGCCTTTTCAGTTGTTGATTAAAATCATTTCAAGATACTACAGGAAGATTTATCTTAAAAAAACAAAATAGAAATATTCACACATTTATTCAGTTTGAGTTTGTTAGCCTTCAATCACCTCATTGTGGTGAAGGAGGGTGTGCTCCTGAATTATCCTATAGGAGCTCTGCTGTCAGAGACAACTGCCTCTCCCAAAACATATTAGTCCTGGGTCACAGGAGAGACAAAGATTGATTCAATCACCAGTATGGACACACGGCAGCACAGTTTCTTTCACGAATAAGAGAACAGTAGAACAGAAAATCAACAGTTGGATCAGTGCGACTTCCGCAATACTGCAGAAGCCACAAGGGTTCCATTGAGGTGGAACTGAGCTGCAACACTACGCTCACACGCTCGGTCTACGAGTGATGGAGTAGACATTTTGGTCATTGCTCATACCCTCCCCTGAGGTCATGAACTTTGAATGTGACAAAAGAATACGAGACGGATGCAAGTGGTTGAAATGAGTGTCATCTGCAGGGTGGCTGGGCTCTCCCTTGGACATGGGTGAGACGTTTATCTTGGAGAGAAACAGAGTAGAGCCGCTGCTCCTCCACATCGAGAAGAGCCAGTTGAGGTGGTTTGGGGCATCTCATAAGAATTCCCCCTAAGCGCCTCCCTATAGGTTTTCCAGGCATGTCCAAATGGGAGGAGACCCCCTGGAAAGACCCAAGACACACTGAGATAAAATACTATGTTGCTCATCTGGCCTGGGAACACCTTGGAGTCCTCCCAGAGGAGCTGGAGGAGCTGACTGGGGAAAGGGATGCCTGGGAATCCCAGCTTATGCTGCTTCCCCCCAAAACCCAACACCAGAGCAAGTGGGAGAAAATGGATGGATGTTTGTTGGCCTGGACTGTTTCTGATTCCCAGCAGGCAGAAATACATTGAAAGGCCAGTGTTGTATTGCTCGTCAAAGGGACACATCAAAGTTTGTGTCCGCTTGCTCAGTTCGATGCAACGATACTTTCAAAAGAAAATGAAGTTTAGAATAATGTTATTTAGAAAAAAAAACACTCCAGTTCAAATATATGTGGTAAATCAGAAACGTTTCAACATTTCTGACAGTGAAACCAGTTCCCTGATTCTTTCGTTGGCCAGCTTGGAGTGTCTGAAGCTCACCTGCTTTAACGTGGATGCTGGGGCTTCGGATTTTGCCCGCCTGATTCTCAGCGGTGCAGAAGTACTCGTTGTCGTGGATGATGCTGTTGTAGGCAGAGGGGGAGAAAGGGTAGAGCTGGAGGGTGCCGTTGGCGTGCACGTGGCGGATATGGGGCACGTCGTAAATGTCGTCTCCGGCAGCCAGGTACCAGCGCAGGACGGCGTGGGGGGCGCCGCCCGCGGGGCAGGGCAGGGACACCCCCACCGAGCTGGAGAAGGTCACTCGCTGCAGGGAGGCGTTCACAAAGTACAGCCGCGTGGAGACGACATCCTCACTGTTGACTGTTGGGACGACAGAGAGGGACGCAGAGACATTTATTTAACTCATTAAAACAGCCCCGCTCGATTATAATTGATCTAAAATGACCCTTTAAATGCCAAATAAAACCACATGACTGATAAAATGGAGGGACAATGTTTTGGATGTGATGCAATCCGATGTATATTTCAGCACTTTTCAAAATGACTAATAACAAGAGCAGTTCTTCAGATCGTTGACTACTTTTGAAGTTCCCACTTGAATCAGACCTTCATAAACCAGTCAATGCAGCTTCACAGCTGTAAGGACAAACAGGCGCGCTGCAGAATTATGAAACTCAGTCTAGTGAGTTGCTGTTTCTCTGTTACCAAAGGGAGTGAAATTTAAAAATAACTCAATGAAACAGAAAATGAAACACAACTGCACTATAATCTATAATTATTTCTGGTGATGTTTCCAACCATTTCAAAACAAGAGTACAGCACATTATACACCCATCAGCAAATTATTATGCAGCAATATATAGCAAAGGCAGGGACAATCAAAGACCTTGTTTTTCTTTGACCTTCATTTGTGACCTTGCTCTTGAAGCTGGGGAGATTAAAAGTGTATGCAACGTCTGATGATGTAAGTGTATGAAGCTTTGGTGGTTTGGTGAAGTCAACATGGTTCAATGTGTTGAACCACTTTGACTATGGCTGCCTCAGAGGAGTCAGTGGAGGAAAGGGGGGGGGGGGGGCACAGAAACCATCTTGTCACCAGCAAACTGGTTGGCCCACTATATGGGTATGCTGTTTGTGAGACTGATGAAGTCCTTTGGATGAAGGGAAACATCTCATCAAAAAAAAAAAGAGACCGTCCAGATGACCTGGCTGAACTTTGTTGGATTTTCTACCTGGATTATTGAACATGAACTATAATGGACGAAGCTTTGTTAATAAAAACAGTATGTTGAGCAGATCGGACGTTATTGGCCGGTGAAGAGAAAGTGTTCAGACAGACAGGCGTTTAAAAATGGCATATTTGTCTAAATCATTTAATTTTAACCGTTAGTTTCAGGCATATGTTATTTTTTATTTTATTTTTTATTTTAATTATTTATTAATTTTATAAAAAATAAAATACCCTACAAGCTCATGTATCCTATAAAAAATATACAATATAAAATGAAAGGCAGCAGAAAGAAGAAAAAAAAAATCTTATTATATCTGCTCCTTTTCAAAACAATCAATTCAAACAATAATTATCTATATGTAACAAAAAAAAGAAAAAAAGAAAAAGTGTATTTGCAGTCCATCTAATAGTTGCTGACTAAATAAGTTGACATACCAAAAACATTATTGAAAATTTGCTTTAATCAACAAATACCATTACTTGACAGATAGATAATGGACTGATATATAAATGTATCTAAAGGCAACATGCGTTCCTTGAAGGAATGCTTGTCACCCATCACGTGCCAGAGTTTTAACCTGCGCACATCTTATGATGAGAAACCATGCACTTGTAGTTGTTTTTAGCAAACCTTTTAAATAATGTTCTGCTCAGTCTCCTGCAAGCTGAGCTCTTGATCTGTTGCAGTGAAAGCCAGAGGAACAGGATTCCACAAGTGTTTGCTATAAGACAATGCTGCTGTGAAACAGATGAAGAGCTGCAAGAATATAAGTCGTCCTAAAGGGGGAAACACCATCAAATATGTAAATTATAAAACAAATTCACCATCACGATCTAAAGTGGTATATTTTTGTATGTGTTTTTTTTTTTTTTTTTTTTTTTTTTTTTTTTCTAGTTGTGCTTACTGGGATTGGGAAAGATGGGGCGGGGAGAGGGCATTGAGAAGCATGAAGAAGTGCTGAGCTCAGCTTGGCCGGGGGCCAGGGGAAGACGCTCTGCCCCGAGCCAAAGAATTTTCTCAGACATTGATACTTAATTAATTCCTTTTTTTTCCCCAGAGTCGCATCAACAATGCGTGGATTAGCCTGTATCTATTTAATTCACTGCGTGCTGAATGAATAAGGAGTTCCAGCCGTCATATAACGACACCATCAAAAGACATTTAATCCGGATTTTATTTTTTGGTATGGGGCAGATTATACATTGTAAATTAAAATGAATTTCCTGCAATCTGAGTACAAAGCAAGATAATCTTTTTTAATATATATATATTTGTTCAGGTCACAATGAATAGTAAAGACACGATATTTATAACATGACAGAAATTAGATGAATCCAATAAGAAAAGACTCTTTCAGGGGAAACTGAAGGGATTAGGGATAAGACTCCAACTGACACAAGGGTGATATTCAATTGTCTGTTGTCTGCCACTTCAGCTGATCTCTATCTTTTCCTCACAGGGTCTCATCATTTCTTCTTCTTTCCCAGATAACCCTTCGCGCACAGCTCCTCGTGTCTTCCCCTGCCGCTTCACAGACAGAAAATGTCAAATGGTTGAAATAATCTCCTTTCACAACAAACGCTTATCACTTGTTGTCCTTCACGCCGGAGTTTTAGATTAACATCTGTCTATGTCAAGAAATGACAGAGCTGGTAGCCAGTTAGCATAAACTGTAAATGATATGACACTGCAAGATGTGACTCACAGTATTTGTTGAGTATGGCGCTCAGCTAATACCACGTCAACTATTAGCTACATATGTGTAAAAATTGACAGAATTATAGTATTTTGTAATGTTGGTCAGTAGTGGTAGTCATCTCAAATTGCACTGACTCCAAAAGTTAATTAGTTGTAGAGACGTGTGTAAATTACTTCCTGAAGAGCTTGTTAAAATTTGCCTAAATGTTCACAAGATATTTTGTTAACAGGCAAACCAGGCTGAGTTCAACAGTGAATAGTAGTTTTAAGCGATCTTGCACAATGTGTACTTGGAGTGCGTGTCCGCTACAACCACGCCACACCTGTTAGAACCTGTTAATTGACTAAATTACAGCCTTGGGATGTAAATAAATGTCTGCACAAGCCCACTGTATGAAAATGAGTCCCACAGCAGCATTGTAACACACACTCTGCAAAAATAAATAAATAAATAAATAAAAAAGTTGGAATTTAGGTCAAGTTCAATCCATCGTGCCGTTTGATTCAATGTCAGTCATTCTCAAAGACTGCGAGGCTGAATGCTCTGCACTTTCAGCACCACGGAGAGCACCACACAGTGCTGCTGAGCAACACACACACATACACACACACATACACACACACACACACACACACACACACACACGCGCGCACACACACACACACACACACACACACACACACACACACACACACACACACACAATAGTTTCAAAAGTTAACAAGTAAAGAGAAAACCATTAAAACCTGATCATATCCACAACAGTAACCTGCTTCTTTCTGCTGTTTACTGCTATTCTGAATAAAAAAAAAAAATAAAGAAAGAAAATTAATAATTCCAAAGGGAGTGAATTAAATATGTTATTATTAATATTGCCGTTGTTGTTGTTGTATACTGGTGCAGGCTTTATCACTTCAAATATGACTTGAATATATATATATATTTTTGATAAAGCCTCCTGGATGAGAAGCGACACGTCTTTAACTTATGAATAAAAGTGAAGTTTTTGTTGTTGTTGTTGTTTGTTTGTTTGTTTGTTTGTTTTTTGGGTGGTGGGGGTGATAAGATAAGATAGGATAATATAAGATCAGATTAACTTTACTGTCTACCACATATGTGGCAGAAATCTTCCTTTGACACATCGACATTCATCAAACACACACAAGAACCAACAAAATAACATGATAAAACCACATGATCTCCATTAGTTAGTTACCACCATTAAGATGTTTCTACTTAACTTTATTCAAGAGCACTATTGCAGATGGTACAAATAATTTCTTATAAATATTCTTCCTGGCCAGCAGGACTATGTAATGCCTGTTTGATGGAAGCATCTGGATGCAGTTGTGTAGTGGATGTGAGGGGTCCTCAGTGATCAGGGTGGCTTTCCTGGTCACTGAGTGGCTGTAGATCTCTGACATGACAAAGTTCTATCTTATCTTATCTTATTTTATCTTATCTCTTCTCTACAGACCTCTGAGGATGGGATTGTATAATGGAAATGTTTATGATCTTAAACTGTGGCTATATAACTTTATTGTTTACTTTCACATACTCATTTTGGCATGTAGGCTCCCTGCCAAGCTGTTTCTGCACAGAACAAAGTGACATTTTATGTTGGAGTTCCTTCAGACTTATTCTGAAGACAAAATGTAAATAATCTTCTAAACTCATATTCAAGTTGGCGTAGAGTTATATAGATTTATGTAACAGAATAACAGGGTGTCCCACATGTTTAGCTCCCTAAAAATGGCCTCAAACTGTTTATAGCATTTATTTCCCCCAAGTTATATCTTGAAAATTTCAAAATATCTAAAACATATAAATTATGTCATGGTACGTGGGAAAAAAAAACTCACTCAGATTTGTTTTGTTTTGAACATCATTTTGATAAGTGATCCAAAAATCAGCATTTAGCTTTATCTGGCGACAAAACAACTAGTCAACTATATGGAATATCAAAGAGCAGCAACGCATGAGGTGATAGTTGCTTCTTTTGTCATGCGACAGGAAATCAGGTCAGTGAGTTTTAAACACTCCCGTGTGCATACACGTGCCAATAAACACATTGTGGTGTACACAGACTCAAGTCTACGACGTTACTTTTGGATTTTTTGTCAGAATAAGCACATTTTGTTGTATTAAAGCAACTAAAAACTTCCAGTTGCATCAATTCTGTGCACTTTGATTTAAAATTATTAATTCATATTGACTAAAGACCTCCAATGGGCTTTCTGAATTTGCTTGTGATGTCAGAGATTTACATTTTTATTGATACTTTATATATTTTGCTCATTGTGATTTTCGGGAGACTAAAAAAAATTATTTGAACCTGCCATCTACAAATAATTGGCAAGAAAGAACTTCAAATACTGTAGTTACCACTTTATGCGTTTAAACAACCAAGTTTAGTTGAATCATCTGACATAACAAGTTAAAGTGAATCTAACAGTTCAGTTCTGGAGGTGTGGAGGAGAAGGCCACCATGATCATGGTGATTACATTTCTTATGAATGAAGATGTTCACATCTTTTATAGAGAGGAGCGGTGGTTTGGAGAGAGGACTGATGAAAGCCATCTTTGTGAAGTGAAACTGTCCATCATTAAACAGGGGAGGAGGCCTCCATGTCCATTTGTCACCTTCATATGATGCTTTTATTACTAATATTACTCAGCCCTCTGTGAATAGCAAGCAGCCATCAGAGCATTAACGATCCATTGTTAGATTGATGGTCCTCCTTTATCATTTGACCAGCTAGTTTTGACTGTCCACAGCAAACTGGTGTATCTATCATGAGAAGGCGCTGCTTATATGACTGAGTTGCTACACGTTTTTATATTTATTTTTATTTTTTTAATCCGTCCAGCTTTAGGATTAGGATTCAAAACATAAATTACAAATCTGTTGAGAAACAACAACAACAACAAAATGTACAGCTACTTTAACACGTTACAGAGAGGTACTGCATGTTTGATATAAAAATGGATGTCTTGTCTTCCTGCAGCCTCTTGGAGCTGCACGACATGGGTGGTGTAATTGTCAGCTGTCACTTTTAACTACATTAGTGGTGAAATATTGATAAATACAACAACATGAAATAGAACAATTTGCATGGAAATTATATAATGTCTATTTGTTTGATATTGAACTAATTTATACAAAGCAATGTATTAAAAAATGGACCACAATATCCCCGCTATTATTTTTTCTTCATTTGAACAGCATCTAATCTCAGAGCTTTCATCGCCCCAGGCTTTTTTTTTTTTTTTCTACCTCTTCTCCAGCAGATTAATAAGGCGCAAAGGAGCAGCACTCATTCATTCGTGAAGTGTATTTTGATTCCCTTCTCCAAGCCCGGATGCACTGATTACAATGAAGAAGGTCAAAGCGATGAAACATGCAGAAACACATTTTCTGTTACGTGAACCTTTACTTCTTTTTTTCTTTACAGTTTGTTTCTCACTCACATATTCCATTGCTACAAACACTCTTATGCATTTGCACCCCCCACCCCCCTGTTTTCACAGAGGATATGAAAATGGAGTATGAATATGGAGAAGCAAGGATATTGCCTATGGTGAACCTATGCATAATGCAGCTTTTTCTGTCTCATCTAGATTCATTCAGACACACACTGAGATTCACACTATCACCATCATGTGCATAGAAAAACAGGACAATAAATCCCTCTTTCTCCCGCCCTCCTCAGACTCTTACTCCCCTTCAAACAGTCACGGACAAGTCACATAAACACATTTCAGATTTCACTTGTAGGCTCTTACCAGCAAGTCCATCCTGCACAGATCAAACAAAGTCCATTCAGAGCAAGCAGCAGTGATACAACCCTAACATTTACAGTGGTGGGATGTAACTAAGTACAAGTACTTTGTTACTGTACTTAAGTACATTTTTCATGTATCTGTACTTTAC